>CABFVZ010000915.1:229813-270768 GCA_902151445.1 Timema monikensis
TATATATATATATATATATATATATATATATATATATATTTAGGTTAAAGTAAGGTTTTTATCGGTTCTTAAAGGTTTTAACATTTTATAATAAATAATTTATGATTGCATTTTATGGCCTTCTTTCTGGAACTCAATCTTGTTTGAAAAATAAAATTCTCCCTTCTTTCAAGAATTTATGTGAGGGTAGGGAAGCACTAGGAGGCTAAGAGTTTAGGAAGATGCATTAAATTTTGAGAGACACCTAACAAGTCTAAGAAGGAGAAATGCTGAGCAATGAGAACCTGTCTAAGTTAAATACAAAGACATGAATTTAAAAGTGTTATTCCTAAAATTTGAACAATTTTAATTTGTTGTTAGATGGTTAGTTTACTTAGAGGGGATAAGATGGGCTGGGAGGTGTCGCTCGCAACTTGTTAATATTTTCTCTCGGCCTTCAAATATCAAATAATAATCACATAGTCCTATATTTGTGTTCATTGTATTTAGTTCAGAAGTGTTTTTATACTTTTATTAATAATCGATTAAGTTATTTGAATTAATTAATATATGGGTCAAAATTAATATTAGCCAGTGTGGAATTTATTTAAATGACAGAGGAAGTGTCACATTAAGGATATTATTAGGATGGCTCTTAAGATAAATTACATACAGTTTATGCAACTATATTGTAACCCTGAAACCTATTTCTTATTTTTCTGTTTCTACAAATTAAGTACTTCAAAAAATTAAAAATGTTCAAATTGAATTCAAGAATATTGCCATAACATTATTTTATTATATTAGTCTATTAATGAATAATAAAATAATGTTTTTTATTCAAAAAAATATCTGAGAAGAACATTATAGCCGATTTAAATGTTTTGGACAAATGAACTAAAATCATATTGGTCTACACTATTTCCTTTTGTTCCCAACATGGTAATTAGCTGGTTTGATTGAATCAAACCACTATTAGATAATTTAATTTATTCACCTTTTCCAATTAAAAATACACATCAAATTAAGTTTTTATATATAGGCCTACTCTATAATTTGAAAATAAAATGAAATTATTTTAAAAAAATATGGAGTCTCAGCAGAGGCGGTCTTATTATTATTTTTTAAAGATCTTGCAAAAAAATATTATAATTTCCGATTAAAATGGCACCTGAATTATAAATAAATTGTGCATTCATTAAATTCCTGAATTATTTCTATTTATTATATAAATATTTCATAGTTTATAGTAAGTTATGTTTTAATATCATGTTCTATTTACAAATGTTATAATAGTACAAAAACTAATCTACATTTTTAAGATCTGGAACCAGAACCAGAATCAAAAAGAACAGGAACTCCTATTTTTCTAGAACAAGAAGAAGAACCTGAACTTTTAAAATTTGGTTTGGAGGACCCAAACTAGAACTGATAATTATTTTGGTTTGATTCCCTACTATAAACACTCAGTTTAATAAGCAGGGTAGGGGAATACCAAATAAACTGACTACTACACCACTCTTTTAAGGGATTCCAACATAATTTTATATTTAAATTTCAAAAAGCTCTCATACACAATCATACTTTATTTTTTAGCTTCGCGTCATACTACTTATTCAGGTTATACGCATCACAGTGCTACTTGTCACGCAAATTGTTCTAACTTGTGTTGATGAAAATATTATAATTTTCCTTCAAAAGGAGAGCCTGACACGTTACAAAACTAGTGTCACACACCTGTTATCTATTGCTCCACTCTTTTAGTCTCACTTGATAACTCGTACCACTCAGCCATACCTCTCCTAAACATTGACTCTCCTCCATTCAAGACTCACTCCCTCTTTCTGACATTTCACGTTCATCAACAAAACGCTACCCTCTTCATTGGCCGCATGGTCTAATGCGCTACTCTCGCAGTAGACTTGACTACTGATGATGGGTAAATCGAGGCTTGAATCTTGGTTGGGTATACTGAGGGCGATTTTTCCAAAACAGGTTTCCACCCTTTTGTCACACAAATGAGTGTACACTTTCTATAAATATAACCTTTCTCATTTCTAAAACCATTAGCCTAATTAGTATATAGGTGTATAACTCAAACGGGTAGTAAAGCATGGTTCTAAAAAAATCTGGACGCTACGTGCCATATACCACAACACTCAGAGACCAACAAACAGAGGAGGGATGTAGGTGGTACACCATTCAGAAAAAAATACATACTCAGTACCTGCTGGCCCAGATTTTAATTTTTTTTTTATTGTCGGTAAAATTGACAAGCCTACATAATCATCACTGAGTCAGTGTCACGATTGTTATTGTTCTCTTGGTTCCATTGCTAAAATCAAATACAAAAAGTCAGTGTGGAAGATTTTTTTTAGGATACAATGAATCAAAAATGAATTAATATATACTTTAACTTATATATTTTGAAAAACTAAATTTTCTGTTAGAAGCAATAACTTGAAAATAATTTTGTCTTGGACTTTGTAGTGTTTAGTTTATGTACAACAAAACCATAATAATTGAGAATTGAACTAATTTTGGAATGAAATTATTTTGTTCTTTCATATGCAAAAGTAAAGTTGGTTCATTTTTCTCGACAATTTCAGGATAAATGAAGGGTACATTCTATCATGCTGTTGTTAGGATTCTGAGTGTAGAACTGTAGCTTTTAGTTGACAATATTATTGCTGTGATCACAGGAGTTGATAGTGCGAGAGATGATGGCGAGGGGTGAGCCTTTGTCCAAGGAACCTGTGCTGGAGATGAGTTACCACAAGGGGCCATGCACTGTTGCCAGGATGGCAAGAGAAGGGGAGGTACCCACAGTAGCAGTGGACCCCGGCTTGGGGACACCGGCCAGTCCACAACTGTATCAGAACTGTCGGATGAAGCAGTGATTAGTGACAAAATTGTGTCCCAGTCTGCATAAGTCGATTGCCAACGTACAGGTTTTGCCAGCCACTTTAGAAGCATACAACTTTTTAAAAAATGCTACTTTAACTCGATACAACTTATTCAATTTAATAAATAGAAAATTAAATTTTTCATTTTATTAACTAGAATGAAAATATGGGAAAAAATTATGTTTCAATTTAATTTTGGTAATTTGTGAAATAATTTTGTATTCCCTATTGGTCCTTGTCATGTGATGAGTTTAGAAAAATACAAATTTGTATTTAATATGTTGATAAAACTTATCTCCAATAAATTAAAAACAAATCTTCAATAAATCACAATCTTATAAAGACATATTGCAAGGAAGCTGATCTTTAAGGTCATTTGACCATCAAAATTTTATTACATTATTTTAATAAGTGTATAAATATAAACTATAAATATTGATTCACTGCTTTCAATTCATTACAGTTCTCAAGCTATAAGTAGTCAAACTTACTATTTTATCCATTTTGCCTACTAATTTTAAGGTAAAGTAGTTAATGTATGGGGATTAAATTTATTCTAGCTAGACATGCATATGAAGTGTATGCAATGAAGTACTTACAATATTTTAAATCAAATTAGTTTTTAATTTATAAGCTATTTAATAGTTGTATAATTACATAATTTTTGATCTTATACAAATACTTTACGTTTTATACCCCGATACTTTGATTTTATATTATTTTGTAGTACTTAATGTCATTATTCCAAATTTGTTTGGTTTATTAGTCTAACTCTACTTTTTTATTTTATTATTTACACTGCGTTGATCAATGCAAACATAAATTTGTTATGTCCATTTCCTGAAACGTCTTGTTTTGACTGTACCTACCAATAACACAGACTAACCGACCAAGGAAGGATCGGGCTAGCCCTGTCTCCGTCTAATGACTCACCCTTAAGTGCTTTTTTTTAGCACCGCGTCTAACTACCTGAGTGACGAGTTGTGACATTTATTTTGTCTCTTTTTCCTTCCTCTAGTCATTTGGCACTTGAATAGTATTTTACTGTGTTAGTTTTATTCTTCAACTCTGAAGTGTCAAAGTAGCTCATCTCTTGGTACATCAAAACGCGTCTTGATTTTAAACTGATTGTTTATTTGTATATTACAATTAATTTCATGAATGTATAAAAATATATGTGTTTCACTTTTATTACTGGTTGTAAATAAGTTGAACATTAAAAAGATCTTAAAAGTTTTGAAAATATATCTAATGTTACATGAGTACTGCATTTTTTTAGGCATTTTCTAAAAAAAATCTTAATTTTGCGTGTTTATTGAACATGGATAAGTTCAACCCTAAAAAAGCAACATGCATAAAAACCAATAAAATAAAATAAAAAGGCAAAATCGAACAATAATCGATATGAACTTAAAACAATGAAAGATTTGATCTACGATGTTTTCAGGTATGTACAAGTCCGTAGACGGGGGGTGGGGGTGTTTGGGGATTCAAACCCTCCTTGAAATTTTATGAACAAAATATATATGGCTTTATATATGGTTCAAATTATATCAAAATTAAGATACAAATACTACTTAGGGAGCTGTGTAACCATAAAAAGCACTTCAGGGAGTTACTAGAAGTGTTTAATATTCAGAATGTTTCCTAGCCTTCGGCAGCCATGGGGTTATGTCGCAAAAAAAACAAACACTTCACATCATTTTTAGAGTGGTTTAATATATAGAATTCCAAACCCTTCCTTCACCTCTGACAAGACATCGTGTGAATGTGGGGAATTCCAGGCCTCCACCGTGGTTCGGATTCCACGTTAAACTGTAGGTCCTTCATTTCATCTCACAATCACCCTACCATTACATATTAGCGTAAGTGCGTATAACCCGAACGGGTAGTAAGACGCGGTGCTTATAATAATAATAATAATAATAAAATATTTAGAATTTGTCCTAGTCTCTGGCATTTAGGGGGTTGTGTTGCCAAAAAAAACACTTCAGATCGCTTCTAGAACCGTTTATCTCTTTTTTTTTATTCTAGCTTCTGGCAATTGGGGGATGTGTCCACCAAACACCTCCCACCCCACCCACCCCCTCCGAAAATATTGGCTATCTATGGCCTTGGGTACGTAATAAACTTATAACAAACGTAGGAGATATATATGTGGTGTATATATCATTTGCTAAAGCCATAGTAGCTCCCTACTTGTTGGAGTTCGTAAGGAATCATATCATACATTCAACAAAAAGAGTTTTGATTTGAGTTCATCTTCCTTAAATAATTACTAATGAATATCATCACACAAGCTGCAAATCACTTTAATCACGGGAATGTTTGTATGGAGGAGAATACACTTTAATTCATTTAAATTTGTTGAAAAGTGAAACCTTGACACTAGAATAAAATTCATCCCATGATCTTAGCGTGTCAATGTTCTAACACTGAGCTATCCAGGATTTGTTCCACGCTCATGATCTCATATCCACGCGAACTGACAATAAAAAAGTTTAGTCAGTATGGTTAGTGCAGACTATCTTAGTTTGAAACACAGCTTCCGCTCAGAACCCACTATTGTTTGTTGTTCCGAGGCCTGGTTACCAGTGGTTCATTATATTTTATTGTTTTATGTCCAGGGGCCTGGTTTCACGAGTAGGACATGACTTGTGCCAACTTGTTGAACTCATGCATATGTGGACAAAATGATCGACAGCCAACTAGTTAACTCAAAAAGACCAACCTAGAAAATTGATGCCTTATTAATGATGAGTTTAATCCACACAATTAGCATATAACCCGAACGGGTAGTAAGACGCGGTGCTAAAAAAATCTGCTAAATTGTCCCTCCCCCCTNTCGTTCCTTAGATTCTCACTCCCTGTTTGAG
Source organism: Timema monikensis (assembly GCA_902151445.1). Taxonomy (NCBI): domain Eukaryota; kingdom Metazoa; phylum Arthropoda; class Insecta; order Phasmatodea; family Timematidae; genus Timema; species Timema monikensis. Next base: position 235,575 of record CABFVZ010000915.1, read on the forward strand.
CTATACACAGAATAAGGAATGGGAATGAGGCAGTGGACCATGTGACCACAAATGTGGGTATTTATTAGAGTTATAAATTTTATTAAAAAAATAATATTTCATAGACATTACCTGTTTTTTCCGTCTACGATTTTGTTGTCGAATATGTTGTTTGCAATGTATTAACTTATTGGTCAATCCATCTCGACTTTTGTATACCATTAAGTCCTTTCATGTCAAACAGTTGTATATATTATCAATAGTTCTAAACAGGTCGATCACTTGACACACTCAATTTTGAAATATTTTTATTGAATTGGTCAACCAGTTGGCTGTCGATCACTTTGCCTTCTTATGCATAAACTTGTCGACCAGTTGGTCCTAGTCTTGTAGGCCACTTGACCTACGTGGCATTTGAACATTTTTACAGCTTTTCGGCCGGTTTGTAAGATGCCATTCATGCATGAGCTTTGTTAACTTTTATAAAAATAACAACAAAAAGTAATACTTTTTTTTTCACTACAAATAAAGAACTCTAAAACCTGCTCCGGTGCTAGCATGATCTATAAGGTGTCACTCTCGTCGTAGACTAGATCACTAAAGAGAGGAAGATCGGGGTTCGATCTCCGTCAGGTGTACAGAGGGTAGTTTTATTATAAATTGTTTCTCGCTCTATGCAAATGCGAGTGCGCTTCCTCTAAATTCAGCTTTCCTAATCCTTTACTAACTAGCGTAATTAATACATGTGAGTATACCACGAACAGATAGTAAGACTCTGTGCTAAAAGAATAATAAAAGAACCCTTAAACTTTCACTACTCAAATTATTTCATTAAATTGCCTAGTTAAACATATTTTTCTTCTTCTAAGAACACATTTTGTAAATACAGGCTAAATAGTATTCGGTACGATAAATACTTTGTGACACATGTAATAAGTTCATTATTTTAAATTATTAATATTGTATGAATCTTAGTAGCCAGGATTTAAACTCAAGACCACAACTCCCGGGTGAGCCATGCAGTGACCATTCATGTTCTAATTTACTAAATAACAGTGAAGTCTCTTAGCGGAAAAAAAAAGTGGTAGAGCTATGACACACTGTTCAAAATTCCCTGTCAAAATGTTATAGCCTATTCGTTCTAGGAGAAGCTTGTTGGACGAATCACCGTAAGGGGAAATCCCTCCCCAAAGTTCTAACCAAACATATACTACTAACATCCTTAAATCTCTTAGTAGTTAATATTAAATAGCTTTGGAAACTTTTCTTCTCTTTAAATAGAGGTTTTTTGTTTTTGTAAATCTAACCATAAAAAAAAATTAAATTTTTGAATTTCAACTTTTTTAAATAATTATGATCTAATTTCTATGATTATGCCCAAAATATTTTTTTTTAACAACTGACGTCTCTATTTTTACAAAGATTTTATCTTTGGCCATTTCCTAAATAGTTAAGAATTTTTTAAAAGAATACAATATTTATTTTTAAACAATAATTTGCGCAAAGGTTGTGTAAAAAAACATATGTCTATTAATTAAAAAGAAACTTATGGAGATATGTAAACTATTATTATTATTATTATAATTATTATTATTATTTCACTCCCTCCACATTTTAATACATTTTCGCTTGAACAGTTTTCTGAAACACCACATCAAGTATTTTTAAAAACAGAATATCATTGATTTTCAATTTCAGTCTTCTCACCTGATTGTGTTGTTTGTCTGTTGAAGCCATTTCCTCCACCGCTCAACGATCGATAACTTCCTTTACAGTACCATGAGGGTTTATTATGACTAGAGACTTGAAAAGGTGAGGTTATTTTTAGGGGAAAAGTGGGGTTATTTTTCTCAAAAAGTGATGTTATTATTTATTTACATAAATACGAGTCGAATTAGTGTGCGTTAGAAAAAAAACTAAGATAAAACTGTCTACATTTTCCATTCATATTGTGTATTTAACTATTTAATAACATATTCCGAGAAAATTCAAATATAAATACACACATAAGATTAAACGCTAATATCAAACTCGATATCATTACCTTTGAGTCTTACAAATAGCAGTATCAAAATAATCGATTATCATTATTATTATTAGCACAGCGTCTTAATACCCGATCGGGTTATACACACTTACGCTAATGTGTAATGGTAGGGTGATTGTGAGATGAAATGGAGAACCTACAGCTTAACGTGGGATCCGAACCACAGTGGAGGTCTGGCATTCCCCACATTCACAAGTTGTGATTAATACATGTCTTGTCAGAGGTGAAGGAAGGGTTTGGTAATCAGATAAATCTGTGCCGGGACAGGGGATTGAACCCCGGACCCCCAGCACAGAAGTCTGACACCTTACCCATAGATCACCAGGTCACCACTAATCGATTATCAACTTAGGCTTAGACCAAACAATAATAATACCAAAACATGTCATCATAGTAGACTAAGCTACTATCAAATAAGGAGAACGGAATAAAAATTAGGAAGATATAATTTTGCCAAACATGATTGCCTGTATCAAGGTCCATAAATATTAATGTCCTTGCTTGACCTAGCGGGAAATCTTTTAAAGGCTGTAAACAAAGAATTTAATTTCAGTTATTGTAATCTGTAAAAGTAGAAATCGTGATTTTTAATGCTAACCTCAGATAAAAAAAAACTTAAATATCCTGAAAACGCTCATTTTTGCTGAAGTAAAAACTGATACTACTCGTGTAAACAGCAGCCCTGGTATAGTGCTATCACCAGTGTTACCGTGATAATAATTATATTGCACGTTGTGGTATTTGCAAAATTACAAAGAAATTGTGTTTATTTAGAAAAAAAGCTTAAATTCGTGTTATTCGTATGAAACAGTAGAACTCGTGTAAAAATTTGTTTTATCGCAAATGCGAATTTTGCATATCCCTAGTTATGACTGATGTCACAAACTGGTTTTTGAATAGCTTATACATTTTTCAGTGAAAATACTTGGTTTTTTCCTTCTGGTTTTGCTCTAAAATAGCAATAAACTATTATAATATTCACCACACACACCATTTTAAATATTTAGTTCATGTGTTGATAATTTTTTCTTTTGTATATGATATATGTGTGATAGTTTTAAATAATTTTAACAATTTGCATTTTGAAATCTAGTTTATCTGTGAGGATTAGCTTTGTTTTAAATAAAACAGTGGAAACAAAATACCGCCACCCTCTACTAAAGTAAAGAAAAGAAAGTTTTGGGGTAGAAAGTTGAAACTAAACTCCAAATAAATGATATAATTATTCCTCGGTAAGTACTAGAATTTTAATTCCCTTTATATCAAGAATGAAACAGTTATTTAGTTTAATGTCATACTAAGTAAGAAACTCTTAGCTTCGGAATAAAAATATACTCAGAAACTGCTACATTGTTATCTCTTTTAAAGAGATCTTTACTTAAGCAATTATTCAATAAATCTGCATCATTGGGTGTACAAGGTAAGTGCCAGGATCATACTTGGTTTGCTCATAACTAGAAGTCCTTAGTTCTAATCTCGACCGCAGGGATCAAGGGCTGTTGTTTCCTAAATCTTTCCTCACGCTCCCTCTACACAAATGCAAATACATTTCTTCTAAATATCTTCCTTAGCCCTACTTTGTTATTATAATTAAAATGTGTATAACCTAGATGGATAATAAGCAGGGCCAATTAGGGGGTGGTGGAGGAGGTGTTTATGGGGGTCATGGCCCCAGGCCTTATGCTTGAAGGGGCCCCTAGAATACTACATACATATTTTCACTACAATTACTTAAGTTAAACTGGGATTTAAACTCAATTAATACAATGTGATATCCAAATTGAACTGTCAACACATCTATTAAGCCTGCTGTTTATTTTATGTTTGCTTATTAAAATTGGGTTTATTATGCACATGGCTTTAAGTTTCTTTAGCCTTTTACAGTTAAAAGTAAAAAAAAAAATGAAGTACAGCACGAACAAGTAGTAAAAACAAAGTTGGGGGGGGAGGGCACTTTTTGCAAGTTGTCCCCCAGCCCCAGAACTCTTTGTTCTGGCTCTTATAACAAGATGTGGGATAAAATAAACATAAACATAAAGCTGAAAGTATGTCTGCTATACCTAAGGGTGTGGAAAAACTATAGATACCTTACTATTATCGATATTTTCTTTCAATACTGGTATTTTTACTCGATACTTTTACTGATATTAGTACTCACACTCCGGTATCGGTATCGAATGAAACAACTTTTTTGCTATCTTCACTCATGTTGGAACTAAATGTTTACTAGTGTGGTCTGTAGAGGAAGAACAACTGACAATATTTCTCAATTCTCACTCATTTTCTGCATGACAAGCAAGAAGCAACTCTAACATTCAAACTCTTTTAGATTATCATAATTTATATCTGTTCTTTCCCCTTTGTTTATCAATACGGCCTGACTGGTTGAAAGACAGGGAGACCAGTCTACTCAACACCCCTTACTTTATCAATGAGCACATTCATCTCATCACAAACTAAACAAAAGAAGATTTTGTAGGATCACAATAAACTCGGTCAACTCAAGGTGCGCCAAGCAAAGTAGAAAAGTTTATGTGCAGATGAAGCAGAACATGGTGTCCATTCTTCTATTGTTTGTCACTAGTTAATAATCTATCTTAATAAAGTATATAAACGACAAATGTGTGGTAAAACCTTTTATAATATCCATCATACAATACTAGCTATCATACCTTCTAAGTTCCAACACATAACATAATTGCAATAGATCTATGTATACTATGATATGGTTAAATCATAATTTTCAGTGTTTAAATAAATATGAAAATACAATTATGATGTAAAAGTTGAAATTTATATTACTAGATAAAAAAACATTGGTCTCGATTAAAATTTTTATACCGATATGCTTACTTACTGTTCTCGATACTTTTGTTTTGATACTAGTATGGTATCAATATCTTTCTTTAAATATTTTTAATGAGTATCATATAAATACTTTTATTTCAATACCACATCGCTATATACCATCCTGAAATGCATAGGACACCTCAGTTTCCATTCTCTACCAGGGGTCCTGATGAGAAGATATCCAGCCTGTCGAAGCATTCAGCTAGCCAAGATACTTTGGACCCAGGGGGAACATATTGACAGACTAATACTTAAACCACAGTGAACCAAGCAAAGACATTTTGTTGAGGACAGTTTCAACATTATATAGATAATATACAAACAATTAATACAAGTTTTAAAATCAGTTCCAGATGGTTTTGCGACTTTCGTTTAGTAGAAGTAAAGAGCTTTGGAGGGAGGGAGTAGCAGGGTGCACCCGCAGATTATATTTGGGGGCGGAGGAGGGAGGGAACTAATTTAAACATTTTCCTCCAAGGGATATCTGAGGTTATTCAACAATAGCCATGTCTGTGAGGGGACGCATCCCACCTGGTAGTTATGCCCCTGAGAGGGGTTGCTTTGAATCTCCAATGCCAATAAAACCACATTAAATAAAATGAAGTATTACAAAGAGAAAGGAAATAAGAAACACAATAAAATTTGACATATATTTATTTAAAAAAAAAAACCAGCAGTATAAAGTACAAAGGTTGCTTTATAGTAATAATTCTAATATATAATGCGCTTGCAATGCGCTACAGAACGCTCCAGATTTCTTGTACAGGCCATTGACACTTTTTTTACGCAAAGTTGCTGTAAATTCTTTCTACCAATGGTGTGCCCAAGAAACCTTGAAGCTAACACTTTATTCGCAATACTGACACTTGTCAAGTAAACTATTAAGGGCAATTTTAAAATGTCGAGTAAAGTATCCCTTATAAACATTTCACTTTATTAAAATAAACAAATATAATACTTATTTTGTCATCATTTGAACTTTTTTGAAATTATCAACGTGGGCGTATAACATACAACAAATGTGAAAAACTTAGTAAACATATGTTTGACAATACTCGTCTTTGTAACAATTAACAGTTTTTAACTGTAAGTACCATATAATACTAATTAATATATATTTCTTAGGTGTATATGAATGATGATTAACTTAGATGAATGAGTCATGGTATGTAAAATAAAATTATAACTGTGTATTCCATTATTGTTGAAATAAAATTGAAACATAAATAAAGGTAGGTATAAGATGGCTCCAGTTTTTCTCCACAGCAGCAAATACAATATGTAATTTCTCAAATTACATTCAACGGATTTTGGTTAGAGGACTGTTCTGGAAGGCTTTTTATCCTAACAAAATACTGATATTCAGTAGATTCTGGTACGAAATAAGGTCTTACAGAACGGGCGTTTTTCCAATATCAGTAGATTATTTTCATTTATAATAATTATTAAAGTAAAGTATGTTGGTATCATTGAAATGAAGAGCATTGGACTAAGATGGTCGATGTTAGGTGAGGCGAATCGTTGAAAATAGTCTGATTCACCTCTTCATTATTTCATCTGATGACTTTCTGAGGAGCGAGACTGGAGTAATGAGACGCTCTAGAACCTGTTAGTGATCTGCCTCAACCAGTCGAGGTAGTGGGCCACTCTCACGTACACCCCGGGCACTCCGTGTTGGCCGCAACCGATGCCCCAGCTGACCACGCCCACCACTTGCCAAGACCCACCCCTCTCACAGACCAGCGGTCCACCCCCATCACCCTGCAACACAACAAACTCGTGAGGGACAGTAGCAGATAAGATGTTAATAAGAACTTTAAAGAAACATTTGGTGTCGATTGAAATGGCATGAGAAACATTCTAGTCATTTATGTTGATTGCACCTTGTCTAGGCAAACGATATGAATACATCAATAACTTAGTGGAACTCTATCACCATTTAGTTATTAAAGAGTTTTATTTGATTGCCATCGTCTGATAAATCACATTTTATTAGTAATTATTATGGTAGTAGCAGTGAAACCCAAAATGGCAGTCATTTTGCAGGTCCAACAAGTTGAAAATTTCAACCACCAACACTTTGCTGCCGTTAGACATTTTGATTTCATATAAATAGAAAATGTGCATTCCATTTACTCTCAAAGGTCGCAGACTTACCTTGATGGATTACACTACGGCCCTATCTCATCTCATAATGGAATAATGCAAGATAAGCTTGCCACTTTTCAGGGAAAACAGAGAGTAGGCCTAAATTAGCAGAAAATAAATTAGTTTATACTCTCCTGTGTTAAAATTGCTTACTGTACACCGGTGGTGTAGTTAACATACTGAATTGTAGTAAGTGAAAGGATCGTCTTAGCTATTATGTATTGTATTAGTTATAGCTGATGGTTTAGTAATATTATGCTAATCACCTATTTTTGTTCACACAACATATCAGATTTATACTGGCACACTAAGCAATATATGTTTACCTTGCAAGCATCCTTGCCCTCTTCTCCTCCGGCGCAGATCATTCCTGGATGAAGCTTGAAGTCATACCCTAGACGGGTCTGCTGCAACTGGGACTGGCAATGTTGCTGCGACACCATGGGTACGTCCACCTCCTAGGGGAGAACAAACCAGGAGTTTAGTTCTATCTAACACGCAATACCGGGGACGCTTGATTAAAACTCGCTTTAATAAACATCAGTCAGAGACCGCATCAAACATGGCTGCGGTATTGAAGAATTGTTGATACAGATATCACTCAAGAAGGATTGTTTGCTACATGCTTTCAGAAGCTTCCAGCTACTTTCCCGCCAATACGAAGGGCAGATCTAATTAGAGGGTTTAAAAGTGTTGGACTGAATTTCCAACCGGAAGTGATAAACTTGATATTTTTATACTAATAAGAAGAATATTATACAAACTAATAAATGGTAAGCAAGAAAAATGAGGCCAGTGGATTTAAAAAGTGAGGTTATGACTTTTGTCAAGTATTTGATTCAATCCATGAAAGTCTACAATACATTTCTGCTGGACATTGTGTGTTCCGTCATTGAGGGTAAATCTTTTTTTTTAAGGAGTGTTGAATTTTGAGGATGTTCTTGTTTACTATTCAACAATGGCGGGTTGAATATTTTTATTTTATTAGAGGTATTTAACGTCCACTTTCTTATATAAATGTTTGTTTAATGACACAACTTTCAAACTAACTTAAATTCTAGGACATCCACAGCATCTCGTCACCTGTAAATCAATTCATCACTGTTAAAGAGGAAGTCCCAATTTCACCAATGAAACATTTTTTTTTGTCCAACCCTGGAAATGAACCCGGGACTCTGAGCTCAGTAGACAGACGCACTACCGACTGCCTCAAGGTATCGGATTGTTATATGAGTATGTATCCCCGGTACCTTGAGGATGTTCTGGTATTTGCCGTAGTCCCCGAAGGCGTCCTTGCCCCAGCCGGTAGTCCAGCACCTGGCCCCGCTGTAGTCAACCCCTGGATCAGGGAGACAAGCCGGGGCGATGTGGGGGTTCCTCTGAAAGTCCACCGGACGATCCAGTCTCAGCACTGCCAGGTCATTGTACAGAGTCCCTGCGTAGAACTCCGGGTGGATCTGGAGCAGAGTGACGTCACGTTCCTCGTACGGGTAGAACTCGACATCATGGTTTACGTCCCACTCTCCCAGACGCACGCGCAGGTCGTGGTTCGAGTACCTGTACACAAATATACATCCTTGATGATTGATTTATAGAGTGGCCAATGTTATGCGTTATGACTTAAACACATATACTAGACCCCATACCGGCAATTTACTACTTGGTGGAACAGAACAATCCCATATTGACAGTCATACCAATTTTCCCCTGCCAGGAATCAAATTTATGAGCTTTATATAAGTAGACAAACAAACACCCCACTGAGCTGAGCTATCACCAATATTGCCTGAAAGCAATTATAATACTAACAAGAGTCTAATCTTGCTAAGGTGGGTTCAGAACACTTACGATTTGATGCAGTGCGCAGCTGTGATGACGTGCAAAGAGTCTATTAAGGTACCTCCACATACATACACACTCTCTTGACTGTCCTTCTTCAAGATGGCCGCTTGCCACGGGTACTCGCCTGCACAAATATATATACACAATAATGAGATGTATTTTTTAAAGGGTTATTACATTTTACCTTCTGTCCTTTCGGGCGATCCGTGACTTGCACTAAATTAAGGACTCGATACGAGTAAGCCAAGGCCAGTAAAACTCGCTGGCACTGAGTCAACCATGCCGGTATAAACCGCCTGTCAATAATGAAGTTTGGAGGACAGGGTATTTAATCATACTAATTCCCAATTAGGAAATCATCGGTTTTTTTTAAACCACAAACGTCCATACGCAAAGATGATTAAATACCAAGCCACAAGTTGGAATCAAACCAAGGTTCATAAACGTTGTAGTTGGAAGCTTTATCATGATTGTTCATGATAGTTGGGACAGCTCTCCTTAAGGGTAACAAGGTCAGCAGAGCATGGCTTTAATCTTGGTATATCGAGACAACTCTCTTGTGCATCGTCCAATCCTCATAAGAAGGACCTGACAGCTATAACGTTGCTAGATCTATTTTATTATAGTCATACGTCAAGTCTAGTGATGATAAATATTATCAATACCTAGAATATAACAATAATAATCTAGTAAAATTGTATCAATGTTGACTGAACTAATATGTTTGTTTTTCCTAAAATGCCCTTTATATAAAAATATATTATTATCTATAAATGTCACCAATTTAATGTAATATTTAATGCTAACTTTTTAAAAACACAAGTTATATAAGTACACGACTTACAAGCTAGCGGAAACTTTGCCAACAGACAACGCTATGCCTATAAATTTGACTCTGTCTCACCAAACTCGCTGTCTCCGTCCACGTAGACTGGTGTCTTGATACGCCCATTGACGCCCTGGGCGTTACGCCTCCCGCACTGGTGGGGGCGGTTGATGTTCTGGGGGCGGGAGGGGCGGCGGCAGCACACGTAACGGGGGCCACAACGGCCGCCTCCAAACCCGGCTTGGCGCTGTTGAGGGGAAAACAAATACTCATAATTACAAAGGATAGGTGGTGGGTTATCAGGGCCTGGGACCATGTTTATAGTAAACTCTACCTGATCTACATTCAACCTTATAGGGGATTCAAACCTCTTTTTTCTAAGGTTGGTCCTTATATTTGTATCTAAATTAATTTTTAACAAATTACTGTTTAAGTCTACAACTTACAAACTGACTTGACCTAGTTCCAACTCATCACAAAAGATTTTACACTGGGAATGTGCATAAAAATGTCAAAACCATTCAAAGGGGGAGTATTTAATTTAGAATTAAAATTAGAACAGGAATATTATATTATACCTAAATTAATTACATTCACGTTTCTTATGATCTAAAATTAATTCAATTTATGTGTACATTTCTATGATCTAAAGTTTATGATTGAACTGTTGTTGAAAGACTGACCCAAGAGGGATCCACTTTCACATCTTTAGTTGGAGGGACTTGGTTTTCTAGTTTTAATTGCTCTGGTTCAATTCTTCTCACAAAGAGAAAGTACGGTTCGTTACAAATTGTTTCGGTTTGGCTCTTTAGTCATAATCTCATCAAGATGAGAACAAAACAAATGTGGAGTTGAGTCGAAGGTGAGTTAATTTGCTGAAAATAAATAGCACCTACTCTGTACCAATCAGTGGCGTGTCATAAAGGGTTGCCATTTGACTCATTTGACCAATCATATATAAGCTCTGCGCCAATGGCGTGGCATGGCTTGTTCCCAGAGTGCCAGTGCTATGTTCTCATCACGCATTGGTTAGGTATCAATATGATGTTTGTAGATCAGTGCCTATGTATGATCGGTCAAATGGGGAACAAGTGGATGAGACCATATCACAGGTGCAGTTTACCCTGGCAACACTCCACTACACGACACTGCTAATGGGTGTTCTACTGAGTGGTAATAACTACCTCCTTCCCATACCCCACGCCCAAGTTATTTACACTAGTAGAGTATATATGAAGAAGGTAAATTTAAGAAGAAATGTTACATGCATCTGAGTGAAAAGAGAGTGGAAAACCACTTATATAAATGTAGTTCTCAGTACACCCAGCCAACGTTCAATCCCCGTCAATGGCAAACCAGACTCAGATGATGTGAGACTGAGAACAGTTATCGAGCTATAGATTAAGGGCTGATATTATGAAGTGCATTTGAATGACAGACCCTGCTTTAAAACATTCAGGAGAGAACTACTGCTTACCCTGACAATACAGCACTTCACTTACGTCGCAATGTTTTCCTTGCCACTCCTATACTCATTAAACATGTTAGTTATTAAATCTACAAGAAGCCATCTAATACAGAACCATATTAAAACCTACCTTAATAGTTCACACTGGATTACCATCTCAATGGCGGGGCTGATTTAATAAAACTAATTATTTTTATAAACTAAAATAAATTGAAGGAAGAAAATCAGGAAAGAATCACAAGTCCAAATAATGTTTAGTTCATGCAAAGTAAAATGAAAGAGTTTGAAAAAGTCCCCCTAAGTCAAAGTGAACAAGTATAACAGTGCTCAGAATTTTTTTTTAAATATTGAAAAGTCGTTATTTCTTGTCTCCCGTCAGTCATGCGAAGTTGTTCGTCCGTTGATCCGTCGAGGTTTGAGGTCCTTCTGTCTGTACTTGTGGGCCCCCTGCAAACAACTCAACAATGGATCTGGTGAGAATAAAACAAACTGTGATTGGCCAGTAGTCCTAGTCGAATGGAGGAGACAGTTTCACTGTCGTGGCCAGGGGTTATTCAAGCCCAACACACCTTTTTACTCGACTATTGTTTGAGAACGACCATAAAGGTTCTGGTATTGTGATATCTTTACGGCACAAGTTGATTTGTATGGCGCGATCAAAAATAACAATTAATCAACACCAATAGTGTTTCGATCACATATAGAGAGATTTTGATAATAGGACCCTTATCTGCCAGCTTTAGGCAAGAAGGTTCTCCCTGTAATCAAACCCTGAAAGGTTATATATTATACTGATTGTGATTACAAGTAGTTCTATCCATGCGACTCCTGATGCCGATCAAAATATCTTTTTTTAGGTTAGATAGCTATGTAGTGGTTTCTTAATTAAAGATATTGAAGTTTGCGGTTAAAATTTACGCTTTATAGAACTCTAGAAATTGTGCAAACACTAATCAATCTCTGTTGTTGAAGAAATACATAATAAGTAAACATATCCAAATTACATATTGCATTAACAACCTCTGTTGTCAGAAGATTGTTAAGCCAGTTCATGATTGAAGGATGAACCTTTATGGTAACTGAAGCGAATGTTTTCCTCGTCAGCCCAATATAAAACAAATCTCCCTGGCCACGACCTTCGTCCACCAAACTTACCTCCTGGGTCAGCTCGTTGAGGCCGTCAGAAGCAGAGGCCAGGTGTCGTCTGACGCGGACAGTGTCGCTGCGACGCTGGCTAGGGAAGGTGACCTTGCTCCCTTCAGCCCCACTGAGGGCGGGGATGGAGGAGTTGGCTGTACGGGAGTAGGAGTCATAGTAAGGACTGCTGTCGTCATAATCTTGCTGTTCTTGGAGGTCCTCCTCATCGGAGATATAAGGGCTGTTGTCGGTCACGTCAGAGGAACTGCCGTAGTAGTTTTCGTTTGAACGGTATCCGTAGTAGTTCGGGGGGTAGTAGGAGGGTTTGTAATGCGGCTTGTAAGGGTTGTAATGAGAAGGAGGGTGGATAATGAGGTTCATGGGGGTGGTGGACGGCGTGCAGGTGGTGGTGATGATGGTCGTGTTTGTAGTACGGAGGGGGGCCGTAGTACCCTCCATGATGACCGTGGAATATCCCCTCTAACTTGTGGACGAACCCTTTATTTGGGGTCACGTGAAGGTTAACGAAAGGTTTGACGACCTTCTCGCCATAATCGTCCTTGGATACCTGGACGGAAACGAGAGGGTTGACGCTGACCAGACCTAGATTGATGCCACCCGCACCCCCCACCGACCCGCCGTAAGGGTTGACAGCAGGGTTTGGACCGAAGGGATTCAAAGGGTAACCTCCTCCTCCCCCCTGAGGTAGACCAAAAGAGACCCCGAATGTCGGTTTGAACTTGAGTTTAGAGTCCTCTCCGAGCTGACGCTGCAATGAGAGATTTTCGACTCTAGTATTTGCCCCGTTGTGAAACTCCCAAATGATCAACACTCTTCAAAATGATCTAATTATCACAACCTGCCTTGCTTGCTCAGTCAGAACGACAGTGTTCAAAGTACATTCCAGGCGTGTTTGCTTTTAGGTGAAATGTAATATCTGTCTAAAGCTAGGTTGGGGAATCATTCAAAACCAATATGGATACACTATAAGCAATTTATTATTTTACACACATAATTTCTCTATTTTAGAATTTCTTCGTGCTTCTTATACATAAGAATAAAACTCAATCGAACTATCGATAGCACTTTTATCGATGCCTTTTATGGAAAACCTGTATCGTCTACTGATCCAGGAGATGAAAATTCGGTCACCTCAAACGTTAGACACGCTGATGGAAGGATCAGGTTCAAATACAGTTTCTGTTGGTTGGTTGGCTATTTTATGGAATGTACGTCGGCAAGCTTTATCATCGTAATAATTATATATAGACCGTCTTCACCCCTCCAACAACGATACTTCTGTTCCTTATGAATAGTTCAGTGTGTCTCGTATTTGTTTATATATTTATTTGGCTACTTCTTCCCCGAGCTTAATCCACGCCATATCAACTACCCTCGTTATTCCTCACCCCCGTATCAACTACTCCTGTTATTCCACACTCCGGTATAAACTACCCCTGTTATTCCTCACCCCAGTATCAACTACCCCTGTTATTCCGCACTCCGGTATAAACTACCCCTGTTATTCCTCACCCTTGTATCAACTCTACAGCCCAAGAGGAGAGGAGGGGTAAGGGTTTGGTTCCCACCGCAGAACAAAAGGGTTTCAACTGCTACTTGGGACATACAGACTTCACATAAACTCACCAAACATTGGTGCAAACTTTGTAGTGTTACCTTGATGTTTCTGACTACCTAGTAGGACTTTGTGGAAATTACCGTCAACCAAATCACCAAGGGGTAGGAAGTGTACATCACCCATCCTTTATACTGACGACGTACTGAGTGGAATTGCCAATAACGTTGTAATTTTTTATGATAAAAAGAAATTATAAGTTGTGTGCTGATATAATCTGTTGGTTCATAAAGTGCACGTAAAATACCTCAAATGATATATATATATATATATACAGACATACACACACACATACACACTTTCAGTGGGGGATTGTGAGCTTGTTTCAAGGTGATGCTAAGGTCTATTGATCATATTTCTCCAGATGAATCGTGCACTATATTATTTGTCTACTAGATAATCTAATTGAGTAAATATAAACATGATCAAATGAAATACAGCCCCTGACACACAAGAAATTATAGAAGAGTTCTAGCAACCTATTTCGTTAATTTTTTTATCATTCATAAACGAACATATTTCTGGTGAGTTTATGTGAAGTATTACAAATATAAATTGCAAAACAATTGTGTACCTACCTCTCAGTTCTGCTTGGGTTCTTGGTGCAAAGTCCCCTCCACCTTTTCGGGATGGATAGATAGATAGTTAGCTATAAAGTCGTATCTGGTGCAAGACCGCAAATAACCAAGCACACATGCGGGTTTGATATTCATCTAAGCTTGTCACTCTCGGGTTTAACTGCTGGTGACTTCTAGGACTTCAACTTACCTTTTCCTGGTCGGAACTGGTAGAAATCTGGTCGAATGTCCTTATCCCCAGTGAGTCCTGTGCTCCCTCCTCGTCCACCTCTATCTCTCTCTACAAGCAAGTTAGTCACACCTCAGCACCCGGGATTTATGTACACATGCAGCCAGCATAGCTCCACATATAGTTAGGCACAGTAAACATATTTTATTTATACTTGGAAACACTAGAAATTACTAAAAGTGTAGACCCCGTTAGTTGCGTTTTCTTTATTCTAATATTGCTGTTGCCACCAATTAGCAATCTTTCATAGGTGCTATTTCTAATCACATGACACACAGTCAGGTTGAGTAAGAGAGAAAATGAAAGAGATAGATCCCTGAACATATCATAATCAGAATTATTTTAACCGCGCGTGTCAATATGTGGGTGAGATCTAGCTTAACTCTGGGGTCGAACTCCAGACATTTGGTCTCCAAGATGAGGAAAAGAAATATATTTCGCTGCTTGTTTGAGTTATAAAGAGACGAGAGTTACATTGAATTTAAATAACAAATGAAATAAATAATGATCAATTTAAATATTATGTTAATTATAAAATAGCAGTGTCAAAATATTAATATTATAGTACTTCCCCGAGTGGTTGGATAAAATAGATCCATCGAATATCTTACACAGGCAATATATAAAAAATAAAAATTTAAAGTTTACGTATTAACATAAATGCGAAATTATAAAATAGTTACATGAAGGTTCTACATTTGTAATATGGTTTCTGTTGTAAAAAATCGTTTGAATAAAATGTTATATTATGAAAAATATACTTCTTGATGTTTGAAATAGGACTGATTAGCATTAGTTAACAAAATAGAGGCGATTTAAAAAGCTGGATTTTTTTTTTTCACCAATTAGATTAGAAACTTGATGAAATA
This sequence comes from Timema monikensis, assembly GCA_902151445.1. Classification (NCBI taxonomy): domain Eukaryota; kingdom Metazoa; phylum Arthropoda; class Insecta; order Phasmatodea; family Timematidae; genus Timema; species Timema monikensis. The sequence continues at coordinate 251,184 of CABFVZ010000915.1, forward strand.
ATTGCGGTGAGCAAAAATTTTCATTTTGAAATGAAGACCAATAGAGGTAGTTTAAGGTAAAGTAAACTTTTCAAACTTTACAGGGCAATAACTGATCTAGGTGAAGTAGGTCTTATTCAAAAAATACTTTCAAAATCGGGTGTTTGGGGAAGTAGTAAGTAAACTCAATATTTTAAAAGTTGAATGTAGCGCAAATTTTTAAATCAAGATGTGCAGTTTACGGTCTCACATGATCAACAAATCACAATTTGCTATGGAAGACTTCCGAGAAACATCTTAACAGAAATGATAAGAGGATATGCCTAACACAAATTAAAAATGTTTTAAAAGTTCAAACATATTTTAAGTGCAATTTAAGTTGACTTTTTTTTAAGGAAACAGTTTAGTAAAAAACAGTAATATTACAATTTACAAGTTTCGAAGAAAAATCCTACTTCATACTATCCAATTGGGATGAATTTCAACAGGGTTCTCTTCTAATAATAGTCAAAGCTATTACAAGAAAGATTGGACTCGATTTACATTTGCGACCTGTAGAGTGCTTCCTTACATAGTGAGACTAAAGTACACCTCTATTGAACAAGGCTGGATTGTAGTGCTATGGGTGTGCAATAATATAACTATCTTTCACACATGTACTAAACTATTCCATGCCCCCACCTGGGCTAGATCTCTGGTCCTTTATACAATCAGTGGCTTCAAACTTCTCACACACTACCACTCTGTTAGACACCCACCCGCACTGTTGGAGTCAGGTCAGGTTTATCATGTCTGGTTTGCTGGCGATGGCAAGGTCGGGGTTCTAGTCCCAGCCAGATGGGTTAAGGTTTTTTCACAAGTGGTTTCTCACTATCCCTCCAGTTTCTGATGGGGACACTTCCTCTAAATTCTAGCGCTCTCTTCTACACCTTATACACCAAATATGTCACCATGGTTTCAGTTCCTGTAGGGCGTCTGTTGAGGGCTTACAACATAAAACACTCACTTGTCTATGATTGGTGTAATCAGTAAACTTGTCTTATGTTTCGGACTTATTAATAGGTAGATAATACCAATATTGTCGTGTTCATTATTTTAAAGATAACTTCAGTGCATTATGAACATTAAATGCATCTTTCGCCATACAGATATAACCACAAATCCCAGAAACTCGCTTGCTATTAAAACTGACCCATGTTAATTATCACATAGTTATAACATCTACAATAATACACACCACCACATTATTATACACTATTAGTCACAAACAACCAGTTAACAGAAGGGAAACTAAATTTTTATATATATATATATATATATATATATACACTTTACCATTGAAATCAGGTAAAGAAAGTAAGGCCTATGGTAATTTTAAGTATAAAGTTTTCCTATGCTCCCTCAAGTGTCATTTTGCCTAATTAAAAATCGCCATAAGTATATTATTGTGTTTGCGTCCGCGTGTATCTTCAATAATATCTTCAACATCTCCCATAAGTTACAAAATGTTATAGCTATGGCCGATACATGAATATCAATTCAAGTAATCATAGAATGACTTCACATCAACAGTTAAGGTGATTCAATCAATGTGACGTTAAAAAGCTTGCCGAAGAACAATATAAAGGCACTCCCTACATTTACAAGTATTCAATCAACACTTTAGAAAATCAAATCTAGATCGTCCAATTAACTCCCTAATATTTTGTATTAAAGAGATATTTTTCAAAACATGACCAAAATTTTGGGCTCCTCATCTCACAAGAATGCAGATATAAACCATGTGCTCTCACCATTTATCAACAAACAGGGGCCATTTCGGTAATTAAATTTAACTTGAGTAATTTAATACAAATTTGATTCAGTTTATTGTATTGTTGAAAAGCTCAAAAATGCAGAATGTTTTTTTAGAACGACTTTATTAAATGTCGACAATGACTCACAATGCAGTCAAGTGTTTGAGCAAAGTAAAGCCAGATAGATGTTTAACGTGATTCTTAGAGGTTTGAATCCCGAATAGGGCACGTTTTTATGAGTAATTGAGTTTTCTGTGTTAACGAACGGACATATTTATGCCTCCAAGACTTGAGTTCAAACATATTCAAGTTGCCTCACATATTAATGTGACTGGTTAGAATCCAATGACCTGTTAGAATATTAACCGCGATATTTATAGAAAAACCTACAGGTTTTGGGGGAGCGATAAACGCAACCGACTTTGACGTGAAAGAATGCAGTTTTAACCTCATCGATAGCTACGAGGTTTTAGTTATTTATTTACCACAATCAGTTTGATTTTTTCTTTCCAGGGGAAATTAGACGCAGGGTTGTTAAATATTCTTGTATATTCAGTCTCTAAGTTTTCAAGTTCTTGTTACAGTCCAATTTTCATAAAAAGAGCCTTTTATAAAATACAACTTAGATTTTTACAGTCAACATTGGTAACAATTAAATATATTATTATTGTTGATAATATCTATCAAAAGTGACAGTTGCAGATAACATGACTTGACGTATGAATATTTGAAAGTAGATCTAGCAACATTTTTTAGCTGACACCTAAGGCCCTTTTTATGAAAATTGGATAGTAAAAGTTGCTGGTATAATATCACAATATAAAAAGTGACTAAAACCTCGAAATAACCAAATTCACTTACCGGACTGACGTGGTTCTTGGCGTCCTTTCCGTCGCTCTCCACCGCCGTCTCTCTCTTCCTCCTCGCCTTGTCAACAGTTTCCTCCTCCTTCTTGTCAACATCTTGCTCCACCTCCTTGTCAACACCTCCCTCCCTCTTGGTGTGTCTAGAGACGATAGTTCCGTTCTCGTCAGTCACCACGACATCGTCCAAGGTGATGGCCTCTATGTTCTTGTCTAGATTCCTAGGGTCGATGTTCAGACCGTCTTCCTTGCGTCCCACCTCGTGAGAGGGACACTGATCGTAAGGGACACAGTAGCAGTCGTTGAAACTACTGTCGGCACGAGGTGTTTCGTGGCCGGCGTATGCCGACGATGAGGAGGAGGCGGCCGTCAAACCGTTATCTGAACAAACATTCGACACATTTAGTTTGTTTGCTAGGATGGTCTAACACTATACTGGGAGGTCATGGTTAGAATCCTGGATGGATGGAATGAGGCTGGTATTTCATAAATATTCTTTAAATAGAAAAAAATTTACCTGGACACGGGAATCGAACCTGGGGCCCTTGGCCTAGTACGCCAATGCCTTAACCACTGAACTATCCAGGAACTATCCCGTGCACAGGGTCATTCTTTGCTCATATTTTAAGGCAGAGTCTATGATGGACGTGCGGAAATCGTCAGCTACAAATGTGTGATCAATTAAGATCACGAGTTATCAGATAACTGAGTCGATGGTGGCTGCGTTATTTGATAGCTCGTGATGTTGATCTCTGGTCCTAGAGATTATTTCAAAACAAGTAATCATCTTGGACTGGACAACAGAAACAAGTAACAATGAGAACTTGTTGCTTTTCAGATAATCTTTGTTGTAACTATAAAATTACTAATTCATAAAATATAATACGTCTATTAGCATATTTAATGTAAATTATGTGTTATAAAAAACATTATTTTGTTTGAGCAAAACATAATATTTTAGAAACTAAATGTTGTGGGATTTTTTAAATGTTACATTTAAAAAAATAATTTGACATTAACATTTAAAATCTACTTTTATCTCTGCACGGGTCTGGCAATTAAAAACAAACAAGCCATTAATACTATTTATGGATTCTATTCTTGTTTTTACATCTATTACTGTTTTCAGCCTGTGGCCTGGGTCAGTTTTTTTTCTAAGCCATATATCTACCACTACCAGCTGGCTAGGCCTGTCATACCCTAATATGCCTATAATATAACTTAAGACTCGGACAGGCACAACATCTAGTTCCCCGAGCGTTAATTCATCACTGTGAAAGGGTAAATCCACATTAAACCAATGATATATTTTCCGGCCATGTCGGGAGTCGAACCCGGGACACTTAGTTCAGTAGACAGACACGCTACCAATTAAGCTAAGGTGGATTCCATTATTGTAATATTATTTTATTAAAAAAATTAGTGGTCACGCTATAGTTTTTAAATAATTCAATATTAATAGAGAACGTGACTGTATTTCTAGCTGAAAACATTTTCGTGAAAACTTTTTATCTATACAACTAGGAGAGTAAATAAAATGATTGTGCAACTTTCTATTGCCATTATGGTCACACACTAATAAGTTGTCGCCTTAATCACTTTCCAGGTTTCCTAATTAGGACAACGTAACTTGGCACCCATATGTAACACATGACACGTACAGTCTGGAGATGAAAACAAGAGGCCTAAACATGTTGGGCTACCTTACTAGCTCAATTAGTGATCTCCAAATCACTCGTACTCGACACCACGCGAGCTCAGAATGTATTATCTCTCCGAGATTCAAACCAATTGATCAGATAGGTGGATTTGTCACTGTTTGAAGCACAACACTTCAAACATCACATATTGCATATTACATGCTTTGCTCGTTGAGTCACATGAATTATATAATATTTGTATAAACATTGAGAGCGAGAGAGACAGACTTCCATCCGAGGGGACACGGACTAAACGTCAAGCTTTAACTAAAATGGTTTAATGCTGTCGGGAATGTCTGAGTTCGAATACTGACAGGGTCTAATGAGGGCTGTTTTCCCCCACCCTCTAGTGTCCAGATAGTTCGGACTGAAAACTCCTTCTTACGTGAGAGTGAAGTCTTCAGATTGATGTCCTTCTTGTAGAAAGGTGCGTAAGGTCCTGTGGGGCTCCCTCCGTAAATGGGGCCCCCTCCGAAAGAGGGTCCTTCTATATTGCCAGGGTAGGTTCCTCCAAATCCTCCAAGACCTCCGTTACCGTAAACTGGTCCAGGTTCGAATCCTGGCCCAGGAGGTAGGACGGGACCAGACCCAAGTAGAGGCCCAGACCCCAGAAGATGTCCAGCCCCCAGAGTGGGTCCATGACCGAGAATGGGCCCGGGGCCCGTGGGGGTCTTGTCCCCATGGTGGTAATGGTGATGCACGTGGGTCTGTAGACCACCGCCGGCGGTGATGCCGATGGGCTTGTGTACGCCGATGGAAGGTCCGTGGAAAGGTCCTTCGGAGAGGGAGGGTTCATACACTGGGGGTGGGAGAGGTTTGGGGGAACCGTACACGGGACCTCCGATGGGACTGTAGGGGCGGGGAGGAGGGCGAGAGAAGGGTCCGAGACCGGGTCTTGGGGGCCCGTAGTTCCCGTGGTTGATGGGTGGGCCTCGAATGGGTACGGCGGGTAGGGGTCTACCCACGGGTTTGATGTGTACAGGTTGAGCGTAGATCACCTCGTGGGGTTGGATGTATGGCCTTTTGGGTTCTACTCCGTCACACTAAACAATACAAAAAACAGTTGTTAAATTCTACTCTACTATAACGTCACACTAAACAATACAAACAACAGTTGTTAACTCCTACTCTACTCTAGCGTCACATTAGGCAATACAAACAACAGTTGTTAACTTCTACTCTACTATAACGTCACACTAAACAATACAAACAACAGTTGTTAACTCCTACTCTACTCTATACTCTACTCTAGCGTCACATTAGACAATACAAACAACAGTTGTTAACTTCTACTCTACTATAACGTCACACTAAACAATACAAACAAAAGTTGTCAACTCCTACTCTACTATAACGTCACATTAGACAATACAAACAACAGTTGTCAACTCCTACTCTACTATAACGTCACATTAGACAATACAAATAACAGTTGTTAACTCCTACTCTACTATAACGTCACACTAGACAATACAAACAACTGTTGTTAACTCCTACTCTACTCTAGCGTCACATTAGACAATACAAACAACAGTTGTTAACTTCTACTCTACTATAACGTCACACTAAACAATACAAACAACAGTTGTTAACTCCTACTCTACTCTAGCACATAGGACAGATCAGAATGTATTCTATCTAAAAACCTAGGCCTGGGTGTGAACCAGGGTCCACCTGATATTTACTCCACCTCTCTAACCACTAGGGCATGGTGAAAGGCACTTAATGTATACTAATGACTGGAAGGAGGATGGAAAACAACTATTTAAAGACTTACCCTTCAATGCCTTTAGCTCAGACGGGGGCGCGTCTGCATAGTAATCTAAAACCTGGTCATTGTCCTGACACTAATGTATCTAACTGTCCATTGTCCCAATACTAGTGTCCCTAACTGTCCATTGTCCCGACACTTGTGTCTCTAACTGTCCATTGTCCCAATACTAGTGTCCCTAACTGTCCATTGTCCCAATACTAGTGTCCCTAACTGTTCGTTGTACTGACACTCGTGTCTCTAACTGCTCATTGTCCCAACACTAACTGTCCATTGTCCCAATACTAGTGTCCCTAACTGTCCGTTGTACTGACACTCGTGTCTCTAACTGCTCATTGTCCTGTCACTAACTGCTCATTGTCCCAACACTAACTGCTCAATGTCCCAACAAACACGCGAGGTTCTACTCACCGCCATGAGGCCTAAGCCGCAGAGCCTATCTCTGATATATTGACGAGCCTGAGAGTCGTCGCCTTCTTGAAGAGCCTGTTGGACGTTTGGGTCCTTGTAAACCTCATCATAGCCCTCCAGGTTCCGACCCTGACGACTGGACAGCAGGATCTCGTCGATAACTGATGCTGCGACACTTTGGTTCACCAAGGGCTCTTCCGTGATGAAGATACCTGGAGAGTTGAACGAGTGGTGAGAACACAGACAATGTGTAAGGAGTAACTAGTTCCCTTTCTACACCTTCATCGTCGTACTCTACCGAAACAGGTCACACTCCTCTCATTAATCTTGGTCAGTTTGTCATTTAACAGCCCGTAGGGATACGAAGGTCACTTTTTAAATGCAAACTGACGTCGAAGTGAAGCAAAGCCGAACCTGGAGTTTGTTTTCAAATAAAACTACTTTTAATTTATAATTATTCATTAAGTACATCTAAGTAAGGAGAAAGGTTTGGATAAAAAACAAAACCCACCATATTATTATATATAGATGTGTCTGAGTTGATCTCTGTCTACGTTATAAATATTATTTAATCTCTAGTCTGTTTTAAAATACTGTTTATCGGCTGTTATAAACATGATCATTGGTTGGGCTGTCTTATATTCAGTGAGATATCTCAAATGTTCATAATACAGGGTGGGGTGGAAACAATTAGACGATCTATACTGAGGAAAGTGATGGACAATGTGCTGAGGTTTGCCTGACGTCCGGTGTAGCTCATGTGAGTGAAAAGTGAAAAATTATATTATGTAGTTTTTGCTTTTATTAAGCTAGTTAATATTTACTTTTCAATTAAAGTGTTAATTTTGATGTTACTAATCGTCTGTTTCGGCTCCATTCTGTATATCAAAGTTGTGTTTTACTTAGAAATGTTTCAAAGATGTGAAGATTATTGTAGTTGTCGAAATCAAAGCGAAGGAGATTTGACCTTAGACCTTGACTTTGACATTTCTAAGTTCAGCAGCCGTCACACTCTGGTGACCCTATTTAAGATATATTATTTACCTCTGATTATACAACTGGCTTTCAACCCTTCGCCATTCTAACAGACGAAAAGGAGGAGAGTGAATTTTAAATAGTGTAAGTACACTGAAAGATAGCAATCATACCTTGGCGGACTACATTATGACCCTATCTTATAAGCTACTCCATAAAGGAATCAGTCTTTCAGTGTAAACAAAGTGTTCGCAAAAATTAATTATTAGCGTTGACTACAGAGATATTCAATCCAAAATCTTAGAGCTCATAGCACCTTATTACTCATGTCCAAACCACCAGTGATAAAATTCAGGTATATTTCTAATGTCAAATCGTGAGGAAAACCAGTTAGTTCATTACTCAGTTCGTATATATTTTAACTTGAATTAAAATAAAAATACACTGAATTTGATGACCATTTATTCGAATTTAAAAAAATAATAATCTAAATTTGTATTTACATTTCAATGCTCGTCAAAGAAAGGAGCTTAGGAATACAGCATTGATAAACTTTTACTCCAATTAGCAACACTTTCACACTTTAACGGTTGAGGGCACACCAAACAATGGACCTTCACGTTGTAGAACTTTGTTCAAGTCCAATGGCGTTACTAATTGGAAACATAAATGCTGTGCCCAGCACACACGACACAAAATATTGTACGGAATCTTGTATAGAATATTGTACACAATCTTGTACAGAATCTTGGTGATACAAGTTTTTCCTAGAAATTCTTCACACGTACAAACGATTGCGGATAATATTTTAACAATATGAGGGCTTGTTTGCTTATTGTTAAACAATTATTATTGATTATATTATTTAAGTATAAATTACTCTAGATATTTAAACAATGATCCCTAAAGTCTATAAATATGAAAAAAATATTTCTGGAATTTTACTTTCTCGCCTAAAAAAAAATCCAACTCAAGATTTTGATAATGTCGATGTTTCATGACCCCCTGGAAGCGAAGAAGTGTTTTCACATTCCCGTCAGTCTGTCTTGGTCTAGAGAAAACAATGTTACCGTTTGGGCTAAAACCTGGTTTTCTCAAGGTTGCCCAGAGAAGTGTTTTGGAATTAGATTCATAGCCCTAAAATTAAGGTTAGTTTACTGAAGGGATAAATAGAAAAACAATCAATTTTCTCAAAATCCACTCTTAACGATTTTGATTAGAATTCGTATTTAGGTACTGTTTGGAATTAAAAATAAAATGTAAACTCTAATTTTCCCATTAATATTATTTTGAGGGTAATTTACACTACCGAAATCTTCCAATTTTGATCATATCTACGCAACTATTTGAGATTGTAAATGACTTCTCATTGTACAGTTTTAACTACTGAAATTTTAAAAAAAAAATTACTTGAAATATATTTTTACAAAACCAATAGTTTCTGAGCAATTGGAAAATATATTTTTTAAATTGAGGTCTGGGAAACTGATTGTTGTGCTCGTTGGTGAACACAAATGTTACTTTTGTCTCAAGGTATTTCTGTAAAAGTGTAGCCTACAGTTGTTCATTCATGCTCTTTGGTGGAGTGTGATGCTCTTTTTTTCCATCATGTTTCTGCAAAAATGTAAAATTTATTATTTTGTTTCGCAAATCTTACGAGTTTTAAGTAAATGTCTCCATTTTTAGGTTAAGAAGAGAGAAAGTTTGAGCGGTGCACCGTACCATTTATTTGATTATATTCTACTCTTTCTAAACAATCAAAAGCTCATATATTAAATTTCAATCTCCTAATATTTTAAAGTATATTGGTCTTTATGAAACATTAATTAGCTGTTAATAAATATTCAATCATTCATTACAAAGTAAGCGTATAGCAAACAGGCTCATTTTTGTATACAGCTCAAAAGTTGAGCAGTAAAAATTACTGATATATGACGTATTCTAGTTTTTACAAGGTACTAAATATTACTGACAATAAGTTAATCTTGTACGATCTTATGTTTGCAACATCTTGTAAAATTAATTGTTGTATTTGACAGGGAACAAGTTGTAATGTTATTATCTGTGGTGGGACAGGAATCAAACCAAAGATAATCTTGAAATGAACCAGAGTACACAATACTGACTAGGTGTAAGCACTAGGAATTGCTTGATTAAAGTTTTTCTTGCTTGTGATTATAAAACTTTGACCTTGGTTTTTATATTCTTGATTCTAACTCCTCAACATGTACTATTTCAATAGTTTCCTTTTATCTAACCTCTCTATGTCATTTATTTATATACTCTACTGTAATTATAACTACTCAAAATATCATGTTTGATTTGCACATGGTTATTAGAACACAACTATCATGTTGTTTACATTTTACAATTTGCCGTTAATAAAGTGAACCAGCAAAATAAGTAGTAATGCTCACAATGGAAAATGACCTATTTCTGAATGCTGCCGTTTTGTTTAAATACCAGCACTTTCGAGGTAATTAGAATTTTGATATTTAGACTGATTCTTGATTAGTTCGACACCAGTAACAAAAGAGGAAATGAGTTTGATGTTATAAATTATTACCATTATAATATTACCAGAAGTAGATTGCAAACGCGCGCGAATTGACTTACCATCAGCGATGCCAAACTGTTGTTCATTCTTGTTGGAGTCAGCGGTTTTATCCCAGGACCAGTCGTTACTTTCAGCAATAATGGACCCGGACAGGACCAATAGACAGAGGGAAATCGCTTCAAGCATCGCCACAAATCTTGAAAATAAAACAAGAGCATAATATATTATTTTATCGCCATTCAAACTTAAGCTTTATGCACTTGCAGTTCAATTTTCATGAGAAGAACCTTATCCGACAGCTAGAAAAGATACTAGATCTACTTTCATGTATTCATACGTCAATACAGGTGATATTGAGCTGTTACTCTTGATATACATGATCAATTAATATAAATAACAATAATAATGTGGTGAAATAGTATCAATGTTGACCGTAGAAAATGTTTGTTTCCCTAAAAGCTCTTCCTATGAAAATTGGGCTCAATATAATTTAATTGGGTAATTTTATAGCCAACATAACATAACAAGGTTATTAAAAAAAATTAAGATCACAAGACACAAAGTTTATTAATTGCCATAGCTGAAGATATTTATTTGAAAGGGTAAAATGTTTTGTGAACGTTTTATGTTTTGGTGGCAGCAACAGTCGCTAGTGACAAGATTTACAGTATATTAAAGCGATTTTATAAAATGTTTGTGTGTGTGATGGATTGATAATTCACAAAGTTGGTGAAACACACCTCACTAGTGCACTAGCCTGGGTTTGAACCTCAACCTACGGTGTAAAACCTTCAACCTTTCTAGCAGTTGTGAAAGTTAAACTTGAATGAACGTGTGCTATATACTATTTCTATGTAATCTTATTTAAAACATAAAAGTTGTTTTAAATTGTTGTCACATTTATTGTAATGTTTATAAATATTATTGTTGCGAATGTTACATTAATAGGTTTCATAAAACAGTATAGGTTAGTGAAATAAACACAGTATTATCAATGATTGGATAAAGACTAGAGTGCTACGTTGTACTCGTATGTTCTCAACTGTCGTCTAATAGAATTGTTCCCAACAATAGCCTACCTAATATTTAACTTTCTCTTTACCTCTGTCGGCGTCCACTCAAACTAACCTCACACAGCTCAAACACAAATAGAGCAAATTACTCTAAAGGTTGTAAAGAAGAATTCAACTTTGGTCCATGGCACAATTTTCACAGGAAAATACTTTAAAATAAACACAAACATGGTTTTATTGACAACAATGCTAACATTGTACTATATTATTGCTATAAGTATTTGTGTACATCAAAAGTGACAGCTGTAGATAACATTACTCGGCGTATGAATACGTGAAAGAAGTTAGTCACTTATCTAGCTGTCAGCTAAAGTTGGATCCTGAAGTCAGACACTTTGTAAGCAGCATTGACTTCTTATTGAGGACAATCAAAGGTGAGGCCAGGTTCGAAACCCACCTATAGACGTAGGCGGAGGGAAAAGAGAGAAAGAAAGAGATAGAATATCGCAGCAGAAAGTTATAAAGTTGCGTATGATTAACGTTAGAGGGTAACAAGCGTGGGTTGACCGGTTCATGGGACACAAAAAAGGATAATAGGGTCACCAAGACTACAAAATAGGATACGTGGGCAAACGCTGAAAAACAAGCGAAAGTTGAAATTTTTCTTTTCGAATTTCCTCAAATGGCATATTCATTCCGGTTAAATATCTCTGGTGTGGCTTCTTCTCACTTTGCTGGGTTTTTTAATCTGGACATTTATGTCCGTTTATTGTCTGTTGGACGGATGGCTGGTCGTGAAAGTGGCAGTACCTGGTTTTGGATTCTGGAATGGTGGTGGAGTTTATACTTTCTTTCTTTCTTTCTTTCCTCGTCAATGTAAAATGGCATGTTTGGATCTTATCGAAAGTGTTATATTTGTTTGTTATAATGGAGCACAAAGAAAGTAAAGTGTTTCCATATCGCTTTCAACATGTTACATGTTTTTCACGATTGTGAATGTTCAATAACAAGTACCACTCACATTTTGACAAAAAACCACGAATATTCAATTTTTCTCTACACCAAAATATTGAATATTTCTAGGTAAAACAAATTCTAAAAAGGTCAATAATCTTCAGTAATCAACTCATTGATTACAATTATTAGATAAATTTGAACCAACCCCAAGATTATTTTAAAAGGAAAAAATCATCTTTTTAGTTTTTTCATACATATTTCTACAGTTTAAATTCGAAGAAAAAAAAGGTTAAAATTGAAAATAACATATAAGTTTTAAACATATTTGACTTAAACAATTTCTAAAGAAATGCATACGTACCAGTGTGCACACAAACAATAGCACCTGATTCATATGGTCTGATTTTCAGGTGACAAGGAGGTTAGGGTTTGAATCCTAGCTGGATTTAGCAAAGTTGTTTATCCGTTCACTCAAATATTGATACATCCTCAACATTGTAAATATATCCGCGGTACACGTTTTTGTTTGAAACCCCGCTATGTTGTAGAGATGTGCTGCAAGGGGGTCTTACTTACGACATCAAGGATGTCATCATGATAAAACACAAAAGAGCATAGTACCGTCAAAAAACTCTCCAATTGAGACCAGTTTCTTCGGTCGGAACTGACAGCATCTTATCTATTGTTCTCGAGACATTTCAGTCACCAAGAAAGCGTGACACGAATCACGCTCACGCCTAAACACAAGTTCCTCTATCCGTTCTTTGTCCGACTTCCGGTCTTGCGATTCAACGAGTGATGTTTTTAGCGCTCTATAAAATGTCGGATTCTAGAAGACAAAGATTTATAAACAAATGTCGACAGATTTAACTTTGTTTGGATCTGAAACTGAACTGGATGGTGGTCATGCGTTCTCAGGCCTCAGTCTGGATGATTGTTGACCAAGAGTTCGTGGTTCGAATCTTAACTAGTGGCACTGGAAGGTAATGTTCACATATTGTAATTTCCTACGACCACGTTAATGCTGGTACAATTCCTCCTTTTTAACTTTTATTCCCTTGTAACGTGAAAAAATTAGTTTTTATGGTGAAATGAATATAAGTATCTGCCTATAAAATATTTATAACACGCCTAATAAACCCAATAAATAAATGCTGTAGAAATATATCTCGTGGTTTAAATAGTGATAAATTTAGAACTATTAAAAATAAATTTATACCTACCAAGTTAAAAAAGTTCTGGGTTTGATTCCTTGCATGACCTAAAAATATAAATAATTGGGGAAATTAGGATATTCCCTTTCACCCTGATGAAATAATGGCGATAGAAGTGAATATTTTCCCTTTCACCCTGATCAAATAATGTCGATAGAAGTGGATATTTTCCCTTTCACCCTGATCAAATAATGTCGATAGAAGTGAATATTTTCCCTTTCACCCTGATCAAATAATGTCGATAGAAGTGAATATTTTCCCTTTCACCCTGATCAAATAATAGCGATAGAAGTGAATATTTTCCCTTTCACCCTGATCAAATAATAGCGATAGAAGTGAATATTTTCCCTTTCACCCTGATCAAATAATGTCGATAGAAGTGAATATTTTCCCTTTCACCCTGATCAAATAATGGCGATAGAAGTGAATATTTTCCCTTTCACCCTGATCAAATAATGGCGATAGAAGTGGATATTTTCCCTTTCACCCTGATCAAATAATGGCGATAGAAGTGAATATTTTCCCTTTCACCCTGATGAAATAATGATGACAGAAGTGAATGTTGTATTGGTTCTGCCCGCTAAATACCACATCACTATCAAACCAATTACATTTTAAAAGTAACATAGAGAAACGTCAATAAAACACCACGGCACACAGATAAAGACGTAGGCTCTGGTTTGACGATGACTCAGAGGTCGGGATCCAAATCCCAGTCAGATGCACTGAGTTTATTTTTCTAAATGGTTTTTAGTCTTCACACAAATGAAGGTACATTTCTTCTAAATTATATAATTCCTAAGCCGTAACATGCAGATATCCTAGTAGGGTGGTAAGACTGTAAAAAGAGAGAGGGAGGCGGACTAATATCTGCGACTCCACGCAGGGTTATAAGGTTCTCTCTACTAACAGTAAATTGTCAAACAAACGAAAGTGAAATAGTTCTCTCGTAACGCCCACTACCTGCCCCTGCCCACAGAGATAACGCAACCGTCATAGCTCCTCCTCGGTGCTGGAGAAAGCTTGAGGCGAGCAAGAGGAGAAACTGAAAGGAAGTGATCTATCCTCTAGTCGGGTACTTTCACTGCCCCCTGTCCCTCCTCTGCCCACAGATAGATAGACAGACAGACAGTGTTCTTGGGAGGATCTGCTCTGTTTGTTAACAGACTGATAGAGTACACGCGCCAATGACTCGTCCTAGCTGTCACTGAGGGGGTAGGGATGAAGAGGTGCAATTCATGTATCGTACCTGGGATATAATTAGGGACTTTCAGCTTATATTGGATACTACTTTACTCAGCTACGATCCAATTTTCATAGGAAGAACCTTTCGGAGAAGTTAAACTTTTTCTGCCGCAACAGTGACCATATTGTATTAATGTTATTTTATTGGTACCTATTGACATTATCCATAAAAAATGACAGTGGGGGGGATAACATGAATTGACGCATTAATTCGTGAAAACAGATAGCTTTTCTAGCTGTCAGATAAAAGGACCTTTCTATGAAAATTGTTTTGTTCAGAAATTGTCTTAAAATAATGATGTACTATTAATTTATTTGCAGGATTACCCTGCACTTTATAAACATATTCTATATTAGAGCAGAATAAACTTACGATCCAAAACTAAACATATAATCCTAGCTTTAGGAACTATAATATTCTATATCAGATTAGGGTAAACTTATGAGCCAAAGCTAAACATATAATCCTAGCTTTGGGAACTATAATATGTGGCTAATATTAAGGACAGATATTACCATATACTCGACAACTTTAAGAATCAAACCTAGCCAAGATTTTTCTTAACTGTATGGATTGAAATATAATTTCTAAAATAATTAATAAAAAAGACAAACATTTGTGTGTGTTTCCAACATTAAAATCCAAATAAGTTTTCAGGATTGTTAAATATGAACTGTTATTCTATCTTCCGATGAGTGGTAGACTACTAGCGCTGTGAGGTAACTACTATGAACTAACCCTCAGAGACTGAGGAGAACGCTTACCTCTGTTCCTCTGTTCTTGTGTAATAATACAAGCACTGATTTCACTGCACCACTAGCTAACACTCCAAACTTTCTTTTGATATCTTTCTCGGTCCGACCTGTAGTTTTATAGTCAAAGGGGTGNGGGGGGTGTCCAGGATCTAACCCTCTCCACCCTCCTCAGCCTATTTGGCACTAGACGAGGGCGGACTAACCCTTCTTACACAATAGGTGTGGACAACATCAGAATTTCCAACTAATTCTCTGCTTTGTGGGTCAGGCTGTATTCAAACCCCGTATTTGTAGGAGAAATGACATATCGATAGTTGTTTTCTTACGAATCCTCTTTGTACAGTACAATTTTCATTAAAAAGGACCTTTTAGAAAACACAGAAATATTTTGATTGCTGCCAACATTCATAACATTTTACTGTTTGTTATTATTATTTTATGTATCGATGATATATAATATAAGGCTGCAGATCAAATGACTTGACGTATGAACACGTGAACAGAAAGCTAGTATATTTTTAGCTGTCGGATAAAGCTCTTAATTGAAAAATTAGACTAAAGACAAGTGGAAAGGTAGGCTGATTATATCACAACAAGACCCCAGTTTGATCCCCCGAAGGGGTGTATTTTAATTTATTATTTCAGCTTTGTGCCTGGATAATACTAATAACACTGGGGAAAAGTTTCAATCCCTTTATGGTAAGTTAGTTTGTAAGTTGTTATAAAGCGCGTACTAAATATTTTATCTGAACCTACAATGAAGTTATTGCAACAAAATTAAACTTGGAAAATTTTATTCCGAGACTTACTAAAACAAATGTAATAAAATAAAGTTTGTTTGGATCTAAAAATACTTATAATTGGATTGTACGTAAAAATAATATTTAAACCACTTTTATGGGAAAACTATTTACCAAAATCATCTTAAAACCTATTTCTTTAAATTACATTATGATACAAGTTTTTAAAGATGCTAATTTTTAGAAATCGTTCTTAGATTGATTTTGGAATAACTTTACCACAATGGTAATGGTCGTATGGTCTAACGTGCTACTCTCGTGACAGACTAGACGGCCTATGACAGGGAGATTGAGGTTCAGATCCTGGTAGGGTGCACTGAAGGTGGGTTTCCAAAATTGCTATCCACTCTCACTGCACTTAAATTCGGGTACACTTCATATAAATCCTAATCCCTAAAACCATTAGCGTAATTAGTACATAAGCGTATAACCCAAACGGGTAGTAAGACAAGGTGCTAAAAAACTTGACCATTAAATGAAATTATGTTTGTATTTTCTAAAAAAGCCCCTTCCTTTTAAAATGGTATTGTACAACAGTATGTAAAGATTTTATAGTATCATCATTAATTAAAAATATTTGATGAAATATTTAATGATAGTAAAGCAAATTGTAAACTATATCCATATTAATATTTCTTCTTAAAGATTTTGAAATAATATTTTCATATAAAATCTGTATTTTGTCACATGTGAAAGCATATAGTATTCACTCAATGTCTCCCTTAGTAACAAAGTACCTACAGTAGCCCCGTGGCTTCTTTGGTGCTGACTGACAGCTCAGAGCTGACTTCTGACAGTTAACATTTAGGTATATACCTACATTTCGACTGTCAGAAGTGACAGCTGCTAAAAATGTTTTTGCAGATCATATGGTTCGGCGTAGGGATTCATAATTTGGCCTGGTAACTTTTCAAAGCCGTCAGCTGTGAGCTGTCACTCAGCACCAAAAAAGCTATGGGGCTACTGTATTTATCAATATTCTTTGTTCACAATCGTCTGTTATGATCAGTCGTCTGTTATAATCAGAACAAACACTTATTTGTCTTTGGTGAAGGGAAACTATTTTCTGGACTGAGAACTTTTATTAGCTCTCAGAATGTTAACATAAAAATTGCCATAGTGAGGTCAGTCATTTATTACAGCACTTAGACAAGCATTTAAGGGTACTGGGCAGCATCAAAGGTACCGGGCAGTATAAATTAGTACTGGGCAGCATTAAGGAGTACTGGGCAGCATTAAGGAGTACTGGGTAGCATCAAGGATTACTGGGCAGCATTAAGGAGTACTGGGCAGCATCAAGGATTACTGGGCAGCATTAAGGAGTACTGGGCAGCATCAAGGATTACTGGGCAGCATCAAGGATTACTGGGCAGCATTAAGGAGTACTGGGTAGCATCAAGGAGTACTGGGCAGCATCAAGGATTACTGGGCAGCATTAAGGAGTACTGGGCAGCATCAAGGATTACTGGGCAGCATTAAGGAGTACTGGGTAGCATCAAGGAGTACTGGGCACCATCAAAGTTACTGGGCAGCATTAAGGAGTACTGGGCAGCATCAAAGTTACTGGGCAGCATCAAGGAGTGCTGGGCTTGAGGGGGTACTGGGCTGCTTCAAGGGGTGATGAGATTCATCAAGGGGGTGCAAGTGCTGTGTAAAATAGACAAATTAAAAGTATATTTCATATATAAAAGGCCTTAGTTTTGTTTTCCCCTCAAATATTGACAGAAATTCTAATTCCACCATTGACGTTGGCTAGGCCTACCGCAAATGCACTAGAAACTCTTATCTCTGGATTTGACCAGAATATCGGCTAAACAGGGTTTTATTGCGTATAAACATGAATTCATTAAAATCATAAATAACTCAAGTATTTGAAAATCTGCAACGGTCGGTTAACAATGAGGAAGGTAAAATTTAGAGGATGTGTATCAACACTTGCATGGGACATGAGTGGAAAAACCATCTGGTAAAAACCACCTCAAGACACCCACACAGGGATTTAAACACTGACTTTATCACCACCATAAAACCATACAAGACGAGACTAGTGCCTTTGACTTGGTGCAGGTCGTAATACAACTAATTATCTTCCCGAAATTTCTTACCGTCCAAATCATATAACAAGTGACAGGATTGGTAAATTATGTTCACACTTGACTCTGACCGTAGAGGGCGGGGCTATATTCCGATAGGGTGCATTTGGGATTAAATTTTTCACTAGTAGATTTAAATACTCTCTACAAGCGAATGATGGCAGAATTCCCCCAAAAATTCATGGTTTTTATCCCGTGTCCATTAATAAGTGTAGCTCCAAAGAACCATCAACATTAAAGAGACACAAATAAATATCTTCAATTATGGTTGTTGCTTACTTAACCTATACAAGTTAAGGTAACAGGATCAATAGGAAGAATTTGAAAGAGAGTGCACTGTAATTTAATAAAAGAAAGGATGGAGAACCATATTAAATTGGATCAACTCAAGCCCCCAGTTTAGTGTCGAACCCCGGTCTCCCAGACTAGAGCTCCCACACATCAGTGTATGGTAACTGTAATGACCCCAGTGTAGTATAGAACCCCGGTCTCTCAGACTAGAGCTCCCACACATCAGTGTATGGTAACTGTAATGACCCCAGTGTAGTATAGAACCCCGGTCTCTCAGACTAGAGCTCCCACACATCAGTGTATAGTAACTGTAATGACCCCAGTGTAGTATAGAACCCCGGTATCTCAGACTAGAGCTCCCACACATCAGTGTATGGTAACTGTAATGACCCCAGTGTAGTATAGAACCCCGGTCTCCCTGACTAGAGCTCCCACACATCAGTGTATGGTAACTGTAATGACCCCAGTGTAGTATAGAACCCCGGTCTCTCAGACTAGAGCTCCCACACATCAGTGTATAGTAACTGTAATGACCCCAGTTTAGTGTCGAACCCCGGTCTCCCAGACTAGAGCTCCTCTCACACTCCATAAACCTCACACAAAGTAAGACGACAGCGATGATTAATTCATGAATATCTCCACAAACAAACCCTGTTTTCCCCAAATGTTGCAAATGTTGTTGTTCCCAAACAAGTGACGTCACTATGTTCCTTGTATCCTAGCGCTATCTAGGCTACAAAATGGTCTGAGGAATACCAACCTTGCGCAACGGAACCAAGAAGACAATATTTATACAGCAGTTACCTCACAGGCCGGAGTCCTACTTTGCTTAGATTTACTGAGTAGTCAAGGTCATCCGGGTCATCGGAGAGTCAACCCTTTGTCCCGTGTAGCTGTGGCCAAGCAGTCTTAGCTGCGTTGCATTTGGTCGCCTTTGATGTGGAGGGTAGGAGTTCGAATTCCAATCGCAGGCACATGGGGGGGGGATTTATAATTTGGCGTTTCTATATCACCCTATTCACAAACAAATTCTGGCATATTTCCTTTAAATTCTTGTTTTTGATCCAATATCCGCAAATGAATGAAAGTTTAGAATTGCCGGGATGCACAGAGCAACACAAAGAATATATTTAATTGACACTGATTAAAAAAAAAATACAAACA
>CABFVZ010000916.1:0-53857 GCA_902151445.1 Timema monikensis
TATATTTTGTTCTACCTTTTTCTATTAGTAATTATATAATTGTTCTGCTTTTTAGAAATACATCTACCTGTGGCCAGGCGACTGCACAACCCTGGTAGCCACAGTCTTATTCTCAAGCCTAATTGTTTTGGATAAAAATTCATAAACATATCCGTCTATATTATTGTAAACCATCATCTGCTTAACTATGTGTATTTATATAAATAAATCTATATATTGTTTAAAAATTACTTCTTTTAAATTATAATGTGTGTAACCTGTAGGGAAACAGCTCCTGTAAAGGACTTGTTCTCATCCCAACTACTCAAACTCAAAGTTAGGAAAGTGTAAACTTTCCTAACTTTGAGTTTGAGTAGTCGGGATGAGAACAAGTCACAGGCACAATACAAAGACAAGTTCTGCTTACCCTCGCAAAAAGTCTCACTCTGCCACTCTTAGTAAGTTACACCACCCTTTAACAAATATCTCTTTAAGGAAAAGCCCTTTCTGTTCATTCGCTACCAATTCCCTTTTTTTTTTCCTCTCTCTCTTTTATAAAGTAGCGTTGCACGCTTCACATTCCTCCCTGATGAGTTCTGATAGAATGAAACCTAGGTCGGGGGATTGTGTGGTAACAATCGATTTTCTTCAAGAGGCAGCCATTACCCCCTTTTTCTGATGGCAGCAATGTAAAGTATAAACTGTGTTCTTCTTTTCATTGTAAAAGCCATATTGTTTTCACTCCCTTTTAGGAAATTACTTACCCCAACCTGAAGCAAGATATTCAATTGTATTCTCTGTAATCAAATTACAGGGCCACTCAAATTCCAGAAGAAAGTTCTTGCATAACTTGTGGTTTTCCTGTCAAATTTTATTTGCGTAAAAATGTTTTGTGAAATGTGTGCTCTGTACACCTCCAAATTTTTAGAACTTGAGCCATTTATGGTTCTGATGTTAAGAATAAATGTGTGTAGTAATGTTCTGGTCAAATAGTTATTTTTAAATAAGGTTAGAGTACTGTGAAACATTTACTTTCGTTTGATCCTCATTGAAAATTAGTTTCTGAAACTCTTGTGGGCCCGAGGGTTAAGGCACCCACCATCACTCACAGCAAGAATCAAAAAGTTACTATCAGTGGCTGTTTATTTTCAGAAGATAAGATGAAAGTTAAGGGCTGTATGATGTTGTTGCACATAGTAACAGTCATTTGAGAGAAAAAAGCACAAAGATTTTTTGTTATGTTCATGGCCTAATACTTTAGTTTTGTAGTTTTGTTTACGGCCACTTCTGTGGTGATAAGGATTTAGTAATACATAGTATTTAGTAAAATAAACACCACAGAAACTCCAGTTACAAGAATGTGGTTTACTCTACAGCCATACTACCTCTCTTTTATATATATACATACATACATATACATACACACACACATACACACACACGTTAAACAAAAATATGTATATAAATGTTCTTGACACAAACCTGATGTAGAAAGCTACCTTTATCTATGAAAAAAAATCTAATATCACTTTTCAAGAGGTCCCCCCCCCCAAAAAAAAATCTCAACATAAATAATAATGGGTTTTACCGCTATTTCCATTGACTGTTTTAGATACTATTTAGAGAAAAAATGATTATTGTTAGCACCGCGTCTTAATACCCGTTCAGGTTATACGCACATACGCGCTAATGTGTAATGGTAGGGTGATTGTGAGATGAAATGGAGGACCTACAGTTTAACATGGGATCCGAACCACGGTGGAGGCCTGGCATTTCACACATTCACAAGTTGTGATTAATACACATCTTGTCAGAGGTGAAGGAAGGGTTTGGCAACCAGATAAATAAATCTGTGCCGGGACTGAGGATTGAACCTCGAACCCCCAGCACAGAAATCTGACACCTTACCTTTAGACCACCAGGTCACCTTTTGAATAAAGTAGGTGCATATTTAAAACATTAGACTTATTAGCTTCATACCTATTTAACAAGAGAATATATTTTCAGACATATTATATTTACTCAGCCAATATGTAATCATTCAAAACATTGTAATTTTTTTTAAATAAAATAAATATCTTTATAGAAGCTTTTTTTTCTCCCATTTAATACACAATGAAAGGGGAACATTTCAAATCAAAACATTTTCTTACCTGGGTTGAATGTAGTTCAATGCCAGGAAAATTATTAAATATGTTCAGATATGTTTGTAAAATAGATGTGAAAAATTAATGCTTGGTTATCAAATATTATTTCCATTAAAGGTGTTTGTTATAATCCCCGCAAAAAGTAGTAGACCTTGATTACATAATCATGACTAATGATTGTGTGAATAGGATGAACATAAAAAGGAGAGATGTAAAATGGTGGCCTTTGACCAAATTTTTCATGCGGTGCTATTTAATTAAATATTATGTCAATCCATATATCACAACTTAAAAAATGTAGTTTACCACTAAGGTTTTGTTGAGTAGAAGATTATTTGTGTCATCATTATGTGTTTTATTTTACTCAATTGGCTGTATTTGAGATTTTAAAATAAGAGAGTTAAAAATTTATTTTAAAATGTCCTATCATAAAATATTTTGTTTTTTTATTATGCTGCTGAATATAGTAATTTGCTCTGTAAACCTTAGCATCTCATCACCTTTTAGTCAAACATAATATAAATTATTCATTTTTGGTAATTTGAAATGTTGACAAGTTGGTGGTGGAATTAGGAAATTTACACTAAAATAAAAGACAAATAGTTGGGTTGTTTTTAATTTGGGATAAAATCCAAACTCTTTACATAGCTTTTAAAATCTTGTAAGTTATTATTATTTATTTTTAGTATCGCGTCTTACTACCCATTTGGGATATAAGCTTTATGTACTAATTATAGTGAAACCTCAATATATCATTCCAGGATCATTTTCCTGGATTCATTGTTTAATTTCTAAGGTCCTTGAACAAATCCTATTTAAACAATAGAAATAAAACCCACATCAATAATTCCTAGATTTATCATTTTCCTGCATCTATCGATCAGAATTTTTAGTCCCTAGGAATATTAATCCACGAATGACTGTTTTTAAGAAAGAGAGACACACACACACACAAATGTTGGTACAATTGCTAATAGTAAAACCGGTTAGTGTTTTTGGATTGTGTAGCAATTTTCAGTCGCGCGTTTTATCAGCTAAATAATGGTGTGGGGAAGATGGGGGATGGCGAAAGCCTCCCTCGACTGGGAAAGGCTATCTATATGTTGGTGTGACTCATTTCCCTTCGTGTTTTCATCTAGTTGAGTATGCAATTCATCATGTGTGTTCAATCCTAAAGAGTGATTCTTCTTATTATTATTAGCATCTTCATTATCTTTTAGTAAAAACATTTTACCACATGGCACTTCTGTGAAAAAAGTACTCACATAGTCTTTTTGACCAAAACTTGACAAGCTCAATTAGTAAAGGAAAAAAACACCTTCAGTAGACCCGACTAAGATTAAAACCTCAATCTCCTTGTACTTAGTTGGCCATTTTAAAACAAGAGTGATGTCTTTGACCATTTGGCCATTGAAACAGGTAATATTATTTCATTTCACAACTCTTATCAGTTTTTAGTAAATGTCTCTAGTTTTAAGATTAGAGAGAAAGATGGTGTGGTGCACTATAAATTTTTTTTTAATGAAACACATTGTCCTTGACAATAAAACATGTTCTCAATGACCCTTATAGATATAAAATCTAGTCCATTCAATTTATACACCTACAAGATTAGTGGTGTTTGTCAACCATAATTCATTCATAAAATGAATAAAAGTTTCAACTTCATGATCTAGTAGAAATATTTGAACTTTAGACTTAAATTCAAATAAAAGAATCAACATTATTAAATGAGAAAGCCACCTTACTTTTGTATGAAAACGAAGTGCATTATGAGAGCTTACCCATTTGAATCATAAAATTACTAACAACCAAGAAATTACTACCACCGAAATTAGTGCTTTTATTGTGTCACTGAAAATGTCTTTCAAATAGTCAGACATTCATTTTTTCAGCTAGGGCTTGCCTATAAACACCACAATGAATAAATGTACACTTGGGAACCACAGCCATAGCTTAAACTACCACACCTCCAGTACTTTACTGTCATTACATGAGCTCTTATTAGAACAGTGGTGCCTGCACACTAATGCCAAGCTAGAACAGATAATTTAATGAAATAATTTAATTTGTTGCATATTTAA
The DNA here is from genome assembly GCA_902151445.1 of Timema monikensis. Classification (NCBI taxonomy): domain Eukaryota; kingdom Metazoa; phylum Arthropoda; class Insecta; order Phasmatodea; family Timematidae; genus Timema; species Timema monikensis. The sequence continues at coordinate 4,211 of CABFVZ010000916.1, forward strand.
TATACTGTCGTCTGTGCAGGAAGAGCCTAACAAAACAATAAATTCATATTGCAATTTACTTTCGTTTAAGAAATTAACATAAATCATTAGTTGAGCAAAGTTGGCAATATCAGAGCTTTCATTAAGCTGTAAAGCATAACAAGAACGTGCCTTATCTACTGAAATGGCAATATAAAAGGTGTCATGGCTGTGTAAATTATGTACAAAAATAGCTTGTATAACAGTCAGAATTCGGGGTAAACCATTGTTATGAGCATTGGTGTGTTAAACCAAACTATCATACATCTAAATTATGATTTGTGCAAAACTTTATATTAATTTTAACGTCATGTATAATTTCACAAATCTTAAAGCTTAGGAGAAATAAGGGTTAGCTAAAATAAAGTCTAATGTAGTTAGGTCTTGTGGAGCTAGTTCTTAAAAATCTCAATGGTTTTAAGCAACTAGTTGTTTGAGCAGTCAAGATAATATTCAATTAGGTTGTATGAACTTAGTTTTATTGAAACATATACAATATATCGTACACACCATTCCCATCACATGCATCACAATAAAGTAATCAATTACAAATAAGGTGATGGAAGAGGTTGGACAAATATTTTAATTTAAAAAATATATAGGAAATACAAAATAATACAGTTGCTACTACATCAAGATCTTACTTAACCTGGTAATATACTTCAGGCAGGAATATATTTGTCTTGGTCTAACCATAGGATATCGGTACCAGCCATATATATTCAACCACTAGGGACATTTCCATAACAAACATTTAATTTGCTATTTACTTTTATATCAAAATTAATAATCAACAATCAATGATTATATAATTTTATTTTGAGATTCTATTAGAGCTACCCATAGTCATTGTAGCTCCGAGAGTGTGACTACTTAATTAATCATGTTAGTAGCCAAGCACAGTCAGTGACGTTTAACGAAAGAAAAACTGGTATTTTATGACTCAATAGATGGAATAAATTAGGATGATATAGAGGTGCATCAAAGAATATTTGAAATAGTGGCTCTTCAGAGGCATCATAACTTCAAACATTATGACTGGATCTTTGTGACAGTAAAAATAATTTGGCAATTATAGTTTAGAATAGAATTAGTAAATTCATTTCTATCAAAACCCAAATTGAAAAAAAGAAAGTGGCTCATAAATAAATTATATTTAAACCTGACCACATAAGAATGAATTAGAATTTGCTCAATATAACCAAATAAAAGATAACACAAGGATTTTACAGGGATTTTACAGGGATTATGCAGGGATTTTGCAAAGAAAAATCTATTTATTTAATTTATCTCAGAGTGAAAAATGTCTTATGATGCAAATTGTAAAGTATTAAAAAAAATATCATTATATAATGTACTACTCAAGGGTCACTTATAGTTAAAAATTAGCAATAAAGTACACAATTTACAGCCACATCAAACTTCTCACCTTTCTATTTTTATATTAATTTCAAGCATCTGGGTTATTTTAATTTTCCTATTATAAATCATCTAAGAAAATAGAAACTTTCTCTTTTAACAATGTGGTAGAATTGACATTCCATAAAAAGTGAGTGTCCAAAATAAAATTATATAAACAAATATTTCATTGAATGAAATTAATATTTGATTCAGATGTGTTATTCACAAAAAATAACTAAATCATAGTTGAAAAATAACTCCTGGACACAATAATTGAAACAAGTACTTTGAGCATGGTACACCAATGCTTTACCACTAAGCTATCTTGGTTTGAATCTTGAAGAGGCTCATATGTCTTTCATTAATTTAAAGCATCTATGATGGACATGTGAAGTTGTCAGTTAGTAGGGCCCTGCTTTACGGTCTTCTGCTAATATGACGGTTTTCAATTATATACATGTTCACCAGTGGTGTAGCTAACATTATGAAAAAGGGGAGATTGAAATGTTAGTAAGTCTTAGATATTTTGTCTTGAATTAGTTCCAGCCGACAATTTTGTAATATTATGTTAATCACTCATTTTTGTTCACATGACATGTTAGTTTCATGACAAACTAAACAATATATATTTATCAGCTCCTCTCCTTCCATTTCAAAACTTAAATCGAAACTAAATATATTTTATATAATTTGTTTGTTATTATGCATAATATTATGAGTAATGCCGATTTATAATATGTTAGCTTTGCATCTAAACACAAATACAATTTGACAACTTTGTCAAGACTATCTTCTTCTCGAGGTTAGTAAAGGAACCCCTAGAGTAGTAAATATGATGTAAAATAGTGTAAACATTTTATTAAGATTTAATATGCATTCAAAAGTTTAAAAAAGGCTATGTTTCTGTTTACTGGCAGGCTCTGGAACCAAACTTGCCATATGAGCGGACCCCTACTGTACTCAGAATTATGTGTTGCCAAATAGTACAAGTTATTTGTACAAGGGTTACAGTGAAATAATGAAGGAGGGGAGGAGGTAAGAGGAGGAAGGGAGGATTGAGGAGTGGATAGGGAGGAAAGTTTGGCAGAGTAAAGTATGGGTAAAAAGTGAAAAGTATGGATTTTAATTGGGTTAAAAAAGAGGGGGTTTGAATAGGAGGGGGTGGATAAGAGAAAAAAAGGGGGAATAGGTATATAAGGTAAAAAGCATTAATTTTAATTAAGTGAAAGGGAAGTTTGAATGGTATAGACGAGAGGTATTAAATTTAACTGGGTGAAAAGGGGGGTTTTAGTGAAAGAGTAGGTAGGGAGGAATAAAAGAGAAAGGGGAGAAAGGAGGGGAAGAAAAATGGGGGAGTGTGAGTATTTGAGGGGGGCGAGGAGAAAGGGAAAAGAACAGACTTTAATTTGATGTAAAGAGGATGTTCAAGGTGAAGGTGAGATAAGAGAAAAATGGAGAATTAAAAGCGAAGTAAAACACTTAGTGGAAAGTTTCAAGTTTAAGTCTTGCCTCCAGGTGGCATTAATAATCATAGATTTGAAATATATTTAAGTTCAAACTAACAATACCAAAACATACACATTTTCTCCTCTTTATTATATTAACTATGCAACATTATACTTCAATTTTCAATGGCATATTATTAAGGAGTAACCGATAATTGTTTCCATTTCTAGTTAAATGAAAAGTCCTAGTTGCACACACAGTGAAGCTGGGTCAACTTAATACTGAGTGATTATAGTAAATTAGTGAGAATGGACTCTCTTAGTATAGGTCCTGGCTCCTTCATATCCTTTTCGTATATAGGGGCTATATGGCCGCTAATACAGGCCCTGGCTTCCTCGTCGCATCCTTTCCATATAGAGGTTATATAGAAGCTTGTTGTTCTCATAGTAATATGGGTTCTGCTGTGGACTCATATTTGGGTTGTATGGGCTTAACCCTGGCTTCTCCAGTTGAGGGTGTGTGTGGCCCATTGCAGGCCCACCGCCAGATTCCCCAAGATTTTCGGTGTAATCGACAGCCTGAACAATCACAATCATTTAAACAGACACGTATTTTTAGACATCCTAATGATGGGAATATTTGTGTAGATATAGAAAAATGACACCCGGACCGGGATTTGAACCTTTGTCTTTCAGCTTTATGTGCTAGCCACTATACCGACTGTGCTATCTGGGATCTCCCCAATGTTCAGTGTAAGTCATTAATTTTGAAGGTTTATATAGTGTAATTCGCTTTGATTTGCAGTGTGTTTTCTTTGAGGGTGGATGTAAACTAATGTAATTCCAGAACCATTTTGTGATAGGTCTTACCGTTTGGCCACAAGTGACCTCCAAAGAAAGGTCCACACTGACTTTAAAGTTGCTCCGCCATTTTTAATTTTTTTTTCGGGGGTTAAAAATTATATTTTATAACTTTTTGGAATTTTCCCATAGGTTACAGGCTAAAAGCTATAATTTTGCCAAATTTCAAGTTTCTAGCTCATCTGGAAGTGGGTAAACATTAATGTTAGTGAGTCAGCCATGTGGCTTGATAGTAGTATAATAATGACACGTGGATATGGGGAAGATTCTGGATAGCTCAGTAGGTACAGCGGCTAGCGTGTAAAGCTGAAAGGCCGGAGTTCAAAACCCTCTCCGGATATTATGTTTCTATATTTAAACAATCACTGTGGTATAAAATAATTAAAGCATCTTCTGTTTGTACTTCAAATTAATTTTGAATTAAATGAGTAGGGTATATCCTGAATAATCATAAAATACTTTGTTATGAAGTGTTAGCATATTATTATGGTTGCAGATTTCAAGTTACTACTTATAATTGTTTGAGAGTGAAAAACAATATTAATAAAAAGATTAATTAGGAACATAAATGATATGCCCCACTTTGGAATTATAAAGAAACAATAACTTATTTTAAATTATTATACTAAAGCATACTTTTTGCAACACGACACTAGAATTATTTAAAATGATAAGAGAGTCAAGGTATACAAATAAACAAGAACAGATAAAAGTCATATTTCACTAAAACAAAAAGCATAAATTAATTGATATGTTATTATGGGCTAATCCCTTGGAAATATATATAAAATCCTTTTTAACTCTGTAGTAAGATAAATAATATACTTTCTCAAAATAAGTTATTTCTTTTCTCTCTATCTCTCTCTCTCTCTATATATATATATATATTATTATTATGATACTTATATAACCTAACCTAACCTAACCTAACCCAGACTTTCAAACTTTCACTGATTTAATAAAATAGAATTTTAATCATTATAGATACGGTAAGTGATTTTTCTTATGCCAACCTCCAACCCCAGGCAGGAGATCTTTTTTGATCTATTCGGTTTTGGGTAATATGTACATATGTTTATAATATAAATAAAAAAAGTCCAATTGAGTCAGAAGGGAAGGATGAGATATTTTGCAAATAAGAGGATTTCCAACTTTCCATCCACATTCAGAGGTACCTAAACAATCGCTGGAAAGGTATGTGTTCTTGAGGTTTTTGTATCGCTGGATATGGACTGTGTGTAAATTCGTGTGCTGGGACCACCGAACGGACAGTTAGTTATCTCAACAGTTGGTCACAGTTACGACCGTCAGATAAACAAGAACTCGAGGGAGTATGTGAGGGGTTGTGAGTGAATTGGGAGTCGCAAAAGGACAATTCAGAACACTTTTAGTTAACTTAGTTGGGTTTTTTTCATGACTTTAAGGCCTCTTAGCCAATTATATTCTTTAATAAACTTGAACTTTTGTTGATAAAGTGCTCAGGCCTAGTAATAATTTGTTTTAGGATGATTTATTGTCCATCACCATCATCACCTATTAAAGTAAAGTGTAAGGAGGTAAAGTTTTGATTTGTGGGTTATGATATAATAAATGTAAAGGTTTCTCCACAACATTGTTGTTTCTAACCAATAATTCAGAGTATATACAACAACACTAAATGTATTAAATATTCATTTTATTTTATTTCTCTATGCCACTCTGACGTCACCCAGAGGTCTCGTAGAAATAGGCCAGTGCCTACCAGTATTGTATGGAGCAACATAGCCGCGGGCCTATATGTAATTTAACCATTAGGAGTCCCACCCAATATTATAGAAATCCTATTTGTTTTTTTTATAATTTTTCATATAAAGAAAAAATATTGTAATCTTGAAATTTCCAACTTCAAGGTTATATCATGAATCTTTACGTTTTGTGTGTCCCCGAGCCTAACAAAGTGGATTTTACATTTCAGTCTGTCACCATGTCTGTCTGTCGCTCTCGTAGCGAGTGGACGTTGTGGGGTGTTGCTCCGTAAAGTTGTGTACTACGCTGTGAACTTTGTGTTTAGTTAATCTCTAGGATATTTTTGGTTTATCTATCTTTACTAGGTCTGAAAATTGAAAAATGACACCTTGACAGGGGAATCGAACTCGGGACCTTTGACTTCGTGTTCGATTCCCATGTCAAGGTGTAATTTTTCAATTTTCAGAATATGATATCTAGATGGAGAATTCCTCTCTAAAAGCACAATAATAGTTTTCGGCTATTTGATTCTTAATATCTTTACTAGAGATTTGTATGTGTTGTGTTGTCCTCCATATGAATGGAGGTCACTCAAGTGTGCCAGGTTCGGATCCTAGACGAAATGGAATGTTGTCGAACAGGCCAGACCGCAAACTGGCGATTGTTTTGGACACCATCATTCCCGGTAAAGTATTGGATGAATATTTGGTTAGTGTGGATAATATTTGTTATACATCCAATATAATTGGGGGACAAGTGTGTTTATTTATGGGAAATGAAGAGTGTTAATGAAATGATAGAAGATTGGGGAGGGGCTCCCCCCTCCCCAATCTTCTATCATTTCATTAACACTCTTCATACCATATACCATATATTTGTTCCAATTCATAGATTTGCTAGTTCGTCCACTAAAGTAGTGCTTTCTAATCTTACACCAGGAATTACAAATGTTCTGTTGTTAACAAACTTATCTAAATAAGTGAAAATTACAAGTCAGATGAGGGAAATAAAAATAAGCTCTAGATTACCACAATTTTATCATGTCTGCTCGTTTGGACGTATTGTTTATATTACCCCTAACAGGGAAGACTCACTTCCTTTGTATGTTAATTTTACAATAAATAATATGCCATGGCGAGTATATTAATTGGCCACTGATGATCAAAAGTGTTTTTGTTGCTCGCTTCTCGAACACGTCGCAAGGAATCGTACACAAGATGTGTCGGCCACCAAGCGGTCAAGTGAGCATTGCCGAAACACTACCTTTAGTGATATTGTCGCTGGCAATAGCAAAATTACGAGGTTGACTGAGGCCAGGGACAGTGCTGACCCCGTTAAATCAGTTAGTGGGCCATTTGTTGACTATGTACCAACTGTCAGTATAGTTACTAATCTTAAAAATCGCTCTCAGTTCCTTTCAGAGATGCAACAACAAGAGCAACAACAACAGAAAGGTGAGGTAACAGACAGTTTTATATGCTTTGAGTGTGTGGAAACTTTTAATGTATTACAATGTGGTCAAAAGTCACCCAATAAATTAAGTGAATCTCACATGGAGGATAGTATTCATGAGTTTTTAATACCACCTAGTGCTATCATCTCTATTGGAAGGAAAAGATCAATTAATGTTCTTGAGACGTCATCAGATACTAATAAAGACAATGTAAAGCATCAAGTGCTAGAACATAATGATGACTGATGATTATTGGTCTGTTGTGTCAAAATTTCTTCAAGCTCACAGGCAGAAAAATTCAAATTCAAAGATTCTTCGAGTATTAATTAACTAACCCAGAGATACAATTTTAAAGATAAACAATACCCTTTGAATAAAGAAATGTTTTCAAGTTTAAAAAACCAATCTAGGTGTTTTAAAAACACAGTTGCGGTGTTGTGTGAGTTCATAACCATGTATAAGGACCTAGCAGAAATGTTGCAGGATTCATTGCTCTGTGTCCAAAGTCACAATTTAAGGCAACGATCGTTGCATTTGGCAAAGTCACAATATAAGGTGATGATTGTTGCGTTTGATAAAGTCATTGCAAGAAGCAGGCTATTAAGTTTAAAAATATTTAATGATCAATTGATATAACTGCACAATGTGTTTCTACCTTTCTTTATTTTTCATGATTTGTGCTCTCATTATTAATGCATGGGGTCTAAACACAAATAGCAAACAGTACATGCTTTCTGTGTACTCAAAACATGTAAAAGCAGACATATTGTGTGTACAGGAAACCAACTTGAGCTCACCACCTACGTCATATAACTGAGTAGATTTTACCTTTTTTTTTTATCACCCCTTCAATTCAAGGTAGCTCTGGAGTATTAATTGCAATCAGATCATCTATAGACCATGAGGTTATGAAACACACTATTGGAACCAGGATATGCTCATGTTGTAGTATTAAGAATGTTTGATAAAATGTATCATTTTGTTAATGTATACATGCCTCAAGATAGTGTTCACGTCATGTTTGTGGTCGGGGTTTTGACACAATACTTACAGCACCTTGGTGTCTTAGAGCATGAGTTTTTGGCCGGTGATTGGATCGTAACACTTCTACCAGAAGACAGGATTAATTGTACTGAGACCGGACTAGCGCTTAGACAGGCTCTTCAGCGCCTAGTTTCACTTAATAAATTGTTTGATGTCTGGAAAAACACTAATCCTGATGAATGAGGTTTCAAATATATTCATTAAAATGTGCCTCATTCACGGTTAGACAGCATTTATGTAAACCCTAGCGTGAATCATTTTACCATACAATCAAATATAATTCCATCCTTTTCTGACCACTCTGCGTGTATGTGTTTGCTTCAAGTAGATGCAAAAAAGCATAAAGAGGCGTATTGTAGGCTCAATACACAATTTTTTAGAGGATGAACATTACAAATTAATTATCAGTAATGTTGCCAGTTTTTATTCAGAACATAAGTTTCTCTGCGTACCTCTGTGGATAGGTTCAAAATTGTTTACGCTGAAATTAGTGAATTGGAAGTTATGGTTCAACAAATTCAATCCAAGGGTATTTTGACGTCAGATGAAATTGACTTTCTCCGTCTATGTGAAGCAGATATTAGGAAACTGTACAGTTCAACTTTCTTTAAAATCTCTGAATGTAAATGGACAAATCACGTCTGACCCAAGTGAAATTCGTAAATATACTTGTGAACATTTTAAGAAACATTTTTCTTCGCGTTTAGTAACAAGTATTGAGGTATCAGAACTATATAATGGTCTTCCCTCCTTATCTGAAAATCAAAATAATGTGACTCAGACATTTCTTTAGTGGAGTTGACGGAAGCAGTTCATACATTCAAGAAAAATAAAGCTCCTGGATATGAATGTCTTCCGTGTGAGTTCTATCAATGTTTTTAGAAATAAATTGGACCTATGCGTTTAAAGATGGTTCTTGTTGTTTTAGGATCTGGTAAGCTATCATAATCAATGAATAAATCTGTTCTTATTTTACTTCCCAAAGACGGGGATAAGACTTTGATAAATAATTGGAGATTAATTTATTTACTTAATGTTGCCTATAAAATATAGTCTTGTTACATAGCTTCTAGGATGCAAGCTGTTCTCCCTAATGTGATTCATTATTCCCAGACATTTTGCATCCCCCAACGGTCCATATATGAAAATTTGCATCTTATACGCGATGTTATTCACAGTGCCAATGCCAGAAATATACCCCTTTCTGTACTTTCCCTTGATGAGAAAAGGGCTTATGACTCTATTGAACACACCCACATGTTTTCTACGCTGTCTAAATCCGGGTTTGAAACAAAGTATATATTGTATGTTTGTGCCTTATACCTAGGGTCACAGTGTTTGTTACGAGTTGGAGATGTATTAACGGCGCCAATTCCAGTGTTATGCAGTGTGTTGCAAGGTGACCCCATTATCCGGCATATTGTTCACTATTTGTATAGAACCTTTCTTACATATTTGCAGACAGAATTTGTCAAATTATGGTTTTAGATTACCATCTTTTATTGAAGCTCTAGTTGTCTCTGCATATGCAGATAATGTGACGCTATTCATTACATATAATTATGGGCTTAAGGAACTTTCTACAGCATTTATGAAATATAGTAGTAAGTCTAGAGCAGAATTGAATGTGGTCAAGACTAAAGCTCTCTGGGTTGGAAATTGGAGAAATAGAACGGATGAGCCCAACAATTACCGGTGGTTTTCTGAGGGACATAAATATCTTGGTATATACATCGGAAACACTGAATATTGGGTTAACAAAACCAGGAATAAGGTGGAAAGTAAACTTTGTCATAGTTTGATGAAGTGGACTCGTTGGCTTTACATGACCTCGTAGAGAGACAGAAGATTATTAATAAATCAACTCTCTGGATCTAAGTTGACACATTTGCTTACAGTACTCCAACCACCAGTGAAATTCATTTATGATATTAATAGGTTGTATGTCAATATGTTTTGGAATGGTATTCATTGGTTAAGTCACATTACGTGTTTGCTGACATATGATTTGGGGGAGCTGGAGTCACCCACCCTCCTAGTAAAGTCATGTCTCTTCGACTCATATATATCTAGAAAAAAAAGGCCATGGCAAAACCAGAATTTGTTATCTTACAAACTTCACCTTGAAGGTTTAAATATTCCTTCACTTGGTGCTCTGTCAGGGTTTTATATCTCAATTCGCAGTGCCTGGCAAATGTTTGGTGTTTGAAACGTTACCTGTTTGCACCAAATACAGGTTGATACAAATGTTACTAAGTATTCCTACTTGAGTGGTCTTCTTGGGGAATATGTTGAATTTCCTCATTCTCATAAGAAAATATATGTAGCGTGTACTGCCTAACTGAATGATGGTGGTCTTCCAGACGATATTGTACCAGTACCACACAGATAGTTGTGATGCAGACATTTCCTGGAGATTTCTTCGCGACAGCCTGGTTACACCTGTTCGAATGTTCACATGTAAAAGATACCAATGTGACCTATGCCCCATTCCAAGTCTAGCACTTTTGAGAGTACCTAGCCTAACCTACCCTTATAGAGCATCAAACTTTCATCAATGGTGACATCACATTCTGGAGTACAAATACTGCTAAATTTTTTATCCAATTTCATCTAAAATGGGCCATATTTTGTCCATCTTCGCTTGTGGGTGGTTTTCAGAGCTATAGACACAAATATCAGAGAAATGAAGGCATTTCATTAGCTCTGAGAAAATGTTTATAGCTGAGAACTTGGCGAAAAAACAAGAGTTGCATGTGAAGGCTGTTCACTTCAATAAATCTGATAGGTTGCTTCACAATACTCTGAAGTAGAATAACACAAATAAATGTACACATCTCATCATTTGAAGTGTCTTTTTCTCTTGCATATTTGTTTGTCTCAGTCACAGCAATATTCACAAACTCCTCATCAAGAAAGAGGTTGATGATCTAGGTTGAAGCAGGTGGAAGCTCAGAAGAAGTGTTTATTTGTATCCAATGTTGGGCTCTTGCCAGGCTGTCCTCAGAAAAACTTGAACTTTCATCTTCTGATGATAAATCACTGCCTGACTAACTTTCTAATTCAATTAATTCAATAATCATATCTTCAATTTCAGTATTTTTTTTAATTTCAAGGAAAACAATCAAAACTATGGTACTGTAAGCCCATAAAACCGTTTGGTTACTATCTACTTTATAGCTAAGAAAATAATTATTCAGGCAAAAGAACAATAACATCACTGCTCCTTGGCGGGACATGTGTGGTCTCATTTCAACTGTGAAGTCTAATCTGCTACCTAGTAAATGCCAACCAAATGAGCATTGTAACTGCTCTATAGCAGCTAACGGAGTAATTACAAGTGATAGACAAATATATTTGTGTAAAAGAAATATTTTCTGAACGCTAGAGATATGGCCGAATATATTCACGGTTTTAATATATTGCCAGTTTTTAATTTGAAATATTTTTAAAATGATTATAACAATTTTTTCAAAATGGGTAGCTGGTAATTTTTTTTACAATATGCATAAAGTTTTTTTAAAATTTTGAATTTTTTAAAAAGTTTGTGAGATCGTGCCTTACCATTTATTTTAAATAATTAGTTGGAAGGACTGGATGATATCATAACCATTATGACACACAGGATCATGGGTAAGTGACACGTGGTCATTATTATACACATTACTTTGTGAATTTGGCGAGTTCTTAGTGAGTTGTGTTTGAATATAATCGTCATTAAAAGTTTTCTAAATTTATAAATCTTGGCATAATTTGATTTTCCATATTCTTGTGTGTGTAATAAAGTGAATAAAATATTGAAATAAATTACCATGACAAAGAAAAAGAGCCTTGTATGAGACAGATAGAGCATCATCACTATAGTGAATTTAGTTCTGTAGATCTGAATAAGGAGCCTCATTTTGTACTTTTGCTGGAAGAATGGAGTTAGAAACCTGTTCTCACCTGTTTGACCAAAGCATGCTCTGTGTGTAGGTGTGGAAATCCAATGTAAAGAGAGCTATTGTTACTGTGCATATTGTTTCTCTTAGATATCGGCATGAAGTTACAACAGTCCTCTTCGCGATTCAGGCTCCGCAATCTTTTCCTGAAAGACAAAACATACCATGTTTGTTTATTTATTTTTCAAAACGCTCAAAATGAATGGGTTTTATCAGTGACTAAAGGTGATATACAAGAATGAGACCAAGTGTTGTGTGATCACTACTTAAATGTTAGTGAAGTTTTAGTGTCTAGCTCTTACTTGGCACTAATGCTTCATTCACACTTTGACGTCATTTCTTTGAAAAANAGACTGCACCCTTCTCTTAGCAAGTAAATGTTGTCACTAAAACTACACTAACACCTACTTTATGTCCTTGCATACTACACTTAACAACACATTCACATTCAAACAACAGTGAGCCTATTGTGTGGAACCGACAGTAATGCATGAATGTCCATCTCGAAAGGACCTAACAGCTGAGCCATCGAGACCAGCCCACCCCAATCAAGTAGTTCAAACAGTCACCAAACAGGAGTACCCCTCCCAACTACAGGAAAGAAACTGTTCACTCAATGATCGACTCTAAATAAAATGAGTAATTGTAGACCATACTTTATCATTTCTTCTTTACTTTGTTAAAACAAACATGAGAAGAACATATTTTGACATGTTAGATTATTAAAAACCTTAGAATTAAGTACCAAACAACTAGCTTAAGATTTGATAAAGGGCAATACTGAACGTATACGTTACTGACCTCTCAACTCACACCCGACCAACAGACCCAAGAGGACCACTGTTCGAAGGAAATGAAATGATGACAGGAAATGTACAGACAGTCTTTCCCCATTAACTGGCAAGAGTTTAAATAGAACTTTATGTCCATACTCAAACAATAAACAAACATATGTGAAGAAGGTATAAAGAAAAACCAAAGATGTATGCTTACAACAAGCCTATTTTACATAGTAACATGTTAGGTGCGCACAACACACGTGCACATCATCACCACACTTTTTCGGTAGATGCTAATGGTTACACACGAATGGCAGTGAGAATAAAAAGTGTCTTTGTTAGATAAATATGTGGTTCACATTGCTGTTAGAGCATCTGAGCGTCTTGGATTTTTTTTTGCTAAAAATTGATACCAAAGAGAAAAACTGTAAGTAATAATAATAATAATAATAATAATAATAATATTTAGCACCGCGTCTTACTACCCGTTCGGGTTATACGCTTATCTTACTATAAACAATTTTAAAACATGGTTCCAAACAAAGTCTGGTAAAATTAATGCTGACCTCACAGTTTTAAATGGTATTAATTATTTTTATTTTTTGTTAAAAGAATGCACAAAAAGGCACACACATAGTTTCCGTTGTCATCAATACGTGCTAAAGAAGCGCATATATCATGCTTTTCAATGGAAATTATTAACAAAAATATTATTTTTAATATTTAGTTAGGGGCCTACCTTAAGTGTCAAATACAATTTAAAAAATGCTGAGTTGAAAAATAAACACAACCACCACCAGAAACACCCACAGTTACAGGTCAACAGTTAATGTGTCTAATTAGACTAATTATTAGTGAAAACTTTTAATCTCTCACACCACACATGGATTACACCATATTTACCTAACAGTGAGTCAAATAAAATATCTTATTTACATTTTTCCATGTTAGCCAAAACTTTATTCTACTTTAGGCCTATACAACCGGGAAAACGTCGAAGAAAAACAAAACTCTAAATAAATTAGTAGTGGTACGCTTCCCATTCCATCTTTTGGCCAAATTATCATCTTAAATAGCCGCTTCAGAGGTCGAATAGGGGAATAGTAGGCTACACATTGAGGGTGGAGTCTTAATTTTTGTTTACATCATATTATAATATTATTGATCATCTATGCACACAACAAAATCAAATTTCTAATAATAACAAAATTATTATTGTAACATAATTCTATATAGGCTTAGTTTAAAAAAACTATAAACTCATCTAATTAACTGAAAAGCATTCAGACATTTTGTATAACAATTCATGGATCGCCTCAATTTTATATTCATTCACATAAAACTATCAGTGTAGGCCTATTTGAAACAGGCATAATAATTGTAAATTAATAAGTTTTTTTTTAGCATCGTCTGACAAGACATCTTGTGAATGTGGGGAATGCCAGGCCTCCACCGTGGTTCGGATTCCACGTTAAGCTGTAGGTCCTCCATTTCATCATCACAATCACCCTACCATTACACATTAGCGTAAGTGCGTATAACCTGAACGGATAATAAGACGCGGTGCTAATAATAATAATTTAGCATCGTGTTTTCCTAGCTGTTTGGGTTAAATGCTTATTAACTATTTATGCTAATGGTTTTAGGGATTAGGAAGATTATATTTAGAGGAAGTGTGCCCACATTTGCACTGAGGGAGAGTGTAAAACCATTTTTGAAACTAACACCCTCTGCACAGCTGACCGAGATTTGAACCTAGGTCTCCACTCTCCCTGTCATTGGGAGTTTAGTCTACTGTGAGAGTAGCGCCTATGACCATGCGTTCACCAAAGTGGGTTCTTTTTTTTATTAGCCCTTTTAAAAACTATTTGTACATCTTATAACGAAACTAACCTAAAATAGACCGTCATACAGTTCGATAAAAATTGGAAGTTACTGGAAGTTATCTCAATGGCATCAGAGATATATAGGCACGTAATAGATATTTTGGGTACAAAATATTTATGTTTATAACTAAAACTATCCCGACCAAGTTTAACCAAACTTTTAATGTGTAAATGAATAAGAATTTCAAGTAAATTTGGTTTTTAAATTATATTATGACAAGGTTCAATTGAAGGATCAAAAGAGCCTAATAGAATAGGAATTTATATGACTGCGCATCAAAATAACATGAATGTGTTCTGTGACCATGTTTGTGAATAATATAGTATTTTAGTGAAACATATTTAAGAATTCTGGACTTTAATGAAAAAATATGTTGTTGATGATGAACAGTTAGGTCTTGTTTGTTTAGAATAGTAAAAATGTTGACTATTGCATATTAAAATACATTTAATGCCATGTTGTAACATTCTTCTTTCAATTAAGTGAGTTTTCTAAAAAAAAAAAATGTTAAACTATATATAGAATTATTTAAAATATTAATTATTTCATTGGAGATTTGCTTTTGTTGTTGTGTGTATGGCCTGTAGATGGTCAAATGTATTAAATTTATAATTAGCATAAGCCTATACAATATATAATTAAATTAAAGAATCCCACCCCCCATGCGTGATACAGCCATCTGAACTGCCGATGACGGTGATATGAAAGTTAAAATCACGGTCAGGTATGAGGCTGGTTTTTCAGTTTCTCCTCGCAAATGCGGATGCTTTCAATAAATTTAACCTTTCCCATTCATTACAGAGTAATTAGTAAATATCCTTACAACCCGAATAGTTGTAAAATGCGGTGATTAAAAAAAATCCCTACACAGAGTAGATAAGAACTAGGCCTACTAAGCATAAAAACTGGTACGAAGCCTACTCATTACGATTCATATCTTCACAGTACCGGTAGACACATTGGATTTTAAAAAGTGCCAAAGATATGCTAAAATTTTAATTTTCTAAACCAAATACATTTAATCTCCCATGTACATTCAATGCTCATGTTTAACACAGTTTAAATGCATCTATAATTTCCACATATGGCTAATGTGTCCACATTTAATTTATTATGATTGATGACCTTATCCATGAACTGTCAAGACAGAATAATGAGAATAAATACAATTCGATTAAAGAAAAATCATAATACAAGCATGAATTACCTAGTTCCGGTAATTTCGTGGGTCATTTTCACTATAAAAATACAAAACAAGGGAGTTACTTATTTTTTGTCAATTTACTTTAAAAATATTTGTTGACGAATTTGTCAACTTTCAATGTTCCCAACATTAAAAACAAAAATGTGTAAATCTTTAGTATGATATTGAAGGTGTAATTGGTATTCGTAGCCAGAGGGCAACTATAAATTTTAAAAAAGGTTAGCATGGATTGCCCAGTGTGATACGACGCGAGTTCCAGATAGTTAAATATTTAACGTACCCGAGAACATTAAAGAAGATTAGATTAAACTATTTTTAAAGGTGCGTTTATTGATTATAAGTTAAATTTACTTACTTTTTGTCATTAGGATATTAAAAAAGTTAATTGCCTCTTTTACAAAATTTCGCTACTTATCCATATATTTAATGTACTTTTTTTTGTATGCGTCTAGTGATAAAATCATAAACTAGCTTCTACTTTAATAAACAATAGGGGTTTACTTGTTATATATTATGTAAGGGACTTTTATTCCTAAACTGTTGGCTGCTTGGAAAAGTGGAGGGAAAAAAAGCTTCTTTACACATAGACGCTGCTGCGACTTTCGCGAAGTTAGGTCAAGTACGTGGGAGTTTAACAGACTTTTACTGGTTCCCCCCTTCCTCAAACCCTGGATCCAGTCAGACGGGAGCGTGGAGTAGGAAGAGTGATGTAGTCAGCCAGAAGGCTGTGAGTTTTGTTATTCTTTACTCTCTCTTTTATTATTTCCGTTTCCGGTACGGTCTATGATGAGATGGCGGCGCTAGGCTAAGTTCTTATTCTAATGGCCTATTAAATCTATTAACATCATGTGCAATCTTCTAATTATTAATAACCTTCTCAGTAAAAACTAAAGTTAAGTTACAACAACTGGCGTCGACGAGTGATTATTTTTTATTTTCAAGAACCCTGAGTTTATTTTGTATCTTAGTATCGTGTGTGCAATTTTTCGTACGCCAACAATCTCGACATGCTGAAGTTTTCCATTTTTGACTCTCGTCTCGAGGACATCAAGTCATATTTTGCCAGATTTGAACATTTCTGCACCACTGAAACAAGTGCAGCGGACGTAAGAGTGGCTTGGCTCCTAAGATGCATTGGCCCAGTCGCTTACCAGGTCTTAACAGACCTCTGCTAGCCAGTCGCGCTGGGAACAAAGACTTTCGTCCAACTAAAGACTCTTCTCGAAACTCACTACGCTCTCACAAGATCAGTGTACGAAGAGCGTTCTACCTTTAGTTGTCGCAAACAGCGTGCGGGAGAGTCCTACGCGGCCTTCAGCCTATCTTTACGTCATCTTGCCACCACTTATAGCTTCGGAACATTCCTGGATGACGCCCTAAAGTCGCAATTTTATCACAACATCTCGTCGGCCATGGTTCGCGACAAGATCAGGAATGAAGAGGGTAATTTCAGTGCTATGGTTGCTCTCGCCACCCACTACGAGATCCCTGGACCATCCACTGCACCGGAAAATGTCAGTGACAACCCTAATCTCATCAACGCGGTTCGTCCATATCAGCAGAAGAACAAGAAATTTAAGAAAAAGTTCCAATCCAGTCAAGGAAAAAAACCTCAGCTCTCGTCAGGACCCAATCAGCCGTCTCAAAGCGCGTTATGTGCAGGTTGTGGTGGGCCTCATACTAGGTCTAATTGTCCTTTCAAATATGCGCAATGTCATAACTATCATTTTAGAGGACATATTGCTAAGGTTTGTCGCAGGGTCAAAAATTCCTCTCAGCATCAAGGAGGTGTCCGTCAAATTCAGGAGGACATACCTTCAGTGTCTGTCCAAGCTACTACAGCTTGTGACTTGTACGTGGTCAACAGTAGTCAGGCACCAGCTCACAGCAATGTTCAGTTGGAAGTCAATGATGTACCTCTCACCATGGAAGTTGATAGAGCGGCCAGCGCTAGTCTTATTGGTGAGCCGGTATACCTTGCACATTTCAAAACAACTTCCTCTGGTGAGTACCACTTCGCTTCGTGGTTGCACTGGGCACGAACTAGATCTGTTGGGGGAAACCCCTGTTAAAGTCTCGTATCAGGGTCAGTCTGTACGTTACCCCTAGTAGTGGTTCGGGGCTCTTTCCCCTCACTATTGGGCATATCTTGGATCAGCCATATTCAGCTGGATTGGAACGCTATCTTTCCCATCAACTATGTTCTGCAGGTACAAAGGGATGTGGTGGGCCTGCTCAGAAATAAATATTCCTCAGTCTTTAAAGAGGTACCAGGTGATATTAAGGGTGTGGAAGTTAATGTAGTTTTAAAAGAGGGGGCCATTCCAGTATTCTATGGCCCTCAAGTCATTCCTATTCCTTTGAGTACTGCTGCTAAAAAGGCCCTTGAGGAAATAGAATCAAGCGGTTTTATTCAGAAAACCAATAGTCACACCTGGGGAACACATTTGGTAATTGTTCCCCGGGCCAGCAAATCTGCACGGGTGTGTGTAGATTTAATCGTGACAGTAAACCCTCAGTTAAATCTTGAGCACTATCCTTTACCAGTTATCGATGACTTGTCTACTATTCAAGGTTCTGTTTTCAGTGTACTCGATCCTGCCCAGGATTACCAACAGCTAAAGTTGGGACCAGCTATTCAGGAGATTTTGACCTTGAGCACTCCGTATGGCCCATACAAGTGCCTTCACCTTCCATATGGTTTGTCTTCGGCTCCAGCCATCTTTCAAAGCGTCATTAGTCAGGTATTGGCCGGTATTGATTGTTTTATTTATTTAGATGACATATTAGTGCCTAAGCAAAGTGGAAGTTATTCTACAAAGGTTTGTAGAATATCATGTCACTGTCAAACTGGAAAAGTGTCATTTCCTAAAGCCAAGGGTTAGATTTTTGGGTCACATTTTGGATGCCCAAGGGCTGATTCCTTGGTCCTGGCCTACTAGAAGGTGGCAAAGAATTTATATTGATTTTGCTGAATTTGAAGGTAAGACCCTACTCATTACTGTAGATGGTCATTCTAAATGGCCCGAGGTCCGAATCATGAACGAAGGAACCTCAGCAGAGCACACCTGTGAAGCTCTGCGCTCAATGTTTGCAGCCTGGGGGCTGCCCGAGGAAGTCGTATCTGATAACGGTCCGCCGTTCTCGTCAGCTGCATTCGCTAGTTTTCTGTCTAACAATGGAATTGTACATTCCCCTTCTCCTGTTTACCACCCCCAATCTAACGGTTTGGTGGAGATTGTCGTTAAGACCACCAAGACAGCCCTCATGAAACAATTGTTTGTTGTTTCTATTAAATCCAGAACCCTTCAGCATAAAGTAGACGTCTTTCTTTTGGCATATCGCAACGCGTCTCACACGGTAACTAAGGTGACACCAGCTGAAATATTTTTGGGCTGAAAGCCCCGCATCAAGCTTTCGCTTCTCCACCCATCCATGGCTCTCAAGCAAAGAGTGAAGGAGGCTCAGGCAAAATTCACTGTTTCACAATCTTCCAAGGTCACACATTTCTCCCCGGGCGACCTAGTGTGGGTGCGCTCTATCACTCATCGTAAACTCAAGGCGGTTCCAGGTGAAATTCAGCATAGAGTCTCAACTGTCTCATATCTAGTGATGGTTGGTGGACTCTCCAAACAAATTTCAACATCTCATCAACGCTTCCGAGACCCCAAGGCTGTTCCAGTTAAGTTGTCATGGGAGATGGTCGAGCAGGCCATGCCAGCATCTATGACTACCCCTACGTCTGATGGATCAACACCGGGCCCTCTAATTCAGCCACCCCCAATTGCTGACCGCTCCCGGCCAGCATCTCCAGCTCCAGAGCCTTCCCCGGATTCCACTCCAGAGACCTTTCGTCGAGCTCCCAGCGTGACGGCTCCGGCTAACACCCCTGTGAGACCTGCTGCAGCGCCTCCGAGATTGTCTGCCCCCGAGCAGCCTCGTCAAACTCATCGCCTGGGGGCGCCCCAGTAACAAATCTCTCTGGACGTCAGGTCATCAAACCCCAATGCTTGGACTTTATATATGTTTCGCATTAGTCAGAACTTTGATTGTGTTCCTTTCTTGCTCACTTTACTTGATTGAAACCAAGACTATTAATGGTTCCAAGGACTTATGCTTACTCTTGTATTCTCAAGGCCTGCGTTTGCAATTAATGTTAAGTTAATTACGCGTGGGAGAGTGTTATTTAGTCAGCCAGAAGGCAGTGAGTTTTGTTATTCTTTGCTCTCTGATTTATTATTTTCGTTTCCAGTATGGTCTATCATGTGATGGTGGCGCTAGGCTAAGTGCTTATTCTAATGGCCTATTAAATCTATTAACATCATGTCTAATCTTCTAATTATTAATAACCTTCTCAGTACAAACTAAAGTTAAGTTACAACAAGTGGTTTAGATTGCCCACCACCAGTTTATTTCTAACTGCAAATCCAGTTTCTACTGAGTTTTATTGTGTGCATTAGTTTAAATTTCTCGTTTCGTTACAAAGTGATTTCTATCTTAGTCTCGTGTTTAGAAAACTTTAGATAAGTGCTCCTGGCTTAATGAAGACAATATCTTCAGTGCCATTGAAAAAAGAAAAAAAAAGATATATATATTATAAATATATTATAAAATATATATATATATTATAAATATATTATAAAATATATATATATTATAAATATATTATAAAATATAGATTATAATATATTATTATAATTATATATATATTATTATATATATAATATGTAGTATATAATCACCGATTGTAAGAACCGGCGACTATAGGTTACACAATTTGAATTGAAAAAGAATAAGTTTAAACAATAAATAGATTTATTAAACCAAAAAAAGATATAAAAATTTTTAAGGTTTACAATGATATTACGGGATATACTTTGAAGTTTAGATGCAGACAATTATACCTTGAGAGTTTGATTATTCTGCTGTAGCTATCAGGGCTGTGCAGGAACCGGGCTACTGGATGCATTTTTCTAAAGAAGAAAATAATCAAATGGTTAATAACAAAATATAGAACAAGATACACACACACACACACACACACACATATATATATATATATATATATATATATTTATCAGGTATGCTATACTGGGTTGTAAGATAATTTCTTTGAAACATTTTGTATAATGATAAACAATAGAAAAGTTCCTTGACTACAGTGGTCGATGGCTAATAAACAGGTGTCAACAAAATAGTACTATGGCTGATCTCTTTCCCTTACAGTACTGCCAAAGCATTCAATAGTACAAACAAATCTGATTGCAATTACACTAAGAGTAACACCAACACAATAGGAGGCCAAAAACCAGGCAAAGAAAAAAGGAAATTATATGCGTGAGCCCCACTATGACTCTACAGCAGTTCCCTGGTTTGAACACGGTAGCTAAAACCACACGAGAAGCGTGACTGCTTAACCAACACAAAATATAGAATTCCATCAACTCAACTGAGATATGGAATACAATACAGACAACCTGGTTGTAGCCATCCAAAAATTAAACAGGTGTACATGACGTTCACGGTGTCATGAGAAACATTGGGTCAAAATAGACTAATGGAACTTGTGGAAGTTTAGCAAGTCTCTAACTAAGACATTACTGCATTCCAAGCCCAAGGCTCGTAACGTAAAGACTGTATGATATACATACAGAGCAACATAGTCTCTAGGACTGATTTACAATATATGAAACTAGTAATTATAAGACTTGTCCCTCATTCTGGAGGATACAATATTTAAACAATAAAATTAACCTTTAAATTTGAGAGTCAACAAGACTTAAAGTTGATTAACTGTCAACTTGAAATACTATCAAAACAAATGAAAATCGCCTCTGACTACATACAGAATACTAAAAAGGGTGCAAATAGACTTTGCCTATTTTTTACAACAAAAAATAGATAACAAGTCATAAGGACTCGTTGATTATTTCATGATACTTATTTGATCGAAGTCCGTGGTCCTGTCCATGGCGGTGGTGGATCCGACGGCTCAAACTTCACGGTCGTCATCGAAGTCCGTCATCCTCTCCATGGCGACGGTGTATCCGATGGCTCAAACTTCATGGTCGTCGTGTTCTTTGATGCGGCACAGTGCAGAAGTTCCTCCTTTGACGCTGGGTAGCAGTAAATTGGGTATATTGTGAACCTGGCTGGGGACCTTTATATAGTTCCAAATCTGATATGAACGGAACAAAGCAAAAAGTGTGACAAACAGAGGAAAAAAGAAAGGAGAAATACGAACGAAGACGGAGGCAAAAAGGAGCGACGCTTGCAGTGTAAGGGGGGGAGCATGTTTCCTTGAATCGCCGCCAGTCTTGTCTGACGCGATGTAGGTCAGTGGGTCAATCCCGATATCCACTTCATTTGTTTGTCAGGTGTAGTTACGATAGTAGGCGAGGTCACCATCATTGAATAATTTTGAGCTTCACATGTGTGACAAGCGAATCCAAGGATATCTTGTAATGGTGAGTAGACACTAAACCACCTTATATTTAAATATATCCGTTTTAATTATGTTATTTAGGATCAGTTATTATTTTTATGAGAATTTGTTATATAGATGTACATTACTATATTTTCTTGTAGACAGCATGGCAAGTGTATGTAAATTTATCCGACATCATCCAATGGCAAAGGTTATGCGTTAACGTATTTTATTCATAAATATGATAATATTAAGCCTCTTCTTTGATAACTGCTACAGTATTTATCAAAGGACAATTTTTTGAACAACCACGTGTTTCAACTTAGGGAGATACGTAATTTTATTTGACTGCAGAGAAAATAAATTTTGAGGTAGATTACTGTTAATATTGTTTCTTAAATTATTAAATATTGATATTTAATTGTAGCTGTCCAATCTGTCTGATTGACATGCTACAAATATAATTATATATATATTCTTTCTTCAATGTCACTGAAGATATTGTCTTCAATAAGCCAGGAGCACTTGTATTTATTTTACTCCCAATTCCACTTTCTTGTTTTTCTTATTAGATCACTCCAGTTCTGACCCAACTAACCTAGCCTTATCTCACCACGAATTTCGTCTACGAAATAACCGGAAAGACATATTTTGTTCGTCTCTACACCAATATATTTATATTTAGAAGGAAATTGTACAGCCTCCTATACAAGTAACGTTGTCTGAGCGTAATAAATTAATTAAAGAAAAGTCTCTAATACAATTAAGAATGTAATTTCCCCGAGCCAACTGATGTACTGGGCAGGTCATAAATATTTTGTTCTAATGTTTACGGAACGTGGCACACCACACAATGTGAGGATGGTACTTTACGCAACAAATAAAGTCGGTATTTAATGTAGGCGTGCCCGAACCGAAGGCGTATTATTGTAAAAATAAACTTTCAAGTTCCCTTAACTCCTGAAAACCATGGTGTAACTAATTTTTTACCACAAACCCCATGGTACCATTTTGCTTTCTGCTGGCATGTGGTCTCCCACCATTCGCTCCATTTAACCCGACTTCTGTGTTTTACCCTTGGTATAAAGTCGCTATACGGTAGCGGGATTTCCTGTACAATAGAAAGTAAATTTACACTTGATGCTAAACTATCTACTCTTTCATTATTCATTATACCCAAATGACTAGGAATCCATTGGTAAACCAATTCGTAGCCCCTAGATCGTATAGAGACGCTCTCTTTGAGTATTTGAATTATCATTGGGTGTGATGGAGGGCTTGACAAGCCACTTATAGACTCCAAAGCGCTACGGGAGTCGCATAATACCACTACAAGCTGCGGACGTAAAGATAAGATATATTTCAATGCCTGTAGGATAGCAAATAATTCCACTGTAAATATTAATGCATGGGATTTCTATATGACTGAACATAATTGATACTACTGTCATAGAAGGCCGCACCCACTAGGACTGGCTCCCCTCCCCTCCTGTTCGATCGGATGGGTAACTCTTTTTATTCCTGAATCAGGAATAGATAACATCACTGGTTCATCCCAGAGGGCATCATTCCCCCCAGTGAAACACTATACCGAATACGGAAGAGAAAAGATATACTGAAGGATTTCATTCAAACCCAAAAAACTATCCACCAGAGAAGAATATGTTTTGTTTAACCAATATTGTTTTGTTTCAACATAATTTGTAAGAATCCAAAGTCTGAATCACAGATAACTAGAAGTTGAACAATCTTTAGTAAAAATCTTGTCTGCCATCAGACGGTGCCTAAGAAATAAAGGTAGTTCTTCCGCTTCAGTAAGGATTGTGTTGGTTGGTGATGTACGACGAGCGCCCAGACACAGTCTTACCGCCGCATATTGGATCCTATCCAGCTTTGCTAGTGTGGATCGTGATGCAGTGTGGTATAAAAAACACCCATACTCCAGTCGAGATAGTATAAACCCACGGTACATTTGTAACATTGTATGTGGGTGGGAGCCCCATGAGACACCCACCACAAATTGCATAGTATTTATAAACCTGTCACATATTCCAGATAGTTCCAAAACACGAGGGAGCTAAGATCCCTTCATGTCTAGTGCCATGCCTAAAAATCGTACCATCGGTTGTACCCGAATTCGACGGCCTTCATAAACTAGCCTAATTGAGTTATCTCGCACTCTATGTCGGGTGAAGATTACCGCAAAACATTTAGATACATTTAGAGTAAAAAAGTGGGCTGTTAACCAATTTGAAAGCAAATGAAACACTGATTGTGGGGTGGGTAACCCCCTCTGACAAGTTACAAGACCGAGCATATATTACTACGTTATCCGCGTACTGTAGAGTCGTTATACCAACCGGAAAAGAGCTATCAATATATTATGCATTTAACAGAGGATTGAGCACTGATCCCTGTGGTATGCCCCTTCGTTGAGTTCTAGGAAATGATCTAACTTGTCCTATCTTTATAGTGTACGATCTATTCTGAAATAGATAGCTTAACCAGTAACACATTTTGCTAGAAGAACCCAGGTGAAAAAGTTTATCAAATAACACAGAATGCTCGACATTATCATACGCATCCTGTATATCGAGGAAAAAAGCTGATATAAATGAATTTTGTGATAGAGCAATTTGAATGTCAGAAACTAATATAGAGAGGCTATTAAGCGTGGAACGTCCCTTTCTAAAACCAAATTGCATAGGATTAAGGAGTTTGTTCATTTCCAGAAATCGTTCTAAACGGGCTTTAACTAAGTGTTTCATGATTCTACCAAAAAAGAACGAGAGTGCAATAGGCCGATAAGAGCTTGTTAACTCCGCGCTTTTACCCAGTTTTAGAATAGGAATCAGAAAGTAAATTTTCCATGCCATTGGTATTACCTCCTTCTACTACAGAGAGTTAAATATCTCTAGTAGCGCTCGTCGAGAAACAGAGGACAATTTTGTCAACATACTATAGGACACATTGTCAGGGCCAACCACCGTGTGTCGTACTCGATTCAACGCTGCGCTTAATTCACTGCCAGTAAAACGTTTATCGAGCTCGGGAACACCAAAATTGGGGAATTGCAACGGGGAGCACATAACTGAATCCGGTATCACCCTACCAGCGAATGATTCTGCCCATGCCTCCAAGTCAACAGTAGGGATCCCAAAGTTTGTAACCATACCCTTGAACCATTTGATTTTATGCCAAACCTGTGTCAGAGATACATTAGGGGAAAGAGACTTGCAATATAACCGCCAAGAATCACGCTTCGCACGTAGCAAAGTTCGCCGCGTATCTGCTCCCGTACTACAGTAGTTTTCATTGTTAATCAGGTTAAATTTTGTTTTAAAATATATATTGATAACCTCCTTTGAGTGATTGCTTTAGAACATGACTCTGTCCACCATAGGCATCGTTTAATACTCCCATGACTCCACTATTTGAGGTTGGTGCTGCCGCATCCGCTGAGCTCTGTAGCGCGTTAACAAAGTTGTCGTACTGTAATAACGGATCACGGTCCACCGCTAAATTTTGAACTGTTAACTCCATTTTTGTCTAATATAATTCCCAATTTGCTTTTTTGTGGTTGCGTGACCTATCCAGAGGAACAGTTTTATAGTTATATGGGAGCTGAGCTTCTATTGTCAAAATAATTGGCAAATGATCACTGCCTATGGAGTCGCCAATCGTATTTCAAGTTAAGTATGATGCAAAAGTAACATCTGGGCACGTGTTAGGATACGGAGGTCTGTTAAGTCGCGTAAACTTCCCTGTATTTAATATAACAAGAGGTAACACTGCTAAAGTTTCATGAATCTTTATCTCACAACAATCTATGTAAGGGGAGCCCCCACAACATATGGTGCGCATTCATGTCCACGCAGATAATAACCGCGGATGGTAGACCTCCGACAAATTGATCCCATAAATTATTATCGAAATTATCCGGTGTAGGGTTGTATAAAGATATAACTGAAAATGTTCTGCCTGCGGAAAATATTTTTATCCCTACAAACTCCCAAGGATATTGAAAATTGCCCGATGTTATTTCAACAGATTTAATGTCCGACCTAATTAACAACAACGCGACACCTCCCGCTCGGGCAGATCTATCAGACCTAAACATTTTAAATTTATTTATAACTAAAATTATCCTGATACCTGAGCCAAGTTTCACTTAACGCTACTATATGGATATCACGAGAAAAAATTAATTGCTCAAAGTCCGCTTTTTTGTTCCTAATGCTTCTAGAATTCCATTATATCATATTTAAATAACTAACCATAAAAAATACACCAAAATAAATGTATATATAGTTAACTCAGACAAGATTACCTTGTACACCACTACCTGCTTTGATCCTAGCAGTTCTACGATTATTGCTATTAAAGCGTCACACATCCCTTAACAACGTTAGGATTTTCCCTGCTATTGTTGCCATTAAACTTGGAAGATCTAACTCCCCTGGCGCTGAGGAAGCCACGGTTACTATAAGCAACACAACTTTGGATGCCGTCTGTTCAACCCCCTTACTTATTATACCATCTAATGGTCCTTCGATAGAGCTTCCCGACCAATCCACGTCCATATCCCCAACAACCTGTGCCGGGGTACTCGAAAGAGTCGCCACATAGGATATTTCACTGAGCGGCCGTACTGGAATAGTTGAGAATTGAGAATTGTCCATGACAAATTGGGCCCCCCTGGTCACATAGCGTGACTTGTAGGGAAATTTGCTGTCCACAGCCTGATCAGCTTCTCGGTACAACAAATTGAAACAAGCCATTGTCAATTTAATTTGACGCTGTTACATCCACTTGGGACACGCTTGGTCGGTCGCCAAATGAGCCTCCCCATAATGAACATATTTTGGAGTTCCTTGTAGACATTCTTCTTTGACATGACCACCCCCACACTTTGCGAACCTCTGCCCCCACTACGACAGTTGACAACGAGGTGGGCAAAACGTAAACAATTGTGAAATTGCATCATTGGATAAAAATAAGGCTTGACCTCCACCCTAGAACAACACATACCAACATAATAAGGTAGCTCTTTGCTCACGAAAGTGTAACGATACTAGTTTAGTACGTTACACTAAAGCAACCCCACCCCATCTCATGTTGACCTACAAGTATAAATTCTCTTTCGATTCATACTACCCTCTCTGAAGAACGTTGACGTTAACTTATTCCTCCTAGAATAGAACTCTTCTCTATTCTAGTTCCATGTAGTTCCAAGCTATACATAAACAGTATAAGTCACAATCAACCCTCTTCAATATCAATTGTTCATGTACTTACCCTCTGAATCTTCTGGTTAGCACAGCTTTCAAGCCTGGCCTATCTTCAAAACGTCCTAAATCGGCGAGTGGGGCAAATCTGCCGTGATGTCTCAACAGCTGATATTCCGGTCGGCCTGGTCACGAGTATATAATGGATGACTACCGAGACAGCGTTCAAGACGTGGGCGCGGACTTACCTGACCTCTGGTGGAGAGTGGTACCAACCGCCAAATCATCGCCTGACCACCTGCATCAACAGCGCCTCCAGTTAAAAAGATCACTGACAACAAACCTGGGGTGATATTGTTGGAGACGCGATGACCAATCGGAGAGCGGGAAGAGAGACGGCCTACGTGACCTAGTGAGTGCAGTGGTACACTAACGTGACGTCACCGGATAGTTTTTACTCCTCCCACTATTGTTTTCCTTGGCAACAAGACGCTATAAGTATGGCGGCACACAAGAGAACGTTGACTATTAGATTCAACACCACCGAGGATGAACAACCAGTAGATTCAGCACCACCAAGGGTGGATTACGACTATTAGATTTAGCACCACCAAGGTGGACTACGACTATTAGCTTCAACACCATCAAGGATGAACGACTAGTAGATTCAACACCACCAAGGATGAACGACTATTAGATTCAGCACCACCGAGGGTGGACGACGACTATTAGACTCGGCACCGCCCAGAATGAACCACTATTATTCTATTCGGCACCATCGAGGATGGACTTTTGATACATGTATGGACTGTTAATATTTTGATATTGTTAGGAGACGATCTTTCCTGAAAATGGACTCTACCATTAAAGCGGTAAAACTATGTAAATCTTCGTTATTCTAAATTAAATATTGAAACTTAGGTAATTTAAATTAGGACTCTACAATTTTGACGTCGGAGATAAACTTGTAAATTTTGGTGTCTTTCAAAATCTATTTATTTGGTATCGCCCCTCAGGTGATTGTTTCTTAATTCATTTGTAAATATTAAATTATTGCTGTTCGTGCGCAAGTTAGTTTTGTTGAGATGCATTTAAATTTAATTTAAAATCATTTAAATTCATTCTTTTGCTTTATGATATTTATGTAACGTAAATTTTTCTGTTTGTCTTAAACTTAACTTTAAATTTTGCAGTCTTTTATTATGTATATTAGTTCTGTAACCATTGTTTGTTGTCATTTATGCCGCGACTTTCTAAAAGACTTTGATGTTGTTTCTAGTAGTCCCGCGACAGATTCGACTTACGGTCTGAAGCCGAATTCTCGCGTTTGTTTAATATGTACTGTTTGTTGTGACATTACCGTTACAGTTAATATGTGTCTATTTTTATCTTTTGAAGCACATACACTTTCTTAATGATAGGAGCTCATAAAGCTATTCATTGTTCATAATTATGTGTAATTATGATTATTTGTTTCCCGTAACTCTTTAAAGTAAACATGGTCTATTCGACTCTTCCTGTTATTCTATCGTTTCTCCCTTAAATTTTCTATTGTAAAATGTTTTCCAACTACAACTACAAGATGACCCTTAAGGCCACTTAAATTATTGTTGTCATATTTTTCAATAAATTATTAATATCACTTTTAAACTTTGCTATAACTGTTTTCTATTATTTTGTATGTTAGCTTACTCCCTCCCATCCTTGTAGTATTTTTGGTGGACTATTACTATAAGGTAACAGAGAGGGTGTAACAAAAGTAACTGCTACTGTACCAGAAGGATCAAATTGATCTGATGTATCAGGACGGCTCCTATTGAAACGTCGTACCTGAAATATTGAAAATTCCCTTTCTCTCTAAGTCTTCCTTAATAAATTCCTCCAAAAACTCGAACGGAACATTAAGAATAACTCCAATCCGATGTTCATTATGACCCACCCTGTCAACTGAGACCTTCAAAAAATCACTCAGTTCCCTATCTGCCATACGAGTATTAGCTTCCTTCACACATAACAATTCCGCAACAATTTGGTTTTTCCCTTCCGGAACAATGTTAGCTACACTCTTATACTTAGGAAATAGTCCCTTTCCTATTTTCATTGGATGCAGATTCTGAATGTTTAGTTCCGATGTATTTGAAAATGTAATTTTGTATGGCCCTGGATGATCTATTTCGACTGCTATATTGTCATCTGATACAATTGTCCCAATTTGAATATCCTTTGCTTTATCTACTTTGGGAACTTTGGCAGACGCCTGTCCTGTTGGTTTGACCGCAACACGCCCTACACTAGATTTCGCTTTCTTCATAATTTGATTATTAGATGGTGGTCTTAAACGATCCGATTTAGAACCTATGGCACTAGATTGAGAATTTTCTCGAATAATTGAATATAGTTCTATTATAGCTGAATCCACATCGCACTCGTCTCCGGATTCCACCGTTCCCACAACACACTTATCCACGTCCCGGTTAAAAGCAGCACAAAGCACGACCGTATAGCACCGATGCCAAACATCGACTCGTCATATTCATATATTTATCGGTGACAACTCGTTCGTTCGCACGATGCTGTGAGCTGGTTGGCATCACCACTTGGGTGAAGGTTGATGTGTTGTTATAGTGTGTCGAAGTTTATATTATAAATTTGTATTCGCATAACTCTGAATAAGAGGTGGATGTGTGTAAGGGCCGCTTCAAGAAACTAACCGTGCAATAAGTAGTGATAGGGTATGTGATATTAAATGTGGCACTTATCTCCATAACCACCACCTCCCATTCTCTTTCCTGTCGGCCTAGTGACACAGTGGTAGGGTGTATGATAATGATGAGGCCAGGCAGTAACCACTACACTCTTATTTCCTGTCGTCCCAGTGCAACAATGGTAGAGCGTGTTATAGGGACGATACCAATCCCCCCCCCCCTATTTTTTCTGTTGGCCCAGTACCACAGTAGTAGGTCGTGTGAAAGTAACGGTGTCCGTTACACCACCACCGTTCACCCATTTATTCAGGTGGTTCAGTACATTGCAGCTCGCATGACTAGCGATCCTAAAATATCCCGGTCAGCCTACTCGGCTCCACCAAGAAACCAACTAACTAGAAATACCCCGCAAGAGCACTAGCTGATGACAACTAAAGATACTGAACCACAACCAAGGTGAACCTAGTATCTTGCAGCACTAGCGTTTCGAGTATGATAGACAGAATGTCTACGAGGGGACGATAACTAAGACTAAAGTGTCAGTTTATTCTAATCTGTCGTTTTCTATGAAGGAGAGGTCGGGATTAGAATTCCAGCAAGATGTATCAATGTTTATTTCCTTAGAATACCTTCGCTTCCTACATTCAAAAAACAGGTTCATTTCTTATAAATACAACTTTATATATATCCTACCTCATTAGTCTAAATTTTCAGATAGCCCGCACGGTTAGTAAGACAGTGATTATGGAAAATTTATATCATTCATCTAAAATATAAATGTATTTAATGTAGTCCAGATTAATTCTAATTACAACTATATATAATTTAAATGGTAAACTATTCCTCCGTAATTAATTTATTCTTATTAAGTACTATTAGATTTACTCTTCGTTCCTCTCTGTTTCTGCTACATACTAATAAATGTACTGTAACGTTCCTATCCTACTTCTTACAAAACTGTGTAAGGTCACTAGTTTTATCTGGGTGCCCGGTAGCCAACCCTACTACAGCACTACCGTGGCACCGTAGGGACTTACATGGTTAGGATGGACCCCGAGCGGAAGGGGTTGGGATGAATGGTTCGTGGGGGGTGAGTCTAGAGAGTAGTCCAATAAGATATATTTATTAATCGATTCAGATAACTAAGCTACTACATGATATGTATTTTTTTTACAGTTTTTATAGTAAAATATTTCTTTGTCCAATATAAATAATATATTTCTCCAGTAACAAAGCTTAGTTTAATTTTCTTCACATGGTGATATCAAAAGTTGTTGACCTTATGTCATAGGTGTCCTGGAATTTAATGGCAACTTTTTCTCTTCATTTAAGAATTTCGTCATCTAATGCTGCTATGATCATGACATATTTATCAACGGTGGATATTATATGTATAAAATTAAACTAAACGTTGCTACTGGAGCAATATTTTATTTATTTTCGCTAAAAAATGGTTTGCTATACTAATTGCAAAAACACTCACATTTTCTCGCATCCCCTACACTCCCACCTAGAGACAGTTAAGGCAATTTCATGTTTAACTCCTATAGAATGACATTTTGAATAATTTGTCTGTATATTAAGACCAGTAAACTATTTAAGTAGGTACCAGTACAGTTATAAATGAAGAAGAATAGGTATTTAAAAAAAATTACATGCAACTGAAAAAGAAACATAATATTACCAATATTGTATAAAGCCCAAGTGATTGAGTAAACTCGTTCCACACTTTCTCCGCTACATACACACACAAACAGTGTGACGGGATTAATTTCATTATAAATTTTTTTATTGTTTTACTAAGCAAATTTAAATGCTTTAAAAATTCAAATAATTAATTAATTATAGTTGATGTATTTTACTAGTAAGCTCCATTTTTGGTCATTTTGATTTTTTTTTCTCCAGATTACCTAAAACTATAAAATGAAAACATAGTTGTTCTAACTTCTCTACAGTATTTGAATTGCGTGCATGTTAATATGCAGATATACTAGTGCTTTGGCTTCTATGACTAATAACTGGAACTAAAACTTGTTCATGCTGTGAGTTGTAGAGTATCAAAGGGGTGAGGCAGACTATCTACTTAGTAAATAGTAAAATTGAACAACCGATAGAGACTCTCAGCGGCAAATTTTGAACTAAATTTTGCTTAGATTATATGGCCTTATACAGCACTTTGTAAGCAAGGGCCTTTTACACTTGATTTTTCAGGGTACTTTGCTTCACACTTTGTTTATGCGAAGAGTCAATTATACGTTGTTTAATACTCAATAAATTGTCATAGTTCTTTTTTTTCGTTGCTATAATTGATAATCTTATTAATCTATACCACATTGTTGCCACTTTCTTCAACTGTATTATTTTTGAAAAGACGACAACGCGCATGCGTATTCAACTAATTGTATTCTACACTGTCCAAAGACACTCGTCAGTTAAATACTAAGCTACAACTGTCACACTATTCGGGCGCGGCTATTCTTTTAGTTTCTGAAAACTAGTTATTTGAAGTGAATTTCTTAGTTAATCCATAATGTCCTTGAGAGAAGACGATGTGTACAAAGCGAAATTGGCTGAACAAGCTGAACGATATGATGGTAAGTAGAAACTCACAATATATTTGCCATTGAAGGTAAGATGTCATATCGTCTATTGATGAGTTGGCACCTCTCTACAATTTACAAGATTTTATATTAATGAAGACTTTAGTTGCACAAGATTTATATTGCAAATTTATTATTTTTTACGGTGTTTGTATTTTCTTTGATTTAGGCCTGTGCTGAAACTGGTAATGTTTAAAGTTTTACATACAAGCCAGAACGACATCTGCCCGCGTTTTTACGTAGGCATATTCAACTTCCTATTTAGTAAATGTTTCCTCAAATTATAACTATGCTAATTTGATTGGCTGATACCATGCCATCAGCATATCCGATTAACTTAAAACACATTAAAAATGTCTTAGATACTGTAGTCTTGTAATATTAATCTGTGTCAAGATAAAGGTAAAGTCGAGAAAACACACATAACCAATATTACCTTTACAAAACACTTGTTATACAAATCATAGTTGTATGAAACCTAAGAATGTATTGCTTTGGCCATTTTCTTAACCTGAAAATCAATCTATACAACTACTAACAATAATGCGAGAAATCCAATGATAGCCTACTAAATTAAAGATTTAAAAAACTTGTTAAATTAACAATTCAAAACCAAACTCATTCAAGCTACGGCTTAGCCATATTTGTTAAGGTGGTCTTGAATGCATCCACTTGCGACCTACCATAGCATTCTAGCCACGAAAGTGGGTCGAGTGTGTTTGAAAACCAGTAATGATCTTGGCTGTATCCGAATAGTCTACTTAAACGCCATTCACGGTAGGAATTACTCTCTGAAAGGTCTTTTTTCCTACCAATATCCTACTATATAATAGATTTATGGTAGGGGAAAAGGCCTTTCAGAAGTCAATTCCTACCGTGAACAGACAATATGCGGCATCGCGTTGGCTCGTGGCGTTGATAGCTGCATTGGCAATCATGTGACCAAGTGTAGATCTGCTCAAATCGAATAGTCGAGGACTATACCGATGCAGTCTTCTCGCGGTCTTGGTAACCATGGTTACAGAAAGCTATGAGCCATGCGGTCTTCTCGCGGCGTAGGTGCGGTGTTTGACTGGCAATTGTTTTAGTATTATCGTTTAGTCTACTAGAGCACCGGCTTACACGAATATTTCTTTTTCATTAGAGCTAATAGTTGCCTTTTACATAGTTTCTAAGTTATTCGGTAGGAAGCAACACTGCGGACCCAAGTGTGTTGCTGTTCGAATAGTTCGATGCAGTCTTCGCTATGAAAACCGCGAGAAGTGTAAAATTATCAAAACTGCATCAAGTCAAGTATACTTGACTATTTGAATACAGCCATTATCACTTCAACACACTAGGTGCACACTGGCAAATTTTTTTAAAACTATCTAGTTGCATGGATGAAACATATTGATTTGTATAGGAGTACATACCCACCAGGACTGTGGACGGTACACTCTTTATCTACTTTCCAACTCGGATTTCTTCAAAGTGGCTATATATTATATGAGGTAATTATTAATAAAAACTGAAGTGAAATGCTCGAATACAGATTACCACATACTGTGCTTCACTC
The DNA here is from genome assembly GCA_902151445.1 of Timema monikensis. Lineage (NCBI taxonomy): Eukaryota > Metazoa > Arthropoda > Insecta > Phasmatodea > Timematidae > Timema > Timema monikensis. The sequence continues at coordinate 38,487 of CABFVZ010000916.1, forward strand.
AAAGCTTCTTTGGCATTGTGAATTATATTTTAATAAATTTGTCAAACAAAATTATCAACATTGGTCTTAAAGATAAAAAAAAAGTACAGTATAAAATTATTTATAGGCTAGTTACCATCTATTTTTATTGTATTAAAAGTTTTTATTTTGAAGTTAAAGTTCCGACACCTTAGCCCAATCGGGAGTGTGTCTGTTTACTGAGCTAAGTAAGGGTCCTGTGTTTGATTCCCGGCATGGCCGAAACATTTTTCATTGTGGAAATGTGGGTTCATCTCTTCAAAGCACTTGATAAATTAATGGCTAGGGACTGGATGTTGTGCCTGTCCTAGTCTTAAATTATATTATAAGACATATGAAGCTACAACAGGCCTAGCAAGATGGTAGGCCTAGTATAGGATATATTGCTTGAATAAAAAACTGACCTAGGCCGCAGGTTGGAAAATTACGCCTAATGGATGTAAAAAATAAGCCAGAATTTGTACATTTTTACCCCCTCAAACTACAACCATAATTACATCCTACTCTATGAATCCACAGCTCTGGCACACTAAGTGTAACTTAGGGTTGCAGGCAACTTAAAAATTACAACATACACTATTCTTGATAAAAGCAGATTGTTGCCTGTTTAAAATAGAATGCCAATCCTGTCTGCCCTTGCATATTAGTGATTCATTAGTTGCTGACACCCTCATTGGTGGCGGCATGGTCTAATGTGCTAATCTCGTGCAGGACTAGCCTGCTGAAGACGGGGAGATTGGGATTCGATTCTGGTCAGGTACCAGGGGGGTGGTTTTTTCCTAAATAGTTTCCCCCTTATCCTTCCATGCAAATGCGGATTTACATCCTATAAATATAACCTCTCCAACCCCTAAAAACTATAAGCATTGTTACACCCCACTGTTGGTTGACATTTGTTATGATCTCATAACTGGCCTCTCGTTTGGACGCCATTTGTTATGCCACTATTAGCTGGCCCCGAGTTTGGACGCCAATGAATTGTTATGACCCAAGTTGGACACCAATTGTTATGTTCTTATAGCTGGTCCACATTAGGCCGCCAATTGCCACTTTACGTAATATTTTTGGTGATAAATGCCCCACGTTTGGAAGTCATTTATAACGTTTAAAATAGTTACTATCACTCCCCAACATTGGGCCTAATTTTTTATGATAAAATAACTAACTTCAGATAGAGTTTGATATTGGTTTATTCAATGATAGTTATTGATACTGCGATAGAAAAATGACCATGTTGCACGAGCGCCGAGCACATGTCCGTCCGTGACAATGACTGACACCACAGTAAGCTCCGAGATTGCACCATCCGGCCTCAAATTAAACATCTACATTGTTCTGGGTATTCCAGAGCAGGAAGTTAATTTTTAAAAGACTTTTTCATTGCAATTTTGACTAAACTTTACGTCACACTGAAGTTAGTTACAGTAGCTGATGCCTCCTAACTTCAGGGCGTGAACTCAAAAATAAGAAATAACTAGTAATTTCCTAGTTATAATCCGGTAACTATCATATCTAAATAATTTAGAAGAAAACTCGTTTTAAGCGCCAAGTAATAAAATATAAAATTCAAATAAAAATAAAAATAGTATATATAATTAAGAGGAGAATATTGTCAATGCTTTCAAATATTATTTGGGGTCAAATCAGGGACATTACAGCATGTAACTCGAAAAGTTAGTCAAGACACTGTGATAATAAAAAAATTAGTTCTAAATATATCTACTTAATATATTTTGATATATTCTTATTCATTATATACTCCAGGCTTCATTGTTTGCTTCAACTAAAGTCTAATTGGCCTGTTATAACAAGTTAAACATAAGATTAAGAAATTATTATCATTATTATTAATATTGATATTAAAATCATAATAATATTATTAGCACCGCGTCTTGCTACCCGTTCGGGTTATACACACTTACGCTAATGTGTAATGGTAGTGTGATTGTGAGATGAAATGGAGGACCTACAGTTTAACGTGGAATCCGAACCACGGTGGAGGCCTGGAATAATAATAATTAGTTCTGTCTCACGACAAGTCCATTCCTTTTATCAGTGAATTTAGACCTCCAATGCCCCCTGTCCTCTGCCTCCTCCTTCAACTCCCAGATTTTTTCTTCTTTCCTTCACGTCATCCAATATTTGAATCCTCCTTCCTAATCTCCTCTTTCCCTCAACCTTCCCTTCTATGATGTTGTGCAGAAGACAGTTCCTCCTAAGGATGTGTCCGATCCAATTTTATTTGTACCTCAGTCACATCCAAAATGATTTTCTCACCCACTCTTCTTAAGACTTCATTTGTCCTCCTGTCTGGCCACCTCATTTTCTAAGTTAAGGTGAACCTATCCATATTCTAAAAGAAACAATTATTTATTCGAAAGAATTATTCATTTTGCTAGGGAAAAATTTATATACTTTATTACACTGTCAAAGAATTTATCCTTGTGGTGGGATGAAATATTTTGAAAAATAGTCTCGAACAGCAATAGCTTTGATACACCATGTTCTTAAAGTTTGAACATTTTCTAGGGGACATTCATATAGTGTATTCAAAACAAATATCCTTTTTTCCTCTTGGCCTGTGGAATATTCTCCACTTGTTTGTCAAAATCTTGATCCTTGATAGTCTATAGTTATACTCAAACTTTTCAATTAATATGTTAAATTTCAATTAGGATATAGTTGTCACACGTGTTCTGATTGCAAGAAACTTTGATATCATTGGCTAGAGTCTTCGGTTCCCGAATGATCAGTTGGTTTCTTTTGAGTAGTTTTTCAAACACATTAGAATCACTCAATGAGCCACATGCTCTTACTTGTATGGGTATGAAACAATAGTCTGGATCTGCAACAGTCATGAATACAGATGTGAAAAAGTTTTTATAGTTAAAACAATTTACTCACTTTCATTTGGCGTCTTTATCCTAATATGTTTCCCCCAACCAGTGTCTAAATAGTTTGGAGAATTTGTTCTCTCATAGAATTAATTCAATTTGGTGACCTGGTTGTCTAGGGGTAAGGTGCCAGACTTCTGTGCTTGGGCGTCCGGGGTTCATTCCTCGGTCCCTGCACAGATTTATCTGATTTCCAAACCCTTCCTTCACCTCTGACAAGACATCTTGTGAATGTGGGGAATGCCAGGCCTCCACCGTGGTTCGGATTCCACGTTAAACTGTAGGTCCTTCATTTCATCTCACAATCACCCTACCATTACACATTAGCGTAAGTGCGTGTAACCCGAATGGGTAGTAAGACGCGGTGCTAATAATAATAATAGGCCTACACATAACTTTTTTCCTAGCTCTGCGTTCAGGTTACACACTTATGTACTAATTACACTAATGGGTTAGGGATTAGGAAGGCTTAATTCAGAGGAAATGAACCCACATTTGTTCAGAGGGAGGGTGGAAAACCATTTAGGAAAATCCCTCAGTGCACCCCACCGGGATTGAAACTCGATCTCGTCTTCGGCAGTATAGTACAACAGAAGATTAATATGTCAGACCACGCGGCCATCGAAGTGGCATCATACCTTAACATAGCCTTCAAGAATTATTGTAAACAAAATGGTAGCTATCTACAACCCCAATTATGTATTTGAAAAAAATACTTTATTATTATTATTAGCACCGAGTCTTACTACCCATTCAGGTTATACACACTTACGCTAATGTGTAATGGTAGGGTGATTGTGAGATGAAAGGAAGGACCTACAGTTTAACGTGGAATCCGAACCACGGTGGAGGCCTGGCATTCCCCACATTCACAAGTTGTGATTAATACACGTCTTGTCAGAGATGAAGGAAGGGTTTGGTAATCAGATAAATCTGTGCCGGGACCGAGGATTGAACCCCGGCCGCCAGCACAGAAGTCCGACACCTTACCCCTAGACCACCAGGTCACCCAAAAATACTTTAAAATGGATTTGATGAATAGCTTGCTTTCACCGAAATGGCTTAGTTAATGTAGGCTTGCTTTTCTAGATCTATATCAACTATGGTTCTTCATTAGTCTAAAAAAAGTTTAGTTTCACTTTAAACCATATCCGCAAACTATAAAGTTAAGCTTTTACACATATGCTTGAAACATTACAAAGAGACAAATTAAATTGACTATAAAGGAATTCCTTTATGTGACTGCACTTGGTGAAGCAACAGGAACACCAACGCAGCCTTCCCACTTGCATCTGCCATCTACATTTCTTATCCTCTAGGAACAGAGCTATAATGAGTAGCAATTATAATAATAAACATATATTTCCCAAACCATCTTACACCTGCTGTATACACGAAACATTTAAATGTCTTTTGTAGTTGATCTCGGCGGTCTTGGGGCAAAGTGCTTGCCTCAGGACCCATGTTTGTGGACTGAAACCCAGCCGGGCTAGACGGATTATCCTTGCGCGATAAAAATCCGTAGTACAACTTGCTTTGGAGGGGAAGTAAAGCCGACTGTTTCATGTCGATTGTGGAATGTAAAAGCACCCTGGAATATATGTAAAAATACCTTTCTCGCCAAAATTGGCAATCCCTATCACTCTCTCTCGCATAAATTCTCATGTGTCGATATAATTAGTTGAGTCAAAAATTGCACGTTAAATACTTCAAATAAATGAAATAAAAATAAAATGTATTTTGTAAAATGTTTTATTACCTTCAATATAAGTCATATGCATTTTTTTGCTGTAGAAGTAGCTGCCAAGATGTCTGAAACCTCAAAATAATGTATTTTTAAAGCAGTATGGTCCAAAATCACTTGGTTAGATTGCACTCTATAAAGACTAAGGACAGTATGCAAGAACATACAGTGCTTAGTGGACTAATAATGGGGTCCCGAGCACACTATCGCTCCACCTTTGACGCAAGTAAACCCACACTAGTGTCCACTTAGTGAAGTTCTTGCACACGGCCCCAAGATGTCGCTTCTGCAATTACTGATGGAGAAATAATTAATTTCAAACAAATAAAGGAGTTCTACCGAAGGTTATTTTAGTACTATGGAAATTAACTTTAACAGCCTCCTAAAATGGAGAATACCTTAGCTAGAGGAAGAGAGAAGGATTGCTTTATAAACTTTGCAACTATGGAGAAAAGAAGAGAGTTAACTATTCAATTTGTACGCCTGCCATCTCAATTTTCATCTAAACTTCTAGATAATAGCTTAGTTGTTCAACTTGTCATCTAAACTTCCAGCTAATAGCATAGTTTGATGCTGGTGGGAGGAGTCCAAATATTTTATTATTTATTCAAGGTTTCTAATATTATTGAATTAATCATTTTCTGAAACCTCCATACATATATTTTCAGAATTAAATTGGTCTTTGGATGACACAAGCTGTCATTTTTACATTCATCTCACCTCTGATTAGGGGTACTTTTAGATGTGTTAAGTCTGACTAAGGTGTTTTAATGAGACATAAAGATATAGGATGTAATGAGGTAGACTGGATAGAACTAGCTCAAGATAGGGATAGGGGTTAATGAACATAGACAAGCATCACTTCTTGAACTTTAGTAAATAAATTTGGAAATTATTTTCAACCTATTTAGTATAACCCAAATGAGTAGTAAGATGCAGTGCTAAAAATAATGCAATCTAGCTAACTCGGGCTAGTCTAATTTAACCCGAGTGTTTCATAGCTCCTATTTTGTATACAAATAAAAAAAATAGCTTCAATAATATAGTTTACTTGATTCACAATCAAACTACTGGTTTAGATGCTAATTTATTAGTGTGTTTATTCGCTTTGTCCCATTACATTAATTTTAATCATTTGAATAAAGTAGGAAAGTAACCATTTTGTTGGGCAACTGTAAAAACACAACTTGGTACAGTAACCTAGCAATATAGTGACCTATTTTATTTTGTAAATAGGTTGGCATTCTTAATAAGTTGGTTGTATTTATTTTATTCTTAATTTTTATTAAAAATTCTTTTGCTAAAATAACTATGCATTTCCAATATTTATATTTGATTCAACATATTTTGGTCAAACTCAAGCCTCATATATTTAGTCTCTTTATGAATAATATATACGATTGATATGAAACTAAACAATAGAGGTCTGCGAACCTTTGAAATGCCAAAGGACATATCTCCTTCACTTAAAGACACCCACAATAATCTATGTATTTAATAAACATATTAAAGAAAGAGAAACCGTTAATGCATTATGAACACGTTTTAAATAGCCCACTAAATATGACACATTTCCACATGTAAGATAGCTGCCTGGATGGTTACAAGGGTCTAAGGTGTAGCTGCCACAATAGACTAGACCTTCAAGGACAGGGAGTTTGGTGTTTGAATCCTGGTCAGGTGTAGTGTTTTTACTAAGTGGTTTTCCACTCTCTCTCCATTTAAATGCAGGTACACTTCCCCTAAATTCAACCTTCCTCACCCTAGCTCATTTGTATGATTCGTGTAACCTGAAGAGATAGTTAAATGCGGTACTAATAAAAAATCCACATGCAGGCTAATCATTTTTATAACTTTCTTCTAAACTGTAACCCGCCTCTGTGGCGTAGTTGGCTAACGCGCTAGTCGTGTTGAGCCCAACTGCTGAGGACGGGGAGATCGAGGTTTGAATCTCGGTCGGGTGAACTGAGGGTGGTTTTCCACTCTCCCTCCACGCAAATGCGGGTTCACTTCCTTTAATTCAACCTTCACAATTCCTAATCCATTAGCGTAATTAGTACTTAAAGCGTATAACCCGAATGGGTAGTAAGACGTGGTGCTAAATAATAATAATAATAATAAATTCTAAACTGTATTTTAAAAGCATGGATAAAATCAGGTTTGTCTGCATAAAATACTACATTGTGCTCTGTGTTTCTCTAAACCTTTCTCTTTGCATAGATGCACTTAATTGATAATTTAAAAAAATTAAGAATAGTGTTGTGTAACAAAAACCTTAACCTTGAACCTGCCTCAGTGGTGTAGTTAGCTAACATGCTAGTTTCGTGTTGAGCTAGACTGCCGAGGACAGGGAGATTGTGGCTCAAATCTCACTCGGGTGAGCTGGGGGTGGTTGTTCCTAAATATTTTTCCACTCTCCCTCCAGGCAAATGCGGGTTAACTACCTCTATATTCAACCTTCCCAATTCCTAACCCATTAGTGTAATTAGTACCTAAGCGTATAACCCAAATGGGTAGTAAGACGTGGTGCTAAGTATTATTATTACTTATCCTTGACTTATTTGTATGTTTTAAGTTTTGCTGCGGATTTAAAAAGTTAGCTTTACACACCTTACTAAACAATACGTATAATTTATGATTGGGCATTTAACATATAATTCATTCATTTTTCTTTATTAATGAATTTATGAATTTTTTATGAACAATTTTAGAGCAGCACATGACTTTCATTCTAACTTAACATGAAACAATTTCCTTGATACCAACCTCACCTATCTTCAGTGGCAGAAATCTTGTGCAGAATTTCAATATACTTCCTGAATAATAAAACACTCTAAAAAAAAAAAATTCTCTGGCTAATCCATGTAGTGTCTAGGATTTCCAATGTGGTTTTCTCATCTTTCTATGCAGCTGCAGATACATTTTTACTCTTTAAGTTACCTTCCTCATGCCTACCTCTAAGGGTGTCTAAAAATCTTCCTTATGTTGAACATACCACTGATTATAAATATTCTTATAGCTAGGATGGGTAGTAAGACATGGTATCAGTGCTCACATTGTTCTATATGCCACTCTTGTATTTGGGGCTTGGGTCCCTATCAGGTGTACGTACTGAGGGTGGTTTTTTTCTAAATGGATCCCACTCTACGTACATTCGAGTGCATGTGCATTTCTTCTTAAGTTTTCCCATCCTCATCACAGGTACTAAAACACCAGGTGAAAAAAAAAACATACCTACTAATAAAAATAATTGGAAACATAAACTTACCTAGTGTGAAAGATGTGGTTATATTGTGGACAGAGCCTTAAGCTTATCCAAAACAAAATGGTCAGCTCTTTAGCCATTAATATCGGCAGGGCAGCAAAACTACAAGCGGTGTGTAGTCACGTTTGATAAGTACCTGGAAAACTTGGCGAAGTCGGAATTTAGTGTGACAGGGAGAGTTCTAAAATCACTGGAGTTTTCGGATATGTTTGCAATAATTTTCAAAATACAAAGTCTTAAGAAGCTAGCGTAAACTATTTTGTTTTAGCTACAATTTATATATTTTGTGAAAAATACTGATAGGCTATTTGTGTTAAGCGTTTTCCTTGCGTGGGCGTTGAACACCTATGTTTGCCCAAATGTCCCCTAGTGCACACACAAATAGTTTTATTGCAATAAGTTATTGTAATGCCATACATCAGTGAACCACTGTACTTTTAGCCAGTCTGAATACTTCACAGTGAAGCAGATAGATGGATCTACCAGTTCAATGCTATACTATGATCATGAATAAAGTAATAAATGAGTAGCTAAAATATTTGTTGGGCAAAAATATAAGAGTAGAAAAACGGCTGCCAGGCCTTTGCAGATAGCTATACTAGGCAACTGTGCACACCACTGAATGGGTTAAGAATTTAAGGTGTTAAAAATTTAATAAAACAAATAAAATAATTTTAATCGTTTGCGTCACGTCAGATTTCTAAACAATTCTCATTTAACCTTCGGGAACTGGCACTGTTGCACTTTTGCACCAAATTTACATTTTTTTAAAAGTTCTTTGAAAATTAAAGGTAATTAGGTCAGATCCCATCAAAGTATTTCTCATTTAGTTCCTGCTGCGTGTTATGTTATCAAACATAAAAAAAAGTTTATTTTCTGAGATGCGGGAGTTTTAACTAGCGCCATGCAGGAATGTTGTGAATGCGCAACGGTACCAGTCCTAATGTCATACATCCGGCTCATTGTTGTATTTTTACATTGCATAGTTTGTGCAAGTTTATCACGTGTTGAAAGTTCTATCACATTGGTTTTTTTGCTGTAGTTATTATTTACGTGAGGTCGCTATTATACATAAAAATAAAAATTGAATGAAGTAACTGAAGGAATAAAAGTATTTTAGAGTAAGGTTTTTTGTAACAGTTCATTATTGTAATATTCTTTTTAATAAAATTTACAAAACTACAATATCATTAAATTAAAAAAAAATTGCTTTACTAGTAATATTATATATTATATGTTTTTGATTATGTGGACCAAGTCTGATAAAAGCAATCAAAGAAAGTGTTGGTGTGAAACATGCTTAAAAAAATGAGTATCTGTGGGTGGATATAACACATTGTACAAGGAATTGAAAGAGGAAATAAGTTTTTTTTAGTTCCTTGCCATTATTTTCTTCATATTGATGTACTTGTTCATTTAAAAGTTCAACATTCATTTTTGAAGTTTTTTTTATTGATCGGTACACAGACTGAATTCAACTTCACATTACTGAAGCAGACCCTCAGTTCATGAACATTCTACAACCACCTCATTACTCCCTGTACCCCAACTCTTTCCTGGATAACCACTCCTAATCCTGTTTCTCCTCGTGACAGCTAGCATGCTCCTAACAACTTCATTCCCACGGCCTTCACTTTCCTAGTTTCTCTTATATTCATTGTCCATTATTCTGCTGCATATGTGATAATGAGCACAAAGTACACTCTAAACAACACTTCCTTACACTTCAAAGGCACACTCATGCATGCACGCGCACACACACACTTCTTTTATCTAATTACATTTCACTTATCTCATACAACTGCCAATTAATTTCTCTTCTAAACTATCTTCAGATGGCTAGCTGTATTTTTATATCTTGCAAATCAACACAGTTTTTAATATACTTATCTTCAATATTAAAGTTTGGCTTGCATTTCAACTAACATTACTTTCCATTAATTTAACCCGCCATCGGTCGCATGTTATCTGAGAGATGACTTAGCGACGTAGTTGCTCACCATTTATGTTGTTAGGGGTAGGGTGCGGTCCATCTCCTAGTATCCTTTTGGCTCCCTTCCCTCCACTGGGCAGTCGAGTCAGAGCCATGATGCAGTGAATACCAAGGTCATAACAGTAGTAATAATCTCTTGGATGACTTGCGCCCAATCGAGTGCTTATTGATCTCGTCTCGTGGATGAGTCGCGCCTAAGTGTGTAGTATACAAGCTCTAAATATATCGTTTTTTAGTATATAGGAAATGTTTTTTTTAAAATTTGTAATGTAGCAAGATTTTATTTAAATAAAAAATTGATAAAAAACAAAATAAACTGAAAAAATAAAAGTAAGAACAAGTACTATTTGTGCTGTGTTTCTTGTGGTCGTTTGGCAGATGACTCGCGGCTCATGGCATAGTCATCTCTCAGATGACTCGCGCCTCATTGCATAGTCATCTCTCAGATGACTCGCGCCTCATGGCATAGTCATCTCTCAGATGACTCGCGCCTCATGGCATAGTCATCTCTCAGATGAACTCGTGCCTCATGGTGTTAGTACAATTGTCGCCAATTTACCAGAAACCTCCCCAAGAAAATAAAAAAATGTTTACGGTGGTATTAAGCGTCAGTTTCATTAACTAACTCTAATTACAACACACACAAAGCATGTCAAAACTAATAGATTGAGTTTTTTTAGTAACATTTTATCTCAGGAAGCAAATATTGCGAGGTAATCTGTCATGACATGCGGTGGATGGTGTAAAAAAAACAAGTGTACCTGATGGCGGGTTAAATTAGTTTAAAAATGACAATTGGACACGGGAATAGAACCCAGGACCTTTGGCTTAACATACCATACTCCACCACTGAGCTATCCAGGAATCGTCCCAGGCTCAAGGTCATTCTTCACTCATAGTCTAAGGCTGAGTCTATAATGGACGTTTTCTTTTTAACCGTATTTACATCTTCTGCTGGCTGTCGGCTACCACCACCACCACTACTATGGTGAATGGGCTCTAGCTAGATATTTCTTTGCTTTAAGAACTTGATATTAAACTAGTAAAACTCCGACAGAGGTTACATTCTATAAAAATGTTGTGTGAAGCAATACACAGAACACACATAAAAGAAGTTATTGTAGATTTTGGTGACCTGGTGGTCTAGGGGTAAGGTGTCAGACTTCTATGCTGGCGGCCGGGGTTCAATCCTCGGTCCCGGCACAGATTTATAACTTGTGAATGTGGGGAATGCCAGGCCTCCACCGTGGTTCGGATCCCACGTTAAACTGTAGGTCCTCCATCTCATCTCACAATCACCCCGAATGGGTAGTAAGACGCGGTGCTAATAATAATAATAATAATAATAATAATAATATTGTAGATTTTTTATTAATTCTTTAAAACTTCCATTAGGATACAAATCTTTTTTACTGATTATTAAATTTTATTTGAACAATAATGTTTACAATACAATAAAATAAAAATGTAATGGTTGTATAAACATTAAAAATATAATTTTAATATTATAACTTAATAAACAATATGATACTATTTTAATAGAAATGATAGTACAAAAAGTAAAAATATTAGAAAATGAGACTAAAATCATTCAAGTATTAGGAATATAAGATATAATGTATAAAAATACAACCATGTACAATAAAACTTGAATCTATGGCAGCATAAATGCTGACCCTGGATCATATGTGTAGCTGACATTCCCTGATATGGTAATTCATAGACAACTCATTGCTAGAGAATTCGCATGATAAGCCAAAAGTCTCAGGTTATTCCCTTTTAATAATTTTAATGATACAAGTTTGTTTTCAAAGAAACTTAACATCAAGTTAAATCAGTGTTTATAATCCTTAGGTAAGCATTTATCTTCTTTGTAAATCACAATGCATTTTTATAAAGTAATGTCAACAGGAATGTTTTAATAATACATGGCTCAGATAATTTCAGCCAAAGCAATTACAATAAATGTTTTTTTTTTGTCTTTACATCTGATACTATTTGTTGGACTAATGCACAATAACATGGAACACATCAGTGTACAAAAGCACAGATGCACAAAAGGGCACATACAACACTAGAAAATTTCTAAATGTTAGTAAATGTTTTTTGAATATCACTATTATATTATAGACACTGAGACAAATGATTACAATTTTTTGGTCCTCAACTGTTATTTTTCTATCACATTAGTTAATACAATTGATGATTCTCCCCCCCTATGTTCTTCTTTTGTTTTATTGGTTTGGTCTAGTTTATCTTTGTTATGTGATAGACAAAAGCCAAAGCACTCTGAAAGGTTTGTGGTTCATGACTTTCTTGCTCCAGCTATAAATGCAATTACAATTTTTTCTTTACGTACTCAGTGATTAGATAAGCTGCGTATGATAGGAAATGAATGCAATTAAAATGATTTTTTTTAATCACTATTACATATATAATGACCCCTTTATTATTATGTTTAACGGGAGAGATTGGAATTTGGATGGCTAGTTTATCAAATTTCCTTTAATTGCCATTTATTTTACTAGATACTCTCACACCAGCTTTTTTTTGATCACACCAGTTTAGCTTTAAAAATTAAATGAAGTAAGTTAGCTCATCACAGTCTCTTAGAAGTTTTCTTAAAAAATCTTAATTTATTTCATGGGACTTTAAAAGACATAGCATTTATCTTTTATTTAAATATATTGTGGTTAAACTAAATGAAGTTGTGTAGCAGTTCTAGCTGGGTATGCAGTGAGACGGGTGGTGGCAAACAATTAGTTGCCATGGTGAGAGGCCCTGCTTCCTCCCTACCTGCTTCCCACTCCACTTTGCAGTATTGATCTCCTAGCCTGGCGGGCGAGCTGGCTGACTGGCTGACTGGCAGACTGCCTGACTGACTGGTTGGCTGTGTTGCTACGCCACCATCACTTGGACTAGCCTATCCACACATTTTCTTAAATTGATATACACATATAAGAAAAAAATATGTCAACTCAAGCTTTGAATTTAAAATTTTTACTAGTTCAGAGTTTATGCTTTGTACCATCATGCTGTCAAACCTTCATTCATACTCTTTTCAGACGGGTGACTCATTTTTCTATTGACTATAATAATAATAATAATAATATTTAGCACCGCGTCTTACTACCCGTTCGGGTTATACGCTTTAAGTACTAATTACACTAATGGATTAGGAATTGGGATGGTTGAATTAGAGGAAGTGAACCCGCATTTGCGTGGAGGGAGAGTGGAAAACCATTTAGGAAAAACCACCCCCAGTTCACCCGACCGAGATTCGAACCTTGTCCTTAGCATTCAAGCTCAACACGACAAGCACGTTTAGCCAACTACACCACCGAGGCGGGTTATTGACTATAACTTTAGAACGCAACAATAAATAAGTTTAAACACCATCTTCCCGATTACCTAAAGCATATTTAGTAGAGTATCATCAAAATCTAATTCTTTGGGGATATTTCTCTTCGAAATAAAAAAGAAGCATAGTTCTTAAGCTATTGATGTATGAGGGGGATATCAAAAAGTTTCAAGACTAGTTCTTTAAAATGGAAATAAATTGCCTGATTTAAATTTGGCCACTATCTCTTTCAAAGCAGTCCCCTTGTGCAGCGAAACACTGATCCCACCACTTTTTCCACTTTTGGAAAGCCCTCTGGAAGTCCTTGTCTCGAAGTGTGCACAACACAGTCTGTGATTCAAGCTTGATTTCGTTCATGGTATTGAACTGGTGACCTTTGAGCTTTAACTTAATTTCTGGGAAGCGGAAGAAATCACAGGGGGCCAAATCCGGTGAGTATGAGGTGTGAGGAGCGATGATAATGTGGTCGCACACGATAAGCTTGAGTGTTTTCATCACTGTGTGTGTGGGTGCATTAGGTTTGCGCAACCATTTGTCTTCATGCCACGGTTCTGGTCTTTTCTGCCGAATGCCCTCCCTCAGACGCCTCAGAACATGACAGTAGAACTCTGTGTTGACAATTCATGATGCACATTCTTGCGAATGTTAAAGAAAATAATGAGCCTGCAGTTGGTCGTGCTCCTTACCTGCTTCACCTTCTTCGGTCTTGGAGATCTGAGGCTCTTCCATTGTGAAGACTATTGTTCGGTCTTCGGGTCGTAACCATAGAGGATTGTCTGCACTTATCTGTATTACACATTCACAATGTCAGAGTGCCCTTAATGGTCATCCAGCAACCCTCATACACAAGGTGCCTAACTCTGTCCACAATTTCCGGGTTTGTGCTCATGGAAGGTTGCTCTGACTTCTCTTCGTCTTTCAGTGACGTTCTGTCGCTCCTAAAGTGCGAGTGCCACTCAAAACATACCGGACGGCTCATAGCTTCATTGCCACAAGTCTGCTGCATCATTTGGAAGGACTCTATTCTAGATTTTCCGAGTAAGACGCAAAATTTGATGTTCGCTCTCTCCTCGAGCTTGCGGTTCATAATAAAATCGCAATTGAACCCATGCATGTCGTCAAATAAACGTAACACAGCCATTGGTCTACACAGAATGATGCCACTTGTCATACTGACAGATGGTAACAGCTCGCCACACGCATCCCCATGCTGCGCTCTGTGTTTATTTTACAGAACCAGTCTTGAAACATTTTGATACCCCCTTGTACAATATCCCATGTGTGAAAAAAACCCACCTCAAATCTACTTGGATTTACAAAGTTCTTAGTGTGTGTGTGTGTGTTTGTGTTTGTGTTTGTTTGTGTGTACACACACCTCTAAGAAAGTTTTTGGTCACCATATTTCACTACCCATTTGGTTTTTGCACTGATGTGTTAGGGATTAGGAAGGTTGAGAGAAAGTACACCCACATTTTCATGGAGGAATAATAAAACACCATTCAGAAAAAACCACCCTCACTACACTCAATATTCCCATTATTATCAATCTGGTTTATTGTGAGAGGAATGCCTTAGACCATTTGACCACCGGAGTGGGTGAAGTTTAAAATTAAATAAAACCATTTAATTTATCAATGCTTTAGAGGATCACAGTGTATGTTCTATGGTAACAGACACACTAATAATAGTTTAAGTTTAGTGTAAGTTTGTTTTGATCAACCACCTCTCTAGTCTAGTGGTCAGAGTTCTTGAATACAGTTCCAGAGGTCCTGGGTTTGATCACCGGTGCTTGAAGATTTATCTGTGAAGCATTTGGTCTTGAACAGGGTCAACTCAGCCTTGTGAGGACATATAAGGAGCTACTTGAATAAAGATGTGGCAGCTCTGGTCTAGAAAACTGAGATTATTGGTCAGAGGGTTTGTTGTGCTGACCACATGACAACCTTTATTCGCAAATGTTGGCACTATTATTGTCAACATGCAGCGGCTGGTCGGTCGATGTAGCTGCTTGCGGGCTGATGCCATGGAGTTTTATTCTTTTGATCATTATGAATATTCTCATCATTTACATTTCTCACCCCCCCCCCCCCCCCCCC
>CABFVZ010000916.1:53867-82874 GCA_902151445.1 Timema monikensis
CCCCCCCCCTCTACCCCTAGTAGCTACAGCCCTGATAAAAGGTTACTACAATTGGCAAAAGCATATTTTTTTACAATTATTGTTAAGCATAACTTAAGGGCCTGTGTGTTCTTTTGATCATCATCCTCAGTTAATTGAATACTTAGCTACAAAAACTGCATTTGTAATTTCTCAAACATTTTTGTGATATTGCTTAGAAATCTTCTAATTTGTCACACACTTCAACATTTGTGTGCGTAGATTAAAAACTAGATTTAACCAAGCTTTCACTTGCTGTATCATCAGATGGCACTAAAAGTGGGTTGGGAATGTGGGGTTTTTCAAGTGATTATTTATACGGGTTTTTGTTTTACTATAGAATTGGCATCGAACTAAGCTTTTCCCCTACATTAATCATTTGGCATGTTATTGAAGTCATATTGATGCACCTGGGACACGTATACGCACATTTTGGGTTCAGTGAAATTTTTTAAAGATTTCAAACATCTTCTTTTATCTGTTAAATTGTTTAGTAAGTCTGGAAAGGTCACGAGTTTATACTTTTGCTTAATTGAATGATTTATTAACATAAATTAGCTATAATTTTTTTTGACAGATTTTAAATGAATCCAAACTAATTTTTTTACTATATTGTACTTGCCTTCATTTATTACTGAGTTTTGTGTTAACTGATATTTTTCTAAATAAACAAACAAACCTGGACATCCTCTTCTTGGTCACAAGATTATTTCCATATAATCACAGTAAAGTGCCTAAGAACAGTTCCTGAATATCTCTATGACATTGTAGGACCGTCAACCAAGCAACACCCTTTTATCATAGCTGTTCATAAAGAAAAACTTAGAATTTCTCAAGGATTACCAACATCAGTACAAAAAACCTCTTTTCTAGCATCACAAGAAAACGTTGACTAAGTAAAAATGTAAAGAGCTTTATTGTTTGAAATGGAAACTAATTAATTTAAAGAGATTGAGATTCCTAGATTTTGAAAAGGCTTAAGAGACATGTTTTAGCCAAGTCAGTCACACCCAGCATTACATAAAGATACTGATGTTGATAGTTTACCTGTCAATGAACAAGAAGAAAATGCACCATGTGGTTTTTGTAAACCTTGTTATCTTGACATAAAGCCAAGAACAAAAGAAGACTTGATTCAGTGTCAAAGCTGCAAATGTTGGTTTTATTAAGTATGTGTCAGAGCCAAAAAGAAACATTTCAAGTGTGGAAAAATACATATGCAAACATTTGGTTTTCATATAATAATACACACATTTTTGATGAAAATATGTGGAAATATTTATATATATTTTAAAATATCAAAATAAATACTTTATTCTGAAACAAATAACCCCACATTTTTTTTTTACTAAAATGCTATTTACACTCTAAAATAAATTTTGTTATTATCTAGTAGATTTTTTACAACCATATTGGAGGTAAAAACTGAAATTATAGTTGAAATGGCCCAAATAGCCCATCTTATCATTAAGTCACGGTAGTTCTTCCGGGCACTAGCAAGAAATACTTGATACACTTCATCAAGTTTCTGTACTAACTTCTCATATATTTATCAATTACCAAATTCTTGCAATTATTTTTCCTGAATATATACATTTGCAAAATTATAAAACTTTATGAAGCTGCAAAATTAGATTATGATCATTTCCTGTGTCTAGTAGAAGGGCCTTCTCAACACATCACTGGCTGAAGATGACTGAATCACAGTAAGCAAACAAGATCATCGCTGAATAGAATAGAAAATAAATTATATTTTTAAAGTGTACTAAATCAGTGTTTTGCAAAAAATTTAAGTTTGAGGTACACTTACCATGCCTACATTTTTTACAGCACATTGGCTTGTTTTGGGTACACAGCTGCTGCAAAGAAAATGGATAATGCACTCAGTCCAATGGTTATACTGTAAATCATAGTTAAGAAAGTATAGACTAAGTTTTTCCTGAAGTTACTTCAAATATTCCAGGATTAAAGTTTGAAGCTATTTTTCTGTGCCTGCTTCTTTAACATTGGAAGCATTTAGTTCAAACCATTAAATTTGGATACACCATAATTCTAATTTCAGGTCAGATGTATTAAAATATTAGTAAGAACTAGTAAGTAAAAAATGCGGACGTCACATGGCTGCAACTCAGACCAGCTTAATTTGTGTTCTTATTGAATAGTTATCCATGGAACTGTAGGCTGTGGCCGGACAGAACACCAAATTCACTGCAGCGACACACTGTTTATAGTACACTGAACTAGACCTTTAACTTTCATCAATGGACACAAAAAACTAATGTGTCAGTCTCTACAATTCTGGTTTGCTGATAATGGGAGGTTGGAGTAAGTATCCAGCCAGGTCATGGTGGCAAACACAGGGAAAAACTGGAAAAGTCAATGAATCTTTTTGTTAGGAAATTTAATCAAAAATGGATTTATTTAAATTACCTGATTTTTACTTAACTAATTAAGCACCTAATAATTTAAATAAAAATCCGATATTTGGTTTTCTTGGTGGAATCAAAATTGCATTGTCTAGATATGTTATTCTAACATGAGATGGTTATACAATGTTTGTTTTATAACACGTTTGCACAGGGACAAGAATAATACCTAATACATAAAACATTAAATAATGAATAAAGAATTTATAATAATGTTGAGGTTTAGCGGCCATTGGACTGTTTTCAAAAATGTGATCTATGCAATAAACTGAAAAAATTGCCATTCACACAGTAAAACTATAAAAATGTTATGTGGGGAATTTTTTTAAATGTCTGGAAAACCTGATAAAAGTATGACAATTTTGTAATAAAAGTTTTGTAGCCACTCTGCAGGTGTACTTTTTTTTCCTGAAATGGTTTTCCACTGTTTTTCCGTGCAAATGAGGATACATTTACTTTAAATTATGCCTTACACATCCCCATTCCATTTTTGTAAATATGATAGCCCAAACTGGTAGTAATACACATTGCATGTAAAAATAAAAACTTTTACAAAAACATAAAATCTGATTTCTCTATTTAATTGATACATATTAAACTTGAGATTACTGTTTCTTCAAAAATAAATGACTACAAATAACAATAGTCATCAGATTAGACCTTTATTGCATTACATAAGAAAAATACAAAAGGGTACATAATTCACGCTAATCAACAATTGTTTTTTCATTAATTAAAATCAATTTGTTTTATTTTAATATTCCCATTTTATCATTATTATAGCATACATTGCTTGATATTAAAATAATGTATGCTGGCTTTAGTTTAATCCTCTAATTTACAAAGGGTCACTCTCTACTGGTCATAATATACAACAGAGTTGGCTGTTATAGACAAATCAGTATGGAAGAAGATTTAATTTTGGTAATGCAAGAAGTGTGTATTTTTCACAATACAAAGGTATATACTTCACTTAATGTGTGTGTAATTTTAAGAGGGATTAGTGAGATTCCCAACATTTATTGAGCTTGCAATAAAATATTTAAATCAACTGAAACATATCCAAAATAAATGTGAATCTTAGAATTGTATTATTGTTTAAACATATAAATAATCTTTTAGTAAAAACTGCTTTGGTGGCCACATGTTATAAGGTGTCACTCTCTTGTTAGAATAGACTGCTGATGACTGGGAGATTGGCATTAAAATCCCGGCCAGGTGCACTTAGAGGTGTTTTACCAAAATGCTTTTTATGTTTTCAATTTAAATTCGAGTACATATACATATAACCTGAACAGGTAGTATGGTGCTAAAAATAGATATACTTTATTTGATATTAAAACTTTTGGAAAGCCCCCCCCCCCCTTTTTTTAAAGTTTAATAATTTTCAACGAAATCAAAAGATTTAAGGCACACACACACAAAACAGATTGAGTTTGTTTCTTATTTTGAAATAGAAATAAGTAGATATTAAAATGTTTAAATGAATAATTTTTTGATATTGGTTTTGGTCCTTGTCTTATTTTGTTTATAATCATCTAAAGCCAAAAATTTGCTTTTCACCAAGGGTGTACTGGTGCGGTAATGCCGTTTTGGCACTGCTTTTCATGAACAAAATATATATAAAATTTTAATAAAGCTTTAAAACTATGCACTTCTGAGTTAACTTAATTGCTTTTATATCAATATTATGTTAAAATCTTTTTTTCATACTGTTAATCAATAAATTCCGTCAAAATTTACTGTGTTCTATGCAATTTTTTGGAATCTTAGGGGAAGTGCGTTAAGTTTCTGCCTTAGTAACCATTAAAAATGCTCCAAATATCTTCTAGAGGTATTTATGTTTGTGTGCGCCCCCCAGATCCCCCTTCAACTTTTGGGTGGCTACGGCCCTCCGTTCCGGCTCTGATAAATTTACGACCACACCACTGCTTAACATATCTTTAACAAGACTTTTTTTTAGGAAAATACACTAACCTGGATTTTTTAAGCTAATATTTTACTATAAAATGGTTTTGTACACAAAGTGCATGATAAATGCCAAAAATTTTGTTTATTTTTCCTTTGATTTAAAGTCAATGATGTTCAAAATCAATTGTATTGTTTTAGAAATGGTGGAAGCCATGAAAAAAGTGGCTGCTTTGGATTTGGACTTGTCTGTGGAGGAACGCAATCTCTTATCAGTGGCTTATAAGAACGTGATCGGAGCACGTCGTGCAAGCTGGAGGATCATAAGTTCTATAGAGCAAAAAGAAGAAAATAAAGGAGCAGATCTGAAATTAGCAATGATCCGGGCCTATCGTGCTAAAGTAAGCCATTTAGAAAAAATAAAATCTATGCACATTAAAACCTCTGATAACCAAAATATAGAGGGCTTAACCCATTTCAGATAAGCACATTTTTAGATATGAAATTAATACCCCTCCGAAGAGTTAAAAGGTAAAAAAATTATAAAACAAATAACAGAAATAGTAACAGAAAAGTATTATTTGTATAGGTTTGTACATATAATATTTAAATAAATGGTTATTCAATATGATTTGTTAAATACACCACATAACTAAATTTATGATTCCTTCTTAAAAAAGTCTGAAATTTTCTTTGAACTCTTTTTTCAGAATACTTTATCTTAACAAATAAAGGTTTTACCAACATAAAACCTTTATTTGTCAGTTCAACTACTGAAAAGAATACATAATCAAAAATGCGGTTAGCAGTTTCGGATATGCCGTCTGGGTTTTGAATATTAGAGGCCCAGATATGAGAGGTTTTACTGTAGTTAATATATAAATTATTAAAACAATATTTTCAAAATAAAGAGCCCAATTTGTTATTGATTTTTTTCTACAAGCAATTCATAGACACCTCAAATATTTGAAACTTTTTAAAATGTTTTGTTTGAAACCAAATTCTAATAAATGATAGATATTAACTATTCTGTTTTTCATATCGTTAACAATTCATTGGTGGAATGACTATTTCATAATTTGGGTCAAACTAATTTCCTTGAGTGATAACTTTAATAACAAAGGGGCTACTTACTGATCAAGACAACCAGAAATTGTTTGAATTTTGAGCCCCAGGAAAAAAAAATAGTAAAAGCACTTGCATTATTTGCTCATTCAAGACTTTAGAAACCGTCCTATTCATAGATAAAGGTATCCCTTTATGAATGTATAGTCACTCCAAATAAATTTTTCTAAATTATATTTTATATGAAAAAAAAAGCTCAAACTTATATTCATTGAACTAACATGACTGCCAACATGTCTTGTGTAAGGGGAAAAGAAGTGACTAGCGAACATCTTGATTGCGGTTGTATTATTAGGAAGTATTTGTGTTGACATTGCAAAGTGCAAAACATTGATGCGGAAAACATTTTTATGCATACCTACGTATGTTGTTTACTCACTACTGTCAATTGCACATGCATAAGATGTGTGACCAGTTCACTCCTTATGACTGCACACATCACAAGTGGTTTAATGGTTTCCTGATCCTAGGATGAAACAAAAATGGCTAGGGATGTAAGGGGATATAATCCACATTCTGCTCCCTATATTTTTTCTACACCAGAGGTTTTTTCTATAAATGCTATATATTGCACGTACAGGCTCTTACCAGCGACTTAAGGATGTGCCTGCCACTTTTTATTTTTATGTTAGAATTATATTAATGTGCTGTGGAAGAGTTACCGAGTGTGATTTATGAAAAAAATTTATAGTTTTAGAACAAACGTTGTAAAACTTCAATGTTAATCTCATGGTTAATATGTCAGTGATTTTAACTTTATTAAGGACATTTTTCTTCTAGAGCCCTAAAACTTCAAAATAAATGTTTGAATCTTTTTCATATATCATTGCAAATTTTGTTGAAGGACTCTTAACCATGTTATTTTTAGAACTATGAACTGTTAATTTTATTGTCTTTCTCTTGTTCCTATGTCATGCCAGTGATGACAAATGGCAATTTTTTTATACAAGAGATATTTCTCAATATTAAAAATAGAAATATTATCCTTAATAATACTTGGAGGGAAAAAAATAGGCATATTGCACTCTTACATACCATTTAATTTGTTTTTCAATAAAAAATATAATAATTGCTAGATATACTCAGTTTATCTCTAACTTTATTCATTATAATTACATTTGGTTGAAAAGAGGTGCCTCAGCAGTGTCTTTCCAAGAAAATGGTAAAGTGGCGGATGTTCAGTGTCTGAATTTCAAGGTTGGTTGAGGCTTATATTGAATTAAATCGCTACTTTTCTAAAATAAATGGGGCAGTGCACCACACAAAATTTCTCTTTTATCTCAAAATAGAAACATTTACTAAAGAAATTATTAAAGATTGTGAAACAAAATAATATACATTGTTGCAGAAACACTCCACCAAAGAGCATACATTAAATAAAAAAAGGTGACCTGGTGGTCTAAGGGTAAGGTGTCTGACTTCTGTGCTGGGGTACGGGGTTCATTCCTTGGTCTCGGCACAGATTTATCTGATTACCAAACCCTTCATTCACCTCTGGCAAGACATATATTGATCACAACTTGTGAACGAATGGAATGCCAGGCCTCCACCGTGGTTCGGATCCCACGTTAAACTGTAGGTCCTTCATTTCATCTCACAATCACCCTACCATTACACAATTAGCGTAAATGCATATAACCCGAACGAGTAGTAAGACGCGGTACTAATAATAATAAACTCTTATAAAAACATTGGGAAGGAGGAACATCTCTGTCCAACAAAGAGCTTAATTCAATATTTCAAATCTCTTCATAAAAATGATTTTTGCTTAGGACTCAAACTATTGGTTTTAAAAAATATATTCAAAATTAATTTATTCTTATTTTGTATAGTAATATAATTTTACCATGTTAAGTTATTTCTATCTCAAATAGTTGCAGGGATATGATGAAAATTTGACATTTTTCCTTCTCTAAAGTACCCTTAAATTCATTTTCATGGGAAAACTAGAATTGCCATTTTTTTTTTGTAATGTTAAATGTGCCTAGATACGGCATTTAATCAAATTTTTTTAAGGCAGAGGTGGAGAAAATCGATTTTATATCTTTTTGCCCTTCACTCAACTACCCTTAATTTTAGGGTTAGATATCTAATCCCAAAAACTCCATGGGGAACCCTGTGAAATCCCTAGATACAAAGTTTAAGCCTGATTGGTAAAATGATTTCACCTTAAGACCAAAATACAGACACACCAAGAAACGGCATCTGGAAAACCACTTTTTTGGTTTAAGGGGGTCATGAAACGTCGACATTTATCAAAATATAGTTTGATTTTTTTGTTTGATCACAATACTTCTCTCTCTTAGGGATAGGGAGATAGTAAAATTAGAGCACCTGTAATGCGTTTACAAATCTGAGATTTGAGGTTGATTGTGTTTTGATACCAATAGGTTCTATATTATTTTATATCTAGTAGTATATCGGTGTAAGTTTGTAAATATATTTCCTCAAGAGCCAGAATTGTATCCTGTATGTTGTATTGACTTCATTTTTTCCCTTAGGTGGAGCAAGAACTGCGTGACATCTGTTCTGATATTCTTTCAGTATTGGACACCCATTTGATCGCTTTTGCTACATCAGGCGAATCAAAAGTATTTTATTACAAAATGTAGGTACTATTTATTACAGTATAGTTGAAATACCTTTTCTTTTTATAGGTGAAGGGTATAGTGATTGGAAAAGTCATAGTACTGGTACCATATATAATGGAAAAATAGGTTTTTATTTAGTTTAGTTTTTGAATTCAAATTTTGTTCTTACATATGTCAATTTCAATCAAATGTAAAAGTTTGTTTCATATTTAGCTTGTGTGTGTGTGTGTGTGTATGTGTGCATACACGCACACCTTTGTACACAAAATATTTTTTACTTTTAAATTGAAAGTTGCAGTCCCCATGAGTCACTGTGTTATTGATAATGGCCATGAGTAGCCATGCTTGCTTAATCCATACATTAACTTAAATATTGAGTAGTGGTGTGTATGAGAATATTCTGAATATCTTGTTATAGTAATGCTGGCCTGCTAAGCCAAAGGTCTGAGCTCTGTGTTTATTTCCAAGTTTCAATTTTCAACTAAATTTAATGCTTAGTCATGTTGTAGTGTTAATTCAAATTAGTATTGAAAACACTATTTTGACCCACTTCAGTGGCCGCATGCTCTAACGCACTACACTCGTAGAATACTATACTGCCGATAACTGGGAGATTGAGGTTTGAATCTTGGCCGGGTGTGCTGAGATATTTTTTCCATAATGGTTTTCCACTCTCCCTCCACACAAATGCTGGTACACTTACTATAAATATAACCTTCCTAATCCTCAAAACTATTGGCTTATTTAGTACATAAGTGAATAACCCAAACAGGCACTAAGATGCAATGCTAAAAATACTATTTTAAAAATCAAATTAATTAACTAATATGTGAGGATTGGGAGGGTAATTAAGAGGAAATGCTTTATTGGGATGATGGGCTTGGAAAGCTACAGATTATCCACATATGGAAAACCATCCTGGTACAGCTTGCTAAGATTTGAACCTCAACCTACCTGTCACTGGCAATATATTATATTTAAAGTTTAATGCTGTAGACCAGCCCTGGGCAAATTGTGGCCCATCACATATTTTTATATGGCCTGCACATTATAACTATTTGTCAACAGGAAAAAANAAAAACACCATCTAGTAACATTTATTATAATTCCAGGGGGTGTAATGCTAATAATACTAATATAGAGAATGCTTGCAGGCATGAGATTTATTCCAGAATAATAAGGAAGAAAAGCAAACTTCAAAACCATTGTGACTTTATACTTAAAAAAAAAAGTATTATTTTTCTACATGCTTTTTCAGTGAGTCTTAAATTCTTATTCCATACTAATGTGGACACATTTCTCCAAAGATACACTACTTGTATCCACTAAGTTTGAGATCTTTTTATAAGCCCCCCACATTTTGTACTTTCATTGCTTCTTTACAAACCTGACCATTCACTAGGACTCTCACACCTGTGCAGGCAGTGTGATTAGCTAACATGCTAGTTTATTGTTGAGCTAGACTGCTGAGAACGAGGATATCACGGTTCGATTCTCGGTCAGGTGAACTCTGGGAGGGAGAGTGTTCCCTAAATGGTTTTCCACTCTCCTTCCATGAAAATGTGGGTTCACTTCCTCTGAATTCAACCTTACCAATTCCTAATCCATTAACATAATTAATACTTAAGCATATAACCCCAACGGGTAGTAAGACATGGTGCTAAATATTAAAAACTAGGGACACTGATAGAACTGACCTACCAGATTTAAATTATAAAATTAGTGTATTTTGACTATTAAAAAAACTTTATTATAGGTTAAGGACTACCTTTAAACACAGTTTTAAAAATACAAAACATCTTGCAGTGTATAATGTAATTGATGGAAAAACCATTCAGTGAAGGTTGTGTGATTTTTAATATAAAATAAAATATAGTGTAGTGATTATCTGATTAGTTCTATATAATACATTTTAATTATCTTTTGTACAGTTCCATTCAATATACTGATTTGATTTCCCAATTTAAAAACTTATTTTTGCTAGCAAATTGAAATAATTTGTATTGTCAGCTTTCCTATGATTAATTATTTTACTTCATTTAAATTCCCACAGACAATAAATTACACAATTAGTTTATTTGAGAAATGTATGCTAAATATAGAGTAGAGCTTTTGAACATGGGTCCTTAACAATTTTAGAAGTGGGGACATTTGATCTGACACTTCAGACCTTATTGGTGGCTGCGGCGATGATGATAGGGATACATTTTCTTGTTGTCTGATTTTTTAATTAAAGCTTATTGATTAAATATGCTATAATTCTTATATGCTTTTTAATATTGAAAGCTATGGAGCCATATTCATAATTAAGGAAATTATACTTCAATCCAAATTTAAAACATATTATCTAATTAGTTTTAATCTAGTATGACAAATCTTTTGGTACTGCTAAGAAGTCAATAGAAGTGAAATAAAAACACTTCTAAGAGAGTCATAAATTGGAATTATTTTCACTTAATTCAATTTTGGGTGGTTACAGCACATTACTGCTGTTAAGAACAATCCTACCGAGAGTTTTTAAGAACTATGAACTATGAATCTGGTTTATTCACATAGTTCCCCATTTAAGGCAAACATGGCTGTGACACTTAGATTCTGCATACCACACTTTTTTTGTTTGTTGCAAGAGTAAGATCAATTGAATAATATGGAAGGCAGGTTTGTCTAAATGAGCGTTCAGTCTTCTGGAAATTTGGATTAATCTCTTTGCTAGACTTTTGGGACAGAAAAGGGCACAAACATACTCTTTTTTGCATGCATATGCAGGGCTTTGGCTATAGGAAGGCTATGTTTCATCACTCTTTTTTTTTACGAATAAAGCTTTTTATCCTCATTAACCGATGCCTGCTCTGGATTGGTTGTAAAGGACAACTACAAATTTCTTCATCATATCCATCTTCAAGTCTATATTTATTTGAAAGTATGTCTACACACACTAATTCTAAAATGAAGAGATGTAAATGTTAATTACTATACCCTTACCCGGCACGGTAAAATTTTTGATATAAAAATTATATGAAACTTAACTCATACCTAAAGAAAATGTTATAGATATTTGAATTATTGCACTTATAGGAAGGGTGACTATCACCGCTATCTTGCAGAGTTTGCTACTGGCAATGACAAGAAAGAGGCTGCCGAAAATTCCCTGGTTGCCTACAAGGCAGCAAGTGATATTGCCATGACAGATCTCCCACCCACACATCCTATCAGGTTTGTCATTGTTTGAATTATACTTTGGCTAGTTAATATGTTTATTGTAAATACCTGTCTCAGGTCTGATCAAACTTTCTAGTACAAGTTGTATTTCACTTGATTTATCTTTTTAAGACTTTTTTTCTTCTATGTATAAAAGTGAAATAGAATACTTACTAAATCTGTTGAAGGTATTTCGATTTCATAATATGGAACAAGATAGAGAATATTTCCAAACGATTAATCCAATAATCTTAAGTAAGCTCGGTTGAAAAATTAATCCAAAGTGTATTAAAATGTAAAATGATCTTATAGTTTGGTTTAGTCAGTCTCACTAGACTAGACTGCAGATGACAATGAGATCAAGGTTTGACTCTAGGTTGGGTTTACTGAAGCTGGCTTTTCCCAAGTGATTTCCCTCTCTTCCTCCACCCAAAGGGGAGTACAGTTCCTCTAAATTCAATCTTCCTCATCGCTAACTCATTAGCATAATTAGTACATGTGTATAACCTGAGCAGTTAGACATGGTGTTAAAATACCTTTGTTTAGTTCTTTGAACTGCAAATTATATCATGTATATTTGTCAAATAATTTATTTTGAACCAATTCCGATTTTCTATAGCTCTTTGTAATAATAACAAAAAGGTTTTAAATAACTTGTTTAACTTGAAGACGAAAGTTAAGCAATTTTAAATTAATTCTATTCTACTAAAATTGTCTGTATATTTTTGTTACACCGCTCCACACCCCCTCTTGTTTGATTGAATGCATATTTATTTTCTTGTTGATATGGGCCAGGTGGTGTGATTCTTTTTATTTTTTGTAATTCTTGTTTCTTTTTGTCATTTTAGTTTACTCTAACTTTTTATTGAGGATTTTATTGGTTCTTTATGCACTTTGTCATGAAGAAAAGGGTCTTTTCATTTCCCATAAAATCACTTAAATCACCTATTTCTAAAAAGTTTCACAAAAGATAGAAAAAAGTAATATTTTCACTTTGAACCTTTGAATGACATTTTGAAAACTCCACATTGGTGGGCCCCCTGACCATACATCAATCTAATCTAGTATGGTTTCCCAGGGATGGGCTCAGGGTTTAAATCCTGGGAAGGTGAACTGAGGGTGGGTTTTACAAAATGGTTTACACTTTCTCTGCCCGAAAATGCAGGTACATTTGGTTTATTCTGAAAGAGGGCATTCTTACCTTGAGAAAACTACACTATGGCATAGCTTATAAAAGAAAGCCATAATGTAATAGGGCAAGATGAATGCTTTCTTTCAGCGTAACCAAAGTGTATGTTTTCAATTATACTTTTCTCATCCCTATATCATTAGCGTGATCATATGTGCACAGTTTTCGGCCTTCTAATGAACAATGTATAAAACTGCATTATGATGCAACACTTATCTTAGTTATTTACCTGAAATCGTCTCGTACTTTCTGAAGCTTGTTCTATGTCTTCACCTGTACAAAGACTTGTAAGCTAAACCTTCATGACATTAGGGGCCATAATTTTTTTAACAATAATGAAACCAACTATTTGAACTATTTTAATTTGTTTGTGTGCATATATTTAAGGGCCTATTAAATACTCAATAAAATGAGATATAGCTGTGATTATTCAACCATAATTCAAAGACAAACCTAGCTTATTCACTCTTCTCTAATTATTGTCAAGATGTCATATTAGTTAGTGGCTATCATGCTACCCATTAATTAGTTCATGATCTCTCCTAGAAAACGGTTGTCAACTTTCATCATCTGGGGAAGTTGACTTGGATGTTCGGAACTATACATTTATACATCCATTAGAGAGAAAATACAGTAAACTCTCGATTATACGACCTTTCACAGTTCTCTGGAAGAGAGTTATTTCGAAAGGGTCGTTATTGGAATTTGAACCAATTTTGTTCTGCCTCCGACCCTCATGCGCAAAAACTCCATTTTTTTGACAACACGTGAAAAAAACCTACCTATTTATTGAAGCACATTATGAAGGCCTGCTTCTTCTTAGCGCCAGTTTGCTCGACGAAGTCTTTCCTATTATAGAACTGGGACCACAGTTCTTCGCTAGTGACTTGGCGCTTAAGTGCTTGTGAGTAGACGTCTCCGGCTTTTGGAATATATTCAAGCTCTCTATTTCTTCCTCCCTCTCTTCATCTTCGAACTCCTAATGCTCCTTGATTATATCGGCGTCGTTGGGGTTGCCCCAAACTATGATGTCATCGTCTGCTGCTATGTACTCCTTATACGTGCAGTCTGGGGCTAATCTCTTCCAGGTTTCCTCGTTGCACGGCGGAGTGAAAGTCAGGGGGGCAGACGAAGGTGCTGTTGATGGCCCAGGCTGCGGTTCTATGGAGGGGCCCACCTGTGGCTCTGTGGAGGGGCCTGGTTGGGTCGTCTGGGTCTTCGGTGCTGGCAGTGGTGAGAAGCACACGGACGGCAGCCTCTTCGTTGACTGGTAGGGTAAAGTGGGCGACTACCACCAGTATCATGGCCCTACAACTGGCAACGATTACTTTCATGGCCCTGAACTCGTCCCGCTTTTTTACCTCCTTGCCCATGTCAAGATTCCACACCATACTCCGCACAAGCATCTCGCAGAACCTCACCTTCACTTGCTGAATTATCCCCTGGTCCAGGGGCTGAAGCATGCTGGGGATGTTTTTTGGCAGAAACACCAGCTCGATGTTCCTGAGTTTGTTGAGCGCAGGATGTGTGGGGCAATTCTCGATGAAGAGTATGACTTCTCTACTTGCGGCGTCCATCTTTGAATTGAAGCCACCTCGTGAACACCCCAGAGGTCATCCATGCCTTCTTATTAAAATCATATTCACAAGGCCGGATGTTGCCCTTGAAATCTCGGGATTTGCTTGAAATTCCCAATCACGAGGGACTTCATCTTATTGCTGGCGTCCATGTTGCAGCACAGAAGGACGGTGAGGCGCTCCTTGCTCTTCTTCGCACCCTTGCACTTATCCCCTTTCACAACAAGAGTGTGATCTGACATGAGGTTGTAGAACATCCTCAGATCGTCAGTGTTGTATACATCTTAAGGCTGATAGAACCTAAGGATGTTTTGGAGCAAGGGCATCCACTTCCTCACTGGTGTTAGGTCGACCGATGCGCTTTCATCGATGACATTGTGGCTGGATATTCTTTGACACACTTTGAAACTCTCTAGCCACCCACTTGAACATTTAGTTTCCTACACCAAACCTCAGGGCAAATTCATTGGCCTTCCTCTGCATCATTGGTTTGTTTATAGGCACATTTTGTGCTCTATGCTGGCTGAACCACTCCAGAATAGCCTGCTCCAGATTCACATGCGTTGCACCCTTCAAATTTTTGGTTTTCCTTCTGCACTACATTCTCAATTTCTTCTCTCATTTTGAGAATCGTGAAACGTTTCAACTTCGGATGCCATGCTGCCGCGCACTCTCAGTCTTTGTAATCTTCTAATCTAGATGATCTCATAACTTCTTCCTCAGCGTCAAGAAGGTCCTCTTTCCATACATTTAGTCGAAACTATAAGTTTGTATCAAATAAAAAAAATAGCGTGGATCTCCAAAAATTGTTCATAAAAACAAACCAAAAATTTAACCAAATCGAGAATCGAAATAACAATGGAATAAACAAGCCTGGCACATGATGTAGCGGCAGTCGCACGCGAGGAAACATTGTCTTGCTTGTGGGAGGGGGTGGACAGTAAAGTGCTATTAGCTGTCTTCTATTTTTATACCTGACCCACCCCATTTACTAGTATTACAGCACTCACAAAGATCGCAACACAGTGACCTAAGTAAGTGTAACAAACACATTTTTCGGCCGATTTGCTTAAAATTTTTGACCTTTTTTCCACATTTTTCACGGTTCTACAAAAAAGGGCCGTTTCTTCAAAAGGGACGCTATTCCCGGGGTCATAGAATCTAAGAGTTGACTGTAGTTGGTCTGCCTAATAATTCTACTGGCTCATAATCATGCATTTGATTACTATTCACGTGCAAAACTATGGGTACTCTACAACCAAATTAACCAAAACTTTTGTTGGCCAGAGTAATGATCGAAAGACATATGTTTCAATTCTTGACATGATCTATTGTGTAACCGATACAGCATTTGGCTGAAACTTGACTAACTGTTCATTGGTTGAAAAAGTTTTTTTAAGACCAAGGTCAGGCGACATCTGTCGGTGCTATAGGGAACTTCAAATGTAAACAAATATTTTGGCTCTAATAATTGAACTCCAACAACTTTGATCGTAGTATTTTAAAGTTCTCCACAGAATTAGGTAAAAAAAAAAAAAATTACAACAAAATAACTTTTGCCAAGCAAAAAGGAGGGTTGCTGTGACATTACTCAAAGTGCTTGTAAAGAAAGCTTATCACATCTCACTTTAACTGATAAAACATGAAAGAACAAGTCAAAAGCATAAAGAATTTCTTGCTTTCAAGCCATGCGATTTATAGTGAAAACTGTATGATAAGTGAGCTATGGTTTCAACACACATTGTTCAGGTATTTCAACAATTAAAACATTTTCAAGTTATCTATGAGTAGTTTAGATTTTCATCGTCACTAAGCCCAATGCCTGTAAATACTAGATGGACAGACTAAACATACTGTGGCAAATCTCATAGGTCAGTATATATGGCTTTGAGTAGGGTGGGGTGTATGTATGTGTGTGTGTATGTGTATATATATATATATATTGTATCTAATATTAGAGTTGGGTTGAATCCACCATTTTACAAATCCAAATCTCCAATTTGTCTTGGAATCTCAATTCTTAAATCCAAATTTTATTTCTTGGAATAATTATGAACATAAGAGTAAATATAAAGATAATAGAATAAAAAATAGGGGGATAGAAAGAGCGAAAAAAAGAGTAAGGGATTATTATTTGTTCTGTCTTAAAACCGGTCCATTCCCTTTGTCCTCCTCCGTGAGCTCTCAGAATTTTGTTCTTTCTTTAAAGTGATTCTCATGGCGATCCTTGAAATAATTTCCTTGGTTTCAGTAGGTCTCCTTTGATCCTTTGTCAGCAGATTTCCAAGGTACTTGAACTGCTCTGTTTTCCAACTCCTGGCTTCCTATTTTGATTTTCAGCGGCTCTTCATTTTTTGAAATCACTATAACTTTTAGATTCTCAATGTTGATCTGTATGTCATATCTTCTTCCTACCTCCACCAGCCGGTCCATTATTTCCCATTTTTGGCCAGCACTGCTTGATCATCTGTGTATTTTACTCTGTTTATGACACATCATATCTTGAAATTGCCACCTCTTTCCAAGGCTTCCCTGACCATCCACTCTACACACAAGTTGAACAGTACAGATTGGGTGGCAAACAGTGTAGCATTGTATAATAAATAATAATTTAAAATATTTTCCTTGCCATATCATTATGCTGGTCATGGCTAGCCAGGATAATGATTACTTTAAATTGAAATTTTCCTCCAAATATTTTAAGGTTATGATTGTCTTATCTTGTCTTAACAAACCTAATTTTAACACACAAAACTAAAAAAAAAGTTTTACCTTTGTTCATCTATAGGGGCCAGGATAGTAACAGTTTAAAGCTGTAGCTTCTCAAAAATTACATGCGAAATGGTTGAGCTGAATACAATAATGCACTTGTATATAAATATCAAAAACACAACTTCAACAGCTGATACGATTGTTGACAAATACTACCATCTCATATCGCACCTGCAAATTAAACTCAAGAGGCCAGGACAATTATTATTGTCTTGGAGACAGCTGTTTAGGATTAATTTATTCATCTTATTATATAAAAAGAACATAAATAAGAATTTTGATTACATAAAGTGTAATGAGGTGGACTAGCTCAAGATAGGGATAGGTGGCATACTTTTCTAAGTGTGGCAATGAACTTTCGAGTTTCTGATGCCATCTGGTAAGTAAAGTAAATATAAAGGCATGGCACTTAGCTATTTTTTAAATTCTCCTTATTTCTTAGGTAATGAAAAAAAAAATGTTTGAGGAGACCGGACAGGACAATGACTTTGGGCACATTTTAAATTCAAATGTTGAAAATAATTATATATATATGTATATTTTTTTTATATCAACAAAATAGGTTTTTTTTGTATGTATACTTTTTTCTTTATCTGACCAAAGTCAAATTAATAACCAGTGGTTATTTGCCTCTTTCGTGAGAATGATCCTTACCATTATTTTGTTCATAAAAAGACTTGAATATAAAACAGGATTATAGAAAAGCATGTGTCTTTTCTCTAGCGCTTGCACACTTGTACGCCTATCTTCTTGCACTTAATTATAAACTTAGTTGATTAAGTAATGAAGTACTTCATAATTGTATATTTATCAATGTTTTAATTGTTTTGTGTTATGTTCATACAGGTTGGGTCTTGCACTGAACTTCTCTGTTTTTTACTATGAGATACTAAATTCGCCAGACCGAGCATGCAGACTTGCAAAGGCAGCATTTGATGATGCCATAGCAGAACTGGATACATTAAGTGAAGAGAGCTACAAAGATTCAACTCTCATTATGCAACTATTGAGAGACAACCTCACTCTTTGGACATCAGACATGCAAGCAGAAAGTATGTAAATCTAAAATTATTTTCAACACATACTTAATATATCTTGAATTTATAACATGTTTATTTTTTTCCATACCAGTTTGGTATTTTGAAAGAAGGTTAATAAATAAAGGTTTAAAAATCACTTGAAATTCCTAACTTTTTAATAGCACGAATATATTGTAAGTATTTGAAAGAAGGTACAGGAAAGGTGGACAGAAACATATAAACACATGTTAGCGTTTACAATGAAAGAACAATCCAATTCATACTTTACATTGCCGCCGCTGAACAAAGAAGTAATGACTGCCTCGTGAAGAAAATTGTTCGTTAGCATCTGAATTCCCTGGCCTAGCTTTAATTTTATTAGAACTCATCACACGGGAGCGTGAAACGCTCAACTTTACTTTCTAAAAGATTAAACCAAAAACACTAAAGGGATATTGGATGTGAATCTATAATATATCTCGTTAGGGTCAACCTCTTCTCACTCAAAAAGCTAAGTGGTTTTCCTTGGAGACATAACCGTTAAAGATATATTATTATTCAAAAAGTTAAAAAGCAATAAAAATACTTTATGTTCAAACACTAAATCAGGTAATCTGCAACTGTCCTTTTTGATGGATAGTATCAATACTAAAAATATTACAAATAATATGGTAAAATTAACTTAAATACCTACCACAAAATATATTTTATATTTTCAAAATTACCCTTTTTACCATTTTATTAATTTACACAGTTCTAAAAAATATACATACATATATTGACTCATATTTATTTTCATTGTTTTTGTTTAAGGTGAAGTTGAACTAAGGGAGCAGAACCTAGATGTAGAGGAACAAGATGTTGCGTAATTGTGCTGCCCATTAAAATTTTCCCTAACTTCAAAGTCGACATTGTTCATGACCAGCTCAAGAGATTAAGTTGAGTGATCTGAACACATTGCTGAAAATGATGCACATAGTGTTGTGGCTCTAAAATACTGGGGAAAGAGGGCCTGAGGGGTAATAAAGTTTTCTAAAAGACGCTGCTATTATCACTATTTTCATGACTTTTTAAATAAACTGTAATTCCTCTTCAAATTGAAATTAAGGTTACCATACAATCAGACTCATTTATAATTTGTATGCAAGTTGAATGAAAGTTAATTATTGGCTTTGACTAAAATATTTGTCAAAGTTTGTGTATGTGAAAATAATATAATGATATGCCAAATTAAATTTGCATGACTTTTGATTCAGTTTAACCACATTCTTTATTCAGTTTATAAAAATATTCACTTAAATAACATCCTTAGTGCACCTGTTGTCTTTCAAGGTCACAACATGTGTATTTAGTGTGAAATAGATTAAAATTACGATAGTATGTTAGAAGCACTTTGTATATGTTCACATGTATGTGTGTGATTGTTTATGTGAAGCATGAGAGTAATTATTCCATCGTACATAGTATGTAGTCAACTATCACAGCCATTTCCTGGTGTGCTGAGGTAATATTCCTTTTTATCATTCCATCAAATAAGTTTTTTCAGGCCTGTTTTGGATGATATTAATGTGATATAGTTGTGGAATCCATTTTCCCCATGTGTTAGCTAGTTTGGATTAGCATAATATTTTATATGTACTTAAATTAAGGAATGTTTTAGTATGGCCAGGTTTCTGGACACTTGTTATTTTGCAGTGTTAAGAGATTTGTTTGATTTCTCTATATCACACCTAAATGAACATGAGCAATTTTTCATCAATAATTTTTGGAAAAAATCTCCTGTGTTCTTTAGTTATTTAGATTGTTAAATAGGGATACACTTGTTTATTATAAATGTAAAAAAATAAATAGGTATCTACTGGTCCTATGAGCTAGGGAATAACAGAGCATATACCTTAGACTGAGGTGGATGTGGCACCAAATACGAGTTTGACATTCCAATTTTAGTAATATTTTAAAATAATTTCATCATCAGTGTGAAATTCTATTTCTTTGTCTTTCATCTCTCACACCACTGAAGTGGACGATTTAAATATTTCTAAATGCCACACACTTTATCATGTGCAGTCATAATTTCACCTCAATTAGTGTAGTTTTGTCAGAATATATATTTTCCAAGGAAATGTTAAACTCCTTTTTATTCAAAAGCAAAATTTATTATATATAACTAATTACTGATTTGCTGACTAAATTTTTTAGTAAAGAAAAAGTATGTAAAAGATTTTGATTAAGTGCCATAAGATGTAAAGCTGTGTATTCTTTAATTTTTGATCTTATTGATAAGTTTATTAGCAGTCATGAAAATTGTTGATCTACATTTTTAGTTACTGCGTGTTAGATTGTCTTGTTTTCAACTATTCATGGAAATGTGGAACAAATTGTTACACTTTTAAATTATAACACATTGTATGTTGCTTCTTGGAAGGAAAGGACAAGTTCAATAAATATGGGCCTGCCAAACGTAGAATTTGTTGTGTTGGTAAACTAAGATGTAAATCTTGGGTTACATAACAGAGGAGCTATAGTGTGCAATGATTATATAGTGATGCTCCAAATTGAAACTCTAGCATGACACTGCTTAAGTTTTATTCACTGGTGTGGAGCCTACACATTGTAAGAGGATTTTTTTTTAAGTATCTCATTTAACTTTAAATTGCTGATTTGTTGTGTTTGTAATATTGTTAGATTAAAACCATTTGAATAGTTATCTACCTATTATTTTAAAGTGAACATTTTGTATTGTAATATATCTAGAATGAATATGAAAAATAGTTCATATTTCTCTCATGATATAAAAAGTTTTATTAACATGTGAAGATTTCTTCTGTAAAAGATTAATTCCATATTTCGCCGATTTATTGTTAGCCCTTTTAATGTAAATTTATTGCATTCATTTTTATCAAATTCAGGTTTATTAGTGGGCAAGATTATTTTAAAACAATGCCCATTTGGCTCAAACCCTTTGGTTAAATATGTGAAGATAAATTTTGTAGAAATGTCACCTCTCCCTAAGTTTCTTACTAAAAAAAATAATGTAAAGCTTCTTGCAAAGTAGCAGACATAAGAAAATATGTACCCTAATTAATTCAATAAAAAAAACTTGTTAAAAACCTGATAATTGTTTGTGTAAAGAAATAATTTCTTAACTATCAAGTAAATAAAACACACAAGTTTAAATTCTGTCTATAATCAAACTTTTATTATGACTAGTTGAAAAATTGTACCTTGAAAACCTTAGACCTAAAATTTAGCCTTCAATATCCTTAGTTAAAACATTCATGTTTTTCTTGTGCTAAGGTTCATTCTTGACATAATACATTAGGTACTAGTATTGAAAAGTGCAAAGATGTTAGCTACCTTTGTGCTTTCATTAAGTACTGGTATGGCGATGTTTTAGTTTGCCTTTTTACTATCAGTTGTGATCTTACAGGGTTCAGAATGATACTTTAAAATTGAATTCAGTTACAGATCAAGAAGGTTTGTAAATATTAACTCAAAGCTATCAAATAAAAAAAAAATCATTTACAGTTGTTTCTTTAACTTAAAAGTAAGTTTCTTATACATGTTAATTAAGAAAATGTGCTTATTTTACATTCAAATAGCAAGCTTATAAAAACCTTATGCACTTTATTACGACAACCCCTTATTAAAAGCAGTTAAAATGGATAAAGAATTAAATAAAACTGGTTTATCTGCTAGTGCTAACCCTTAAGCATGTTTTGCTATTCATTTAACATAAGCGTTCCTTAAAACAATACATTATATATATACACACACACACAATCAATTTATACCAGTTATTTGACATTTTATTTAAATCTCTGCTATTCAAAATTTCACGAATACTTGTATTTAGTACTTTGGTGATGACAGTCCCCATTTTTACTTTCTCGCAAAGAGAAAGTGTTTAAATAGTAAAAATTCACTAGTTTGAGATTAGCCAAATCTTGTTTCTTATGCTTCCTTGAACTAAAAAGGGATTTTACAATTTTGCCCGGTTGTATCTCTGGCAACAATTGATGAATCTCATTCATACTTAATATTTAAATATATGGTCATATATCTAGGAGAAATAGAGATTTTTATTTTAGCTCTAAAAATAAGGTTGGATTACTGATT
Organism: Timema monikensis; assembly: GCA_902151445.1. Taxonomy (NCBI): domain Eukaryota; kingdom Metazoa; phylum Arthropoda; class Insecta; order Phasmatodea; family Timematidae; genus Timema; species Timema monikensis. The sequence continues at coordinate 75,810 of CABFVZ010000916.1, forward strand.
AATTTATTTTGAAAATAGCTATAAAGATTTTGTTCAAAATGTATTTGTAAAGTGTTTAAAACAATAAACAACATTGTATACTTGTTTTTGGAGATTCATCTATTTGAGGAAAGTTTATTGTAAACCGATGTTTGCAAATTTTGTTCCAAACTAGTTTTATGAGAAAGGGATGAAGAAGATTGACATGTACATTTGGCATTAATGCTGCAACATTGATTATTAGAAGGATAGTGACTTCTGTTATTAGTAAAGTAGGGAATGTTTTTTACGGAGATGAAATACTAGGCAATAATCCCAATACAGGACATGGCTACTTCATGTGCTAGCTTTGTTTTAAAAAGGTATATTTATGTTCTTGAATTTGATTGTTCAAACATTAAATGTAAATGGCATTGGTTTTTACTTGCTAATACACATTTGTGTATGCTCTATGTAAATACATATTTTTAGAACTGTAGTTTCTTGTATAGATGAAAGAAAAATATATATAGATGTAAATATATAAAAAGTAATACAAATTCTATTGAACAAACTTTGGTTCTAATATTTCACTCTCCTAGAAACTCCCAAATTTAAAGCTTTTATTAGTAATTTGACTATCAAAACACAATTATAGGTATCAAAAGTACTAAGGCTTCACTCATGTTGGACTAGTCTGCCTATAACAGACAGATAAGCATTTGAATCCTGGTCAAGTGTACTGAGGGTTGTTTTTCCTAAAAAGTTTTCCACACTCCCTCTACGCAAATGCGGGTACACTTCCTCTAGATTACACCTTCGTTATCCTTAGCTCTCCAACATAATTTCTTCATATGTTTTTAGCCTGAACCTGCACAGCTAAAATAGTAACTCATGGACGCCAACATTCTATGTAGCTTTAAAAAAATGTGAAATGCTGATAGTTTTACCTGAAATATTTATGCAAATTCCTTAACATTGTTTTCCACTGAGTGAGATATAACTTGAGATTTCATAGAAATATATCAGCAATCATAAACTGAGACATTCACATGTAATGACTTGTACATTAATGGTATTTATTTATAATATACAATTTGTCCTTTTATATATTTGATATACCATTTTCATTTTAAAGTGAGACTCCTGTGTATAACCATGGAACATAAATTAAAATTTAATACAAAAGGCAAATAAGTAACCTTTGAAGAAGTCAAAGAGCAGTCCACTCTGAGAAGAATTATCAATAAAAGATTTGAAAACAAAAGCTAGCGAATATATGTTAATAATGAAAGCATTCATCTTAAATGTAAGAAAATTAAATTATGAAACCATATCAACTTTGTGTTGTCATCTAGTAATTTTTATGACAAAAAAAATGTACATGTCTATATTGTGATGTCACAAGACTAAGAATTTAATTGCATATATTAAGCCGAAACTACAAGAATTTTTCAATGAATGGTTCTGGTTGTACTGCTCACATTAGCTAAGATGATATCAGTATATTATGAAGTTCCGGTAAGATGTGTTTTAAAGGCAACCACCAGAAAGTGTATTTACCCATTAAAAAAAAAATTATGTGCAGCCATCTCATCTGAAGGAAAAATAATTTGTAATTTTGGCCTTGGATGTTCTGTGCTACCAGTTGAAACAAAGCAATCCCCAAAAATGCTATTCGCCAACTTTGCAGGGAATAATTGGTTCTGGTACAAACAAATTCTAAAGGTGGATCCTTATATTAACGTCTTACATTGGTGCAAGATTGAGAGCCATTCCCAAGTGGTTTCCACCAATGACTTCTGGGGAAAGGCAAAATAAATATAATCTTATTGTTTCCACATCAAGTTTAAAAAATAAGTCCATCTGGGAATTTTGTTCATGTTAATATTGTAAACTTAAAGTAATTCCTTATTTATCTTTGAATTGTAAACTTGATATATCTTTTAAGGAAAAGTGAGACATTAGATCTCGAAGACCACCAGACTGGATGTAAAATCAGACCCCACAAGACCTAGTTTCATGAATCATCTTTTTGATGCGTTAAAAATAGGAACTCTTCATTAAACAAACTCGTTTTACTGTCCTTTAATATGTTTTAACAATGATAATTTTGCAGTTAAATCTGCCGCACCATGATGAAAATAAAAAGATTTTTTTTTTTTAAATTTACAACCATAGCATATTTCTAAATTACTTAACCCTTTTACTGCGTTGATCGGATACATCTGCTCTCGCCATTATAGCCATTGACTGCGGAAATCGACTTTATACCCCACGATGTGTAAACTTTATCTACCTTTGCTGCGACAGCCGGAAATAGCCACAATAGTGTTAGAAAGCTAAAATTGTCATACTAGCATGCCCGTGCGCCTCTGCCATCTGGTGTTAGTTTCGAGAATTGTCAATTACCAACGGCTAAATCATAATAATAGCGCTTGTTTACTTCCGCATTTCACTACTTGTAGCACACATGCAATATTTTTGTGACAGAAAACATTGTTGAGGGATTAATTAGTGTACTATTTGTTATATTTACCTTGTTATTCTACTGTGTTTCTAACATTTAATTCATGATTGATGAATTCGTTCCATGTGAAGGGCAATAAATATATTTTGTCAGTATGGCAATTGAAAAATTCAATAATTGAGTTTTAAAATTTATTTTATTTCTTCTAATTTATATTTTACTAGCCCCCTTCCCTGTAAAAAAATATTGTAAAGAATCCTGTAAAACAAAGCTTCAAATCATCCATAATGTCAGTATAAAAACAAAACTTTTTTTTTTACTTATTTTTTTGAAAATACAGTCCTATCATCACTGTATAGCCCCCTCCCTCCTATTGTCATCTCATTCCTCACCCTCTACCACCCTACCCCCTTCAACTTTTTTTTCTAACGACTATATAATATACTATCAACATTTTTATGAGGAATAAATTAAATTTAAAAAATAAAATATAGCTTATGTTACTCTCTGATAATGTAGCTTTATATTGGTGAAAGAATTTTTAAAATCGGTCCAGTAGTCAGCTGTGAGCTGTCAGTCAGCACCAAAAGAAGCCATGGGGCTACTGTATCTGATCTAATAGACTACACTGAGGAAAGCACCACTGTAGCACAAAATTGTTCAAGTTGTGTTGATGTAACTTAATTTTAAAATGTTTTCTTACTACGCAAGGCCTATATTAGGCAATATTAGGCCTGTCAAATACGAATTTGGCAATTGGTTTGACACTATTGTGGATTGCTAGTAAAATAAAGAATGGTTCTGATAGAATAACATTGCATTTGGGTAAAATGTGACAACTAATATGTGATATATAAAATTTTATCGATATAAAATATATATTATGCGATTTATAGAAGTGGTGCTAAATTTAATATTTAAAATCCATTACTAGTTGAAAATCACATTATTTGATTATAATCATGATCATGCAAATTTTTAGTTTTTGAATTTTTGACTTATAATTAGCATTTCTGAAGTAAAAATTAATTTTACAACAAAAGAGTTAATAGCCAATATTTCTTCTATAGTATTGTCATATGGGCACAATTGTGTCCATTATTGGCTGTAATTTGTGAATAATAATAATTGTATTGGTTTTTATCTGTCTTAAAACTTCAGGTAGTTTATTATTATAAGAATCATTTAGTAAAAACAAGTGATGAATTATAATTTCCAAGGAGAAAAATTTTAAGTCCGAATCCAATATCAACATAATTAATATAATTATTGTTTAGTCTTTGAACGTCTTATGCGAGTTTCCTAAATGGTGGAGTCATTGAAACTATGATGTTTTCACTTTAATACTTCATTTTTACATATATTTTTGGAAACTGTCCATTCTTGTCATGTGCAAATAATTAGTAATATGTTATATATGTGTGACCTGATAAATGTATGGAAAACATACCTATCTGTCAGGCTATCTGAATATTTTAGAGGAAATGACACCATATTTGAATGAAGGATAAGTGGGAAACCATTTAAAAAAATCCTCAGAACATTGAGTAAGGATTCAAACCCTCAGCCTCCCTGGAACAGAAAAGTTACCTAAGTTTAAGTATAAAAAAAACTTGATAATCTAGTTCTTTTTAAGTTTGATAACAATTAAATATTTTAATTTTCAAAAACAAATCAAGAATAATCTTAAGAGAATACAAAGTAAAATGGGTAGTTTTTCCATCAAATTATAAACAATAAAAATTACTTTTTTAAAAATTTCATACAACTCAAAATGTACAGTATAACTAAATCATTAATAATTATTTTACTCTCCATAGTCAGATTTATATTGGTTAGTAATAATGAATAGTTGAGCTCTTGAAGTCATTGATTTATGCAATCTTTTCTAGGGCATAGTATTTATTTTACTCCAATCAGATTTATTTACTAACTATATTTAGTAATATAATTAAAACATATTTGTGAAAAGTATGTTGTGTTTAAATTTAATATGTATATGATCTTTATTTTCTATGATTCTTTTAAAATGTAACTAAAAACCATATTTGCTCTATTAATAAATGAAAAAGAATAAGAAAAAAGGCCTTTTTTAACAGAAGGATGAAAAACCATTCACACTTTGTGAGTCATGCTATTAGACGTACAAAAATCTATGCCTTTCAATCCTTTACCCTATGGTTATTCTAACAAAATTATTGAGAGGATTGGTAACATGCAACACAACTTCCTAAAACTATAACAGGAAAAAAAGGGAAATTGTTAAGGATGTACAAAGATTAACTGATAAGAAAAAAATCACATGAAACAGCTATACATAGTTTTATTAAATTGGATTTATTCTAGAAAGTGATACTAATTATTTAATTCATTTTAATTCTTGTAAAAACCTGAAATTTGGACAAACGGGAGATATAAAATATTCAATCTCTTTTGAGAAGTCTCCTTACAATTGGACTGATCTACCAATAAAAACCTCCATTATTTTATTTTATTTATTTATTTTGAATTGATAATGTTAAATGAAAATTGGGTAAAATATCATCCAATTTATTTAATATTTATGTGAAAAAGGATCATCCAAAATATAATATTCAGGTGAGCTCTCATCTATAAAATTGATAGTCACAGTGGATCTAAGTGGTATTTATTCTTTAATTCGAGGATTTTCAAATATCCATGGGGTTAAGTTTGATGACCAGTTTTGAGGCCATCTGAAAATTTTTGTTTTGGTCTAATGTTTCTTAAATCAGATAAATTATATTTCTCAACAAAACCTTATTTTATTGATAAATTACAGTTTATAAAAAAATAGTAAAATTGTTATGTCTATTTGAAAAAAATACAAGTTACACACATTAATTTTATAAAATACATACAAGAAATGAAAAGTTATTACAGAGAGAAAAAGTTATACCCACAAGCTTGATAAAAAAAACCAGTTTATGAAACAAGAAATACTAGATAAGAAACACAAATTTAGATACAGCTAAATACATTTCTTAAACAAGACTGAAGATTTAATTTTTAAGGAGATCCTTCAGTTTAGTGTGGCAAGCCAAAATGTGTTGACATTCTCTGAAGTTGCTTCCAGATTGTCACAATTCCCTAGTATTTAAGAGTTTTTTTTTCTGGAAATATGTTATTCTTACGGATACAAGCTTTAATAAAATTTGAAGATTAGTTTATATGATTTTTCAAACGATAATGGAACTGAATGACAGCAATACCTATGTACCCTTACATTATCATTAATTTAAGAAAAACTGCATTTGAAATAATTATTTTTATATAAAAAAAAACCTGGATGTAAACATAAAAAGTGTTAGAAGACAAACAAAAGTAATGTACTTTTAATAAAAGCATGATTACATTTTTAAAGTATGGAAGGATTGCCCTAAATAAAAATTGATATTTTATATTAGTATCATGGTGGATGATTGAATGATAGATACATTTAGCCTAATTGAACATACATTATATTATTCAATTTGCATTGATACATTCATACTTTTTTCTATTATTATCAATATTGATTTTTTTTTATCACAAGTTTAGCTCCTAAAACATTAATTCATAGTTGGCATATAAATGTAATAAAGCAATAGTAATTCAAAACAAAGGGTTATATATTTATTCAGATAAATAAATGAATTTATTTAGTTAGAAAATACAGACAGAAAATAATTCTCATAAATGTACATTTTGTGTGTGTGTTGATATAATTTAAAAAAAAAATGTTTGATTTCCACAAGTTTATATAAAACAGAGTTATATACAATAATGTTAAAAACACATCTATTAAGAGAAATTGGCTTCTCATGAGTCTTCTTTAAATAAAATTAAATATTGGAAAAATGATGAATAAAAAAAAGTAATGTTTAGTATAGTGGATATTTCTTTTTTTAATTTTATTTCAAGGTCAGGTTAAATTCCAAAGCTAGTGCAAAAGAACATACAATTTTAATTATGATATTTGTCAACACTATGCTAAATTTATAAGATTAATGAGCCTAAGTGGAAATTTAATTTTTCTTAATGAAGAATATTTATTTAGTTAGTTGAATGTTCATTAAAAATCTCCAAAAGAAAATTGTAATTTAAATAAACAAAATAATTTTTAGTTGGAAAAAAAATTGGATAGTCTATCTTTCACAGCTTATTTAACTCAAGTTAATAAATTAATATAAAGAAATAAATAATTAAAATATATCATTAAATGTATATTATTTTATTTTTCAAAATTTTAGAGCAAATATATTATGTTTGATTATTTAATGTGTGAATATTTCCCCCCCTTTTTTTTTATTAAGAGAGAATTTAGGGTTTAAATGGAAATAAAGACTGGAGTAAAATGAGGTTTTTAACAATATAGTACATAAAAACAAGTTAGCTCTATATAAAAATAGTGAATATTGTTTTATAAATTATGATGTAAATTAAGGTAGTAATTTTGTTGGTTAACGACACACCAAAAAATGTAAAACAATATTTGCATTTTAGTAACTAAATAATAAACAAAAAACAATAATATGACTCACAAAAGCAGAATAAACTGACAAATTTAAAAAAAATCGTAATCAAGTGAATAGACAAGCTAATTAAAAGAGAGAACACCACAGGAAGCCCATTTTAAG
>CABFVZ010000916.1:82937-105345 GCA_902151445.1 Timema monikensis
ATGCTTATTTTCACACCAAATACTTATTATAAGCTGTAAATAAATAACTTATGTAAGAATGGCAATAACATTTTCAAATAATACATTAAATGTAAATTATTTTAACCAATACATGTATTAATAAAATTTGAATAAATCTTTTTTTTAATATAAAAAATCAACATTAATTTATTTATTATAATAAAGAAAACCAAATAGGTAAAACCAGTTCTTATAAGTAACACTTATTGCAAGGAAATTGTAGGGATTGAGTTTAAGAAATCACAAAGATGTCATTTTTTGATTACCATTATTATCTTTTGTATGCTTTCTGACATCATCCTTCCTTGGGTTCTTAATTGGGTATGAATATAGGTCCTCAGCTTAAGAGTAGGCACAATGAGTATTAGGGGATAGTATGTACATGTTTATTAGATAAATATTTTTAGGCGAGGCTGGCCTGTGGTGTTCTATCTTAAAATTATTTAAAATAAGTAATGTAATCCCAATACAATTCACTTAATAATTTGAGTAACTGCACATCCTGATTTTTTTGATGGATATTCATTTTTTATAATGAATGTGAATCATGTTGCTAAAACAAGAAAAATCAGTTATACAAAAATAATGGAAAAGTATATAAACAAGAACAATGAAATATTTTGTCTCTTTTTTTTATGTATCCTGTTTTTAACCAATAAAATTCAACCTGGTTTCTAATTAGAGATTCTACAATAGAACATACTGTCAATGTATTGATGTTTGTGGTCTTTAGATTTGAGAGAAACCCCATGCATATCTTACTCAACATTCATGTGGTTTTGCCAAAATAATTCTAAAAAAAAAAGTGAAGTAAACAAAATAGTTTTTAACACAGAAAAAATAAATCAAATATACACCTAGAGTAAACAGCCAACTGCATATCTCTTATTAATTATATTTATAATGTATTAATGACAATGGTTAAATTTATAAAACAAATATCTTGGTAACTGGGTTAAAGTAGGAAAACCAAAATTTGTGTTGTATATTTAATATTATCTCATATTAAAATGTGTGGTGTTTGATTAAACACAAATTTAAAATGTTTTCTAGAACCACAAAAAAGGTCAAACTATATATATAAAAAAAAGTAAGGACTTGTAACTTAGCCAATTGTAAGAAGCTTCAACTAAACATCAATGAAATTGCCTAATAGATTTAAATGTAGTTTAGAGTGAAAATAATAATTATTATTTACATATGTTTCGTTTGATTCTCCAAACATACATCTACTTAAAAAATAAAATTGCTACAAAAAATTCTCTCCCACGATGATAATAATGTAGTAAATGAAGCATAGTAGCGGCTATATATTATATAACATTATTTAAGAAGATAAAATTGTTAAACAAAAGTAAAAAAATATAGAAAAATAGTAATACAAATAATTATGTGAGAGTTACAATAAAAGGGACATTTATAATAAATACATTAAACACTCTGGCTTTCTCTTGCTTTCTGTTCCCTCAACATATATGTATGTATAAACATACACATCATTAATTGAGAAAAATATAGTCACACACACAACCATACAAATTAATAGAGGGATACAGTCTTTTACAAACAAACAAACAAACAACCACACACACACTGAATGAGTTAAAAAACTGGACATTTTTATTTTCTTCCACAATTTAAAAGAGTCTATGTAAATCAGAATAATTTTCATTCAGATAAAAACGCTTATAGTTAAGTGACTTCTGTAACTTGTGAGATTTCACTTTTATTTTGCAGGACTGATTAAAGAAAAGCTAGGTTTTAACCCCAATATAAAACCAAATAGGGGCTTTTTTGTTTTATCATGGAAGAGAATAGGTATTTGATTTTGATTCCCAAGTTATTTATTAACACCTTGTATCCTACTTATTTTACATTAAAAATTTCACCACGAAATTAATAAATTATTTTTTGGTTGACCTGGTGGTCTAGAGGTAAGGTGTCTTCGGACTTCTGTGCTGAGGTCCGGGGTTCAAACCTCGATCCCAGCAAAGATTTATCTGATTACCAAACCCTTCCTTCACTTCTGACAAGACATGTATTAATCACAACTTGTGAATGTGGGGAATGCCAGACCTCCACCGTGGTTTGGATTCCACGCTAAACTGTAAGTCCTCCATTTCATCTCACAATCACCCTACCATTACACTTTAGCGTGTGTATAACCCAAATGGGTAGTAAGACGCGGTGCTAATAATAATAATAATTATTATTAGCACCGCGTCTTACTGCCCGTTCGGGTTATACGCACTTAAGCTAATGTGTAATGGTAGGGTGATTGTGAGATGAAATGGAGGACCTACAGTTTAACGTGGAATCCAAACCATGGCATTCCCCACATTCACACGATTCTTGTCAGAGGTGAAGGAAGGGTTTGGTAATCAGATAAATTTGTGCCGGGACAGAGGATTGAACCCCGGACCCCAGCACAGAAGTCCGACACCTTAACCCTAGACCACCAGGTCACCTAATAATAATAATTATTTTTCTAAAATTCTGTTTTATTAATAAAAACAATTTTTTTTAACAGTGTCAAATCTTATTTTGTAAAAATAACTAGGAAAAAACGGTGACTACATCTACATAACAAAAACCGTAAATATGAGTTAAATTGTACCATCAGTTTACAATATTTTTATTAAATCACTCATTGATATGATCTTCCACACTCCCCCTAGCTATATAAAGTGTATTCATTGACATAATCTTCCCCATTCCCCACTAGATCTATAAGGTGTATACATAGATACACTTGATCTCAAGGTTACTTCCATTACAGCTACTCTGGCTTTATGAAATCATAATATGTTGGTTCACATTAAGAATTTTAATAATGTATAAACAAATAGAACTTAGTGGCGCAGCCAAGGTTCGAGATTCAGCCACTAATAGGTGTATTGAATGCAAATGCATTTGAGAAGACCAAGAGAGGACTGGAACGTTTGACTTGCTAAGAGAAACCGAGAAGTCCAGACCACCATGGAATAACTGATCAGGATATAAGAATGAAACTGTGACTAACTATTGTGTATACAAATTCTTTCGCCTTATATAGACTGGTTTAAATTTTATAGCAGAAATAAAAATGGATAGTTTTTAATATGCCACTTGGCTTTATATATAATACACATACATCCACAATTATAAAATCACAACAGGGTTTGCTTAGAAAATTAATAGACCAATTAAATATTAGAATACTATTCTCTTATGAAGAGGAATATTTAAATTTATCATTGGATTATTTCGATGAGATTAAAATGTTTATTAGGGGATAGAAATTTGTGAGAAAAATAATTAACATTATTTTGACAACAAACTATCAAGAAAAAGTTAAATTTTCTAAACAAGGAACTAAACAAATAAGACTATGAATTAGTTTAAAAACTTTAGTTGTCTAACATAATGTTTCAAATATGTTTATTTTTTTGTGACACATGTATTTAAGGATGTTGAAGGCTTTCAAAAACTTTAGCTACCTGTAATGTAAAAAGGGAACAGGAATTTCCCATATGACTGGACCATAGTAGGATGGTAATAATACTCAGGTTGTCTACATAATGTTCCCAAATTTAACGATGTTAACATATCTGTCTACAAAAAAATAAATATATATATATAACAATCTTGCATGAAAACAAAATACAATGGTATACATACTAGCATACACACAAGTTACAAGTTGGCATTCCATCAGACTATATTGTAGTGATTTTGAATGATTTAGAATGAACATAAAAGCATTACAATGATGATGATCGTGTTTACTCTGCTGTTAAACAAATCTTTTGTTAGACAGCATCGAGTATATTTTGCCAAAATATTAACCAATTAATAATGAAATGTACAAATGAGACATTTGTTATATAGCAAATAAGAATACTCACTTTCTAAATATAAATCACTAGTATATAATTATAAAATATTTACTTTGAGATGTAGTACATATTTGTTAAATTTACTACACATAATGGAAGGATTATAAATCAAACCGGTTATATCACTTATGAAAAATTAATATCGAAAATCAAAATTTCTAAACACATCTTATGAACAAGATATGCTGAGAAATTTTAAAACCTGTATGCAATTATTTTGTATGCATACTTAAAAGTCTTTATAATGTATCTAAATAAGCTGCTCTTTCTCTTCTCACCATTTTCAATATTCATATCCTAAATACGACTAGTAGGCCTATTCTTTAAACATTACAGTTTGTTATTACTTTTTAGTTAGGTGATGTTGAACGAGATAAAATATTTGCCTAAGCGCACCCAATTAAAGTAATACAAGATGTAATACCAGGTTTTAAAGAAACTACTTATAAAGTAAGTGACACTATATACATTTATAAGAGCACGGGAAATTATATAAACTATAGTTAAATCTTTATAATTTTCTTAAAAACATTAGTTGCTCAGAAAGCAAGAGATTTGTTCAAATATTAAAAAAAGTGTTAAAAATATTATGAAAAATAAATAAATTTATGATCACTGTAATTATGTCAAAATAATTTTTATGGTGTTCTTAAAGATAAGTCAATTCACATGAATGGATTGGATAGGTACATACAACTTTTAAAGTGACTGGAATAATGGTCTCTAGTGGAGATTCGTCTATAAATAATAAACAGTTAAAAAATAATTGTTTTTCTTGAATATTTTTTTTAAATATTTATTTTAAAGAAAAAGGATGAACCAAAAACTAAAGTGATAAGTGCTTTTATGCAAAACACAAAAAGAATTATACAACTAGATAGAGCCTTGAGCAATTTTGTTTTAAAATGAACCATCAGAGATATATGCCCAAGAGTTAAATTCAATTATGAACAGCATTGAATACAAACTAGTTCTAATTAGAATGTTGACAAGTTTTCAAAAACTGAGAAAGACTAATTAGACATAATTATTTCAAACTATAATAACATTAAGTGTTTGATTAAATTGAAATATAATAAACAAAAGAGTGAAATTTTATACAAACTGCATTTTTAAATGGTCAAAAAGCAGCATGGAGAAAGATCAAATACATACATATTGTTTCAATGCCAACACAAATGGTTTCAGCTTTGGTTGAAATACTTTTAAATTTATTTTATAAAAATAAATATAGAGAAAAAAAAGTGATAGAATAAATATATTTTTTGGAAAGCCAGCAATTTTTGCTTCCTAAGCTATGCAAACAAAAACAATATCAATACACCTGAGATTGTATCTATCACTGCAAGAAAACAAAACAAAATATTACAGTATTACTTCAAATATTGCTTAGAAATACTTATCCAAACCTAATCTCCAAACCACATTCTTTGGATTGGTCGAATATAATAAGGCAAGTCAGATAAGCAAGCTACTTGCCATGATAAATTCTCAAAATAAAATAAAAACTAGAAAAATTATCTTAATTCTATGTTAATGTATTACAATGGAGAGTCAATTGGATCCAACCATGAACATTGACAACACATGTCAATTAAAACATGTAGAGCACTTCACCTCATCATGGATTATTATGGATAGTTCCTCATTATTTGTGTCCAGTATCCCAAGGAAAATTTAGGAACAGAGCATTTCCATATAAAAAAGGATTTTTGGAAACTCATGCATTCCTGAAATCTGGAGACTAGATTCAGTAAGGTATTACTTAAAATAGTCATAAATCAATGCAATATCACCAATTGACAAAAAGTCATACTGTCTATTTAATTAAAACGAATACTGACGAGATTCATGTCAAACTTCCAAATGTTTTGATGGAGGATGAACAATGAATGGTTCACTCCACATTCGTCTCAAGTCACCCTGAAATTATAAACAAATAATTGATATTAAAACCCTTATTATACCCTTAGGAAACTTAACCACAAAATATAAAAATAACTTTTTTTTTTACTTCAAAACCTACAAACACAGCAAAATTGGTGGCTTAAGGAGAAACACCAAAAGTACTAATGAAATAACTGAAACAAACAAACATGGGGCGAAAAATAAACCAAATAAGGATAAAGCATAAAATTAAAAAAGTATGCCATTCTCAAATTTTATAAAAAGCTTTTCTAACTAATAGTTGAGCAGATTTAAACATTTGTTAGAGCTAAACAGAGTTAAGGTTATGTGAAACTTTAATATCTCACCGGACAAGAGCTTAACAAGATGCGGTTAAATGATAAATCAGAATAAAATAGACACGAGCCAAGATAAAATATATGCAGGTCATGTTTTGTTATTAAATTAATTTAACTTGTTTTGCAGGTTTTAAACGTTGATATAAAATAGGTATTGAAACTTTGAATATAAATTATATGTTTGGGCATGAAGTGTTGCTGGTTTTTCAGGCTCGTGATTGGACAAGATAAAGGCAACAATGCCGAAATATTATAAATATTATTCTATTTGTGTTAAAATGTGTGTGTGACTACTACTATAGAAGACAGAAGAAAGGAAGAAGATGTCACCTTTGTACATTGGATTCTTCCCACATTTTTCCTCTTTCCCTAGGTGAGCTTTCTTCATCAAATTTATTCTTAGTAGTTTATTTTTCCCTTTTCATTAGTTTTATCAATTTCCTTTATCATAAAATTATCTAGCCATTGGGCCAACTCATTTTAAAACTATTTCCTTAAGTGGTAAGTGGCAAATATAAAATGTATATATAATGGCATAATAATTTACTAATAAACTAATTTAAAACATTTGTGCTACTAGTAGATTTTCTAATCTCCTCTCAAAGTGAATTGAAAGTTATAGTTCTTGAGAGTCCACTTACATTTCATATATCCTGATATAATAGTATAAATGTAATAAAAAAAACAGTAAATATAATATTGCAACCGCGTCTTTCTACCCATTTAGGTTATACGCTTTAAGTACTAATTACGCTAGTGGATTAAGAATTGGGAAGGTCGAATTAGAGGAAGTGAACCCAAATTTGCGTGGAGGGAGAGTGTAAAACCATTTAGGAAAAACCACCCCCAGTTCATCCGACCAAGATTCGAACATCGATCTCCCCGTCCTCAGCAGTTGAGCTCAACACGCCTAGCGCATTAGCCAACTACGCCACCGAGGCGGGTAAAAACAGTAAAGTCTATGACTTTTTCAGTTACTTTTGTAAATTTGATTGTTTGGAATAAAGCCAGCAGACAGACCTTTTTTGAAGTCCCACATATTATACCTGTTCTGGTTATATGCATAAAATTGTAATAATTACAGTAGTGAGTTAGGAATGAGGAAGATCTAAATTAAAGGAAGTGTACCCACATTTGTGAAGGGAGTAGGAAAACCATTTAGAAAAACTACCCTCAGTACACCAGACAAGGATTCGAACTTCGATCTCCTTGTCATTCGCAGTCTAGTCAAAGTGACATATTGGACCATGAGGCCATCGAAGCAAGTAATATCAGAAATGGTTTTAATTTGTGTGTATTAATCGGTGTTAGCTACAGTACTATTTTTTTAAGCACTGCGACTACTACTTGTTTGGGTACACATTTGTCTACTAATAAGGCCAATGGTTTTAGGGATTAAGGAGGTTATATTTGAAGGAAGTGTAGCCATATTTGCGGGAAAAACTACCCTCAATACATCCGACCGAGATTTGAACCTTCATCTCCTTTTCATTGGGAGTCTAGTCCCCTGCGAGAGTAATGCATTAAACCATAGGGCCACCGAAGCAAGTATGGATGCATTTAATGGTTTACCTGGTATGCTTTAAATACAGAGTTATAATTCCCATTTTTGATTCAAATGTAATAAGTATCAGCCGAATAATATATCTCGATTAAGCTGTGGATGCTTGTGGAGGTGTGTTAACTTCTTGTTCAATGAAACAATAATCACTTTTAAACCATATAATGGACTTTGTACAAAATTTATTTTTATCATCAAAATATTCCTTTCCCTCTCAGCAATTTTTTCCAAATAATTTTTGCATCTATTAAACCACGGTGTTTATTAAAGGCGCCAAAGATCAAAACTTAAATTATAGTTTTACCTTTGATTATTCTACTACATAAAAACCATGTAGATAGATTGTTTACCTAGCATGGATATTAATGTATGATTTAAATATAAAGTTATCAAAATTTAAAAACTTCCATTAATATTTCAATAGCATTCAAAGTTTGAATTAAAGCCTTGGAAATCACACAATACCAAGAGCAGTCAATTAATGGCTGTATCCCAAGAGTGACCCAGATACTACTTTCCAGTGTGTGTAGCTACACTTGAAAGAGGTCATACCTCCAAAAGTTTGTTCAATTTAGTGTATATATATAAATATATATATATACACACACACACACACACACACACTTACAACCAGCTTGATTAGGAAAACCTCATTTTAATCCACATGGTATTATACATGGTAAGAGATAAAGTAAAGGGGAATTAAAAACAAAAGAATGTTTGATATGCCAAATGATATAAAATATATCCACCATGAATCATTACATTTGTAAGTTTAATCTTAAAATGTGTTAGTTACCTTGAGGTAGGCCATGGTGAGTAGTGGCAGCAATGTGAAAGGGACTAGGTATAAGAGTGCCGGCTGGGCAGCCATGAATACTTCAGAAGACACCGTAGCTGTCAGCAGGCCAAGAAAGTACCCAATCAAAGAGCAATGAAAATAGCTGAAAAATATATTTTTATATCTAACATGTGTAATAATATATTGTTTTGAATTAAAAACCAGGTTAGATCTTTGGTTAAAATAATGTTATTAAAAAAATACTGTAATGATTGAAAAAACTTTTACTTTACATCCATTACAGTTTCCAGCCAATGGCCACAGTCAGTTTTTATTCAAGTCATATATTTTCCTCTACCGGCCTGCTAGGCCTGTCATAGCTTCATATGCCTTGTAATCTAACTTATGACTAGGAGAGGCACAACATACAGTCCCACAGCCGTTAATTCATCAATGTGAAAGGGTACACCCACATTTCACCAATGATAAATTTATCGGCCATACCGGGAATTTAACCCGGCAGAAAGACACGCTATAGCCTGAGCTTAAAGTATCTGATAATGAGTGAAAAAAACTCTTTGACAAAAATATGTGTGACCAAATAAGTTTAAATGGACAATAAACAAAATTTATAATAATGCTCAGACTTCATAGCAATCAGGATTGAACATTAATGTGTATTAAAAGGTACATCTTAATAAAACATTGAATAAATTACAACAAAATGAACCATTTTTAACATTCAATATATTTAATTATTTATTCAGTCCTTATTTTTTAAGTGCATAAATTATGTAAAATGTTGTGAATGACAGGAAAATAGCAAGCATAATTTATTTTTATAGCATCCATTAGTTTTGAAATTAAACACTCCATTATGAAATAAATTTGATTGCTATATGATTTATATTTTGTTATTTAATACAATTTTAATGTAAAAATGTGTTTTAAATCGATTTCAAGAATATTATTTTATTTTCCTACAACATTATGGCCTTGTGTTATTAATCTTGGGTAAAAATTAAATAAGTTAATCATAAGTATAGGTAAAAAAGAAAAGAAAATCTCAAACGAACAAAATAGTATTTAAAAACTTGATCCCAAATATCGTACATGCACAAAAAATTTAGAGACAAATAAATAAAAAATATTTTTGTAAATAATTATTAAATATGGAGTTAATTTAACACACATGATATATATACATATATATACACACACACTGTTTTGAAAAACTGTAGATTCATCACAAGAAAAAAAGGAAAAAGAGAAAAAAAAACCCAAGTTAATCAATGAAAGCAAAATAGTAACGCTTTAATGATAACCTCGCATGCAAAATTACAAACAACCAACTTAAGAATCTTACCTACTGTAATCTTAATACTCTAAAATGTAGAAAACAAAGTATGAAAAGGCAACTAAGGAGACCAAGCGGTAATCAACTTCTTTAATTAGTGTTTAAATCTTCTATGATGAAAAATACAAAAGTGATTTGATTTGATTGTAGCGCTATTCTGCCATTTTTTTGTTAAGTGTATGCCATGACCTCTTATTATCCTTTCATTTTCACATCTATATAGGACCCTTTTTCTAGGTTTAAATCATATATTTCTCATTATTATTGTATAGATAATTGGTTTTCATATATTAATTCATTGGTTCTTTTAAGGTTTCATAATACATTTTGTAGGTCAAAACATCTCTCACATAGATAATTGCATAAGTAAGTTTAACAAATGCAGTTGTAAGTTTAACAAATGCTAGTTACAAAACATGTAATTTATTAAATACTTAACTTGCACTTAAGGGTTGTGTGAAGCTAATACACTTTCAAATGATAAAATGGAAGCCACTCAAAATTAACATAATAGCCGGTAGTAGTAACTTTATTTGCATTAACTGTTCCCAATATTAAAGTATTCGGTTCCAGAGTAAAAGATAAATTATATTAGTAACAAATGATATTGCTATAAGGCTAATATAAATAGGAGCATATAATAGGAACAATTGAATTATTAAGGACAAACACAGGAAATGAACGAATAGGATGCAAAAATATATCTTTATTGAAATGTTATTCATTTAATAGAACTAATTTAAAAAAAACAACAGTGGCAGTACCATGATGTAGCAGTGATCAAAAGTATAACATTCTATAAGAAACAGTCATAATTATCGATATTCCACTACAGTGGGTTGAGTGTGGATATAAACAAGCCTCCTATATAAAATTCTGACACACCACAATTCTTCCTCCAGTATTTCCTCCTACTGTAGATCCCTTTGGGAAAGGTCTCCTCTTGTTCTCCCTCCCCTCACTGTTTTTTAAAACTATGCCCTTGAGTGTTCTTGAAGGTGTCATTTTTATCATATGGCCAAACCTCTTCAGCTGTGTAACTTCCTTCTGGCAAATCAATAACACTTTTTTGAAATCCAATTTTAAGGCAGATTTTCTAAATTTGTTAAGTAAGGATTCCTGAACACACGTTCAAATACATTTCATTTCGACTACTAGTACTTGACTGTTGTCTCTCGTCAGGGTCTGCTTCCAGTCCATAGGTTAGGGTGGGCATGAGGTTTATTTTGTATTTGTTTTTAAGGGGTGTGCGAGAAGGATTATTTATCGAATCGAATTGAATATAAACTTTTGAAAGAATACCGAATAGTACAAACCAAATATTAGATTTTACTTACAGTTTTGATAGAAATAATTTAAATTAGTAAATTCCTATTGAAACTGTGGTCTTAAATTAAAGTAAAAAAAAAAAGGACTGAATTGAAAACAAAATTCCAGGAAATTGAGAAGAACTTTTGATCCAGTTTTTTTAGACAATGGGTTTCAACTTAATTTTTTTAAATTTTGTGAAAGGTTTTTAACAGAAATTAAAATTTAAAATTGCACAGAGAATGTTTAACTGGTCAGTGTAGAGATTATATTTCTTTTTATTAAAACTTTTTATTAGGAAGGGTAAAATAAGGGGTGATTAATAAACACAGTCATATTTTGATTTTTTTTCATAATTTCTATTATTGTAAAGTGTAGTTCTCATTTTATAATAATTAGGGCCTACTTTTGTTTGTGTGATGGTTAGTTCTTAGTTAAAAATATAGAATCCTAAACAATTCCACTGTCAGCTGAAAGCTTAGGCAGAAGTGAAAAGGCTTACTAGGAAAATTAGAAGTGCGGTAGTTTCCGGTTCTTTCCTCACTAAGCCAGAAGGTACTATTGCATATCAGTCTGCCAAGCCCACTGAAATGCATACATCAACTGACCCTACAAACGACACCTTAACTCCATTCAGTGCAGGGACTGACTTTATACTGAATGTTATTACTAGTCTTGCTCATACCTCTGCCACTTTCAGATTATACAACCATAAATTTACTAAAATAGCACAACAGTAATGAATGATATTATTTCATGACTACCTTTAAATGTCCTCTAGGCTTGACACCCCTTAAATATTATCTAGGTTTGAAACCACTTAAATGTTCCCCAGGCTTGGCCCCCCTTAAATGTTTTCAAGGTTTGAAACCTTTTAAATGTTTTCTAGGTTTGAAGCCTTTTAAATGTTTTCTAGGTTTGAAGCCTTTTAAATGTTTTCTAGGTTTGAAGCCTTTTAAATGTTCTCTAGGTATGAAACCTTTTAAATGTTCTCTAGGTATGAAACCTTTTAAATGTTCTCTAATGGTTGAACTTGCAATATTACCCTCCCCTTGCCCCTTCAATTGCACGTGCCTGGAAATATGGTATATGGTAGAATAGCTATTTTTATCCTTCGCTAAATGTTTAATTGCAAGCACTTTCCCTTGTAGAACAAGCACAAGTCACATGGCTTCCAACTGTTTGTTTCTCAAATAGCCGCTATAAGACCCACTCCGCCTTCTTACAGCCCTTGGGCAGGCCACAACCTCTTGCATTATGCTAACATCGGTATTCCCCCTCCCCCCTCATATTGAACAACGGACAAGACTATTTTTAACTCTTTACCAGATTAACTGGCTACCTGCTTGTCTCGCGCATAAACATACTGGTCTGGACAGTACTTTCAAGAGCTTTATGACAACTATTTGATTTTAGATCTTGCTATTAGGAGTTTCGAATCAAATATTCGTTTGTTAATTATTCGAATATTCGCACACCCCTAGTTTTTTGAGGGGGGAAGCCCTCATCCCATAGAAGTTTGCGACAGCAATACTTAAAATTATTTACATTTTCTTTGTCAGTCTCTCCTGTTTTCAGTTTGACCGATTCATTTATTATGCTCACCACCAGGCACACAGTCTTCTATTTACTTTTTTTTAATAAAAAATTGAATTCGTCCTTCCTACAATCCAGCCTCTTTTATAATTCCCCTTCTCAAAACTTGTAATTGCTGTCTATAAAAAATTTAACTGAGAAGGGAAAGGTGAAATTATATTTAAGTAATCTAAAGGATATCAGATAATTCTTCTTATTTCCAAACAAAGCCCAGACTGTTACGCTGCTAAGGACACAATTCTTCTGAGCCGTTAACATTAACAAAGCTATTAACTTATATAAAAAAGCATTAAATTGTGAAATAATTAAGTTATCTGCTAATTACTATAATCATCTTTAAACTAGTACTACCTTTAATAAAAGGAATTAGAAACCAAATTGTTTAGTTAGTTATTTTAAGGGCAATGGCTTGCAATAACATATGAAGTAGATAATTATGCCTGACCTAATTTTGCCAAGGTGCTTTGGTGGCGGGAGACCAGTCTCACCCAAGAGTAGCATCTGGGACTTTTTGTATGCATCATAGCGAAGAACAAAACAAAGAAGCAGGCCTGGCATAACAATGTCACCCAATCCCAGCATAGAGAAGTGACCTGAGTTGTGAATGCTGGGGAAAACCAGCTTGCCTGGCAAAGATAGTTTAGGAGCCTCCTTTACTACTCCACCAAGGTGTAGCTTACGGGCCATTAGACCTACTGGATTCTCTGCTGGTCGGGTAGCTACCTAAAACAAGATCAAAGATGTGCAAGAAAACATTATTATACTGGTAGACCTTATCTAGTGTGAAGTGATAGATACAAATAGTCTTGCATGCAATTACATAAGTGGTAGCACATATGCACCTTTAGAGTTTGAAAAATTATTTATAAAAGCACATAAATGAGAAAAGTTGAACCAAAACAGTATTTAAAAAATCAAACCAAAGACATTTTTATATTAATATGATTCTTAACAAAAAGTTAAAAAATGTTAGTACTACAGTAATAAAATAAGCTATATCTATATTTGACATATTAGAGGCCGGTATTATGACTCCTTGATAAATATTAATCTAATAGGTAAATATTTCTATCTGACGGATAAGTTAAAAGTCCATCTTATGACTTTTTGACTGCCAAATAGCATTTATCTGCCAGATAAAATTAATTTATCCATCACATTTTTATCGGGAGGTTTAAGAACTTGATAACTTTTATCTGGAAGTTAAAATGGTTATTGCCATAGTGTCACGTTGTTTTTAATGAGGTTTCGCCTATCAGAATCAGTTTTTAGGTTAAAATTTTAGTTCACGTGTTTAGTAAGCACGGGCCCGGGCTCTAACTATATATAAAGTTAGAACATTTAATTCACTTTTATATAAACTGACAAGCTATTTTTAGTTATATTTATATAAATTTTTTTTATCAAACTGTGGGTACAATAAATGAAATTTTGTAGACGTTGTGCCCAACTATTGCCCACATTTTGGCAGACACCAAAATTAGTACTTGCAAGATAACCTAGCTTCTGCGCCCACGTGACGCCATCTGTTTCCTCGCACTCGTTTAGCCACCATTATTAAACAAATGTTGATCACTGTCACCACTCGCTAGTTGTAGCGCTATCAGCAGGGCTTATACACATGCACGCACCAGTAAAAACAGTACCAACCTTTTTTTTCTGAATGAAAATATATTTATCCTAAAGGCTATCTGGCAGACAAATTTAGTTCATAAGACACGTAGAACATTAAAGTGGCTGATAACTTTATCTGGTAGATAACTTTAACCTCCCAATAGCTATATTTATCCGGTAGTCATAACACTGGCCCTAACTCTAATAATAAAGAAAGTATGAACTTTTAGAAATGTACGCTTCATTTATAATTTTGATCGGTTAGTAGAAAAATTAGTAAATATTTTTTTTAGCTTTTATATGTTGATAGCAAATGGAAAATTAAAATTGTACTTTTAGTCATTTATGAAATGTGTGGATAAAATATGAGGAAATTTTGACTAATACAAACCAATCTTGTATAAAAAATTAAACTAGCTACAAAGTTAAAAAGAAAGAGTTTCTTGTATATAAACTTATCAAAATACATAATTACTTTAACTAAACTAAACTTAACTAGTTTATGCAGACACCAAACATAAGTTCACCATTCAACTCTATCTGGAGACACCTCCTTACGCCTAGCTTGACAATAACTGTAGTGATGTATTCTCTTGGAATGCTATATATGCGCATCGCACCCATTGTTATATGATTTTTTATATCAAGTTTTGGCTGTGCAAATTGTGTTAATATTAATGTTTAATTGTATATAAATGTACATGTATAATGTATTAATTTGAAAATTAATATTTGTTCATATTCAAAAAATAGAGTGTTTTGAGTAATTCTTCTTCCAAAAAGCTTTACCATATTATGAACTCCATGATCAGCTGTTTAAAAACAGTATGTCAAGCTAGAGAGTTTATAATGGTTCATGGGGTTGCAACACACCCCTTTCTTCTCGCCATCAAAAAAAGACTGATTAACTCTTGTTTTTGGTAAATACATATACTGTATGGGCTCGAATATAGTGCAATGTTTTTCTACTAAAATTGTCCTTCCAAAAACCATACTCATATTATATATGCACAGCTTAACATTTTCCACTAAAATAAGCAAATTCCTACATAGTTTTATTTTGTAGCATGCTGTAACTGTACCAGAAGGCCAGTAGGAATCATTATGTACGTATAATAATAACTTCATGGTCAAAACAAAAGAAAAAGAGACCTAGAATTCCCACCCTTCAGTGCCAATGATCTGGTATATTAGTAGGTCAGTGTTAGTTGGTGGTAGAATCATGGTGTCTACTCAACTTGACCAATGAAATCCCCGACCTTTTCCCTGATTTCCCCTGATCATTTCCTAAAATTCCCGACTAAAAAAAGTATATCACATCCTTCTAACTCGCCCCCTCCCCACCCCCCTCGTTTTTCTATTAATCTTTTTTATAAATAATAATAAGATGTAAAATTTGAATGATTTTTAAAAATTTGTATTAAAATTGTTTACTAGGAATTAAAGATATATTACACAGCTACAAACAAACAAAAATGACATAATTTACTGATTTAATGATAACTGTTAATCATTTTCCCGGATTTTTATTGTGATTTACCAAATTCCCGACTTATTCCCGTTTTTTCCCGATCACTTCAAATTCCCGGCTAATTCCCGTTTTCCCTGATTTTCCCGGATGGTAGACACCCTGTAGAATGTGTGCTATGTTAATAATATTAAAATAAAATCATCCATGACAAACTTCCAAATGAGGAATAGTGTTGAAAAAAGGGCTTCTCCCGTGTCTCAAGTAAACAAGGGAATGCAAAGAGGCTACAATATGAATTTTAAATTAAGAGCAATAAGCAGGGTGTAGAAAACATATAACGTGTAGGCTAGTGAGATTTGGTGTTTCCGAGGCTAATATATATCTGGAAAAAAACTGAAGAAAAGTTTAGGAGTACCTGCACATCAAGTAAAGCATTAAGAGGCCTAATAAAACTGTGTCAATTTTTTTAAGTTTTTATCTCGAGGTATATTTGAGACATTTTATTTTTCATGTAGGACATCTTTAATATTTTAGGGTCATATTCATGTAGAATATCTTATAGATTTTAAGGTAGTATTATGTGCAAGGCCATACTATATGCAGGCTAATATGGTAATATTAGTAAAATAATAATATGTGCAACAATCCTTAAATTATACAATTCTTAAATAAATATTAATTTACGACTATTCATTCTAGGCACATGCATCATCATTACTTTGGCTAAAATATTAATAACCCTTTTAGGGTATACATAGTTAAAAAGGTAACAAATTTATAAATTGCTGCTGGTATAAAATGGAGCTTTCACGACTAATATTTACAAGTTAATAGTAAGTAATAACAAATACAAGACCATTAAGAATGTTAATTAAGCTTAGAAAAATTAGTCCAATCAAATTTGAATTGGACAACTATCTCTATATGAAAAAAAATTTAAAACCCCCTTTAAAACTTCATTAGAAATTAAATATATATTTTTGGTTCATTGCTCCAGGTAGCTTTTATAATTTGAGATTCAAATAGTCAATATAACCTTTAAGAATAAAAAAAACTTATTCGTGATGTGCACACTAACTATATATATAGATATATGTATGTAGTTAGTGTGCACATAGAAAATAAGTTATATACATAACTTTTTCCAACATGGGAAACCTTTAACCACACAAATCTTTATATCTAATTATTTTTAGTATCACAAGATATTCCTAATGCATCATATAAAGTATAATATTAAATTCTTCAAGACACTTAAAAGTTTATAGTTTCTATTTTGACAAGTTTTTTGTTGTTGTGATAAACTCTGTGTATATGAACCCTAAATAGAGACCTATATGTGTATAAAATGTTTAGTGCATATCACATATGTTGAATGTTTGAGAATAGGTATATTTTAATTAGAAAATATTGGCAAAGAAAGCCTTATCAAACATTTTTGTGTATAGCATAGACAGGAAATCTGTTTAGGTGAATTATTTGAGTGATAAACAAGTTAGGTACTAGGCTTCCAAACTCCTGTTTCTTTCTAATCCAAACCTAACTATAATTTCAGGTTGGCTTTCTTTCCTATTTTTAAAAGATTTTAAGTTATAAATACTAAATATAAAAATAAACATACCTTGACCATAACATTTGTGTTGAATATGTATGATGAAAAGAACACCCAAAAGACATCATAAATGAGAAGTCCTGTGAGAAGTAATGTCGAAACTTTGAGACTTGGCAGCCGCACAAATGCAATGAATGCCACACAGAGACCCATTCCCATTGCTTTAACACAAGAAGTGAAGCATCCTTAGGATATTACATGAGTTAATAAAAAAACATCCACGTCAAACAATAATGTTGGCTGAATGAACTACAATTTATTCCTTGATAAGTAGTCTCAATGATCAGATCTTACAAAAATAACCTACCCATTCTATCTGAGAGCAATTGCAGGGTTCCTACAGTATTTGTAAAAATATTCTCCCTGACTTTTCCCTGACTTTCCCTGACTATTTTCCCAAGTTCCCTGACCAATTTCTCATAAAATTTCCATTATAACTTTACGGTACTATACACGTGAAAATATTAATTTAAATAAATTTATTTCGGCCTCCTCCCCCCTTACAGCCGACCTTGCCTCACCTCTCATGGAAGAATAAGAAAGCAGACATCTTGCCAATCAGTTGAGGGAAAATGATGGAAAAATAATCCCTATCAAAAATTTGTAACAAACTTGATTCCCTTTGGTATCATGTGCAGAAATACGTATTAAATAACAGGCCACTAAGAACATACTAAAGAGTTTGGTATCATTACAGTTTTATTTTACCTAAACTGTACATTTCCTGAACTGAATAGCTTACAACAGGAACTCTGTCTGCTTTCATATTATTCATGTCTCAAGTCAATTTTATTTTTATTAAAATTATCACTATAGTCATACAATAAGAAACTATGTTATATTTAATAAAGTGAAGCTTGCTTCTTCTTCAGTTCTTGCAACTCCACGTCTATTGCTTCTCGTTTCTCTTCAGTTGCCATCATTAATTTTTTTCTTTCTCCTTCTAAATCTTTAACTTGTATATCTAATTTCCTCTTTTCTGCCTTCTTCTTGTCTTTTTCACTTTTTTCTTGCTTCTTCATCTCTAAGTATTCATGATAGCGTTTCCGAGCACCTCTCACGTAATCCAACATCTTTTTGCTAATGTGTATATTTTTAATCCCTCCTGCTTCTTGTATCTCATCATGAATGTGACGCTGTGCAATGACTGTCTTTTCATGCATGTTTTCAACCAGTAAAGATTTATTGACTGAAAAACCACCTTCAACAGTTGCATTCCCATGCGACAAGACAAGGCAAATCTTTATTACTTCCCAAAGATGTTTGTAGTTTGCTTCTCCTATTAGAAAGCTACCATAAATAGTGTCAAGTCCTACTTCATCACTAAACTGATCACAAGGACGAAATATTTCTTGAAGCTCAGATTTTTTGAGGTTGCAAAAATGCAAGTATTCTTTCTTGGCATTTTCAGCCAGAACATCATTTATGATGTTGGCATGGTTGAGTTCCTCCAAAAGAAAAGAAAATCTCTTCTGGGCCAGTTGAGGTGAATGTTGAATAACACAAGGATCCAATGAAGACAAACCTCTCACAGCTTTCTGTTTTAAGGGACTTTTTTCTTGTAGTTTTGCAATCATGGTGGTTAACATACTGCGGCACTCATGTATAAATTCTAATTTTTGTCTTTCTGTTACTGTGATCGCAGTTTCTCCTAACAAACGTTTTGTTGCAAATCCTATATCAATATTTTTGCTAAGGATCAAATTTTCTGATTTTTTTGTGTCAATAGACAGTAACTTTGGACCCGTGCACTTCATAAGATCAGGTTTCACACAACGATTCATAAGGTATCTTAGAAGTTTCTCTACAGCTTCAAAAAGATATGGAGTCATTGGTTTTGATGTCTGGAACCGTTGCAGGAAAGGCTGACATTCATCTGCAATTGTCTTGCAGAACGCTAGTTTACACTTTAGGAATGGATCACAGGCTGCTCTTTTCAGTGTCTCTACAGGTTTTGTTTTAGGAAGTTTTGCTTCTTTGAGAAACTTAATAACATGGTCCCAAATTTGTAATGCCCTTTGAAAGCACTTCGCATTCTCTAACCAACGCACACCACAGAACTTCAATGGAAAAGTTGTACACCCTGTCAACTGGGTGAACAATGCTCGACGAGCTGGAGAGTCAGTGAACAGGTAGTACATGTGACGTAATAAGCTACTTATATCCCAATCAACAGACTCTACTCCTGTTCTCAAGGAACCATGAACAACATGAAGCCCACATGTTCCCAGATTTAGCAAACTACATACTTCATTGTCTGTTACAGATTTGAGGTGTTCCTGAAGAAGTGTTATAAACTTTAAATTGACATTTGGGCCATCCATTGACACTTGTATCAACTTAGAGAGTGGAAGAGGAGAAATACCATCCAGAAAATGCTTCAGTAATTCTTCAGCAGTGCTCCTATCGAAAAACACACTGTTTAAGTAACGACTGATGACTTTATGATTTTCCTTGTCCCAGAATCTAATTACAATGTCCATCTGTCCTCTTTGAATAACTTTATTCAATGCCTCATCAAAACAAATTACAAAGTTGTTACATGATTTTAGGCGGTCCAGTAAATTATTATGAAAGAATGGAGCCAAGCCATGCACAATGAAGTATGCAGCCTTGTCTCCACCAAGGGTAAAGGCATTGGCAATGGAACACTCGGGAAACATCAATTGAAAAATTGTACTTAAATTATTGCACGAATTGAAAGACATTTTTTTGTCAACAACTTGCATAGCCCAAATGACTTCCGCCTTAGTTATATCATCTTTTATAACAAAAGTGTTATGGTTTCTTTGAGGCACTACACTAATTTCACTTTTAGCAACAGCTTCCTTCTGCGACGTTACGATTTTCGATGAAACAGAAAAACTCTTCGAGCAACCAGCAGAATCATCACTAGGTAGAATGTCTTTGTGTGCCAGAGATTCTCTTGAAACTGGGGAGCTCGATGAACCTGAATCACTTGACTTTTTTGAAAAAAAAGTCAACAGAGAGCGTTGATTTGTCAAAGTTTCAAGAGTTTTGATATGAGTTGGTCCTTTTGCATGGGAAGCTAATGCTTGCTTTCCCATATTACTTAAGTTTATAATTTTTTTGCACACTTTACAAAATGCCTGCAGCTTATTACTTTCAACACCACTTATCCAGTATGAGAATTCAGGAAAATGGTCTGGGCTTAGCCAGAGCTGGTTAAAAACGGTTTTTTTGTTAGACATTGCTGGTGTAGTCTAATCAGTCCTGGTGCACTGTATCAAACTATAACGATGACAAACCTTGAACAAGAACAAAAACAAGTGATCACTAAAGTTAAAAGAATTGTCATGTGCAGGCTAGGAGACCTCTGCGTTCACATTCTGAAATAAAATGCTACCAAAACTTGTGTTAGGGCAAGTTTGAGCATGGTAAGTGCCCCTCAGCTTTCTTCATTGGGGCAGTGGCTTATGACGCAGTAAATAGAAAAAATATTTTCTTTGTTTTTTCTAAGTGTGACATGAAGACATGAATTGTCATTTCCCTGACTTTCCCTGACCTTTTTAAAGCTTCCCTGACTTTCCCTGACTATTATTTTTTTCCCTGACTTTCCCTGACTTTCCAGAGCGTAGGAACCCTGAATTGATTATAATGGGCATACATGATTCAAAGTAAATGAAATAAGAATGCTATATCTAAACGGAACACAAGGCCATTTAAAATTAGCCTTGTCCTACTAACTAATATGGGTGGGGCTAATGCTCTAGATCTTGACCATCCGACCTTATTTGACCTCTGCTTTCCTGGGGTATGGAGAAATTCATTTCTGAGGTGGGGACAAAATTGAGGCGAATTCCAGTATCCCCAGATGAAAGGATGATACATGAGAATGATAATTGTGTTTAGAGTTTAACGTGGGTTCCCAGCCACAGTGGGGGCCTTGCACTCCTCACATTCACAAAGCGTGAAAGCACACACTTTGCAAGAGGTGTAGGAAGGGTTTGGTAATCAGATAAAACTGTATCGGGGCCGAGGTTTGAACCCCGGACCCCTAACACAGGAGTTTGACATTTTACCCCTAGACCACAAGGTCCCCACCCCTCTACTAACTAATATAACTTTGGAAATAATCTTAGGGATATAGCAAAATTGGCCTAAAAACTATTTTTACTATACATAACTTGGCTCAAAATTAATTTTGAATAAATCAATTCAAAAGCATTAATTTCACCAAAGATTGGTTGGCCTAAAATCACATCGCCGAAAAAATAATTTCACAAAAGTAAGTTGGGCAAAAAATTATTTGGCCATTACTTTAGGCCTGCCAACAAACACTTAGGTTACAGTCTTTGATTATAAACAAGGGTGTTAGTAGTATTTCTGCTGAACAACAGACCAATTAAATGCTGTTATCTTTACCACTTCCAAAAATATTGGGGGGAGATTTATTGTTATTAGCTGTCGCGATTATTTGGCTAAGCTGATGGTTTGTTTAATCTATATTCCATATCTAGGTTGGTCTTATTTCTTCTAACTATGAAATGGGTAAATCATAGAAGCTATAATTATTATATAAATTAAGCTGATGTGCATCGACTATTGTTTGCCACAAACTTTTCTAGGTTTTTCAATGTTAAATGGTTTTGATAAACAAATTAGATAGGCCGAACTTTTTTTCCAATAAATTTATTAAATAATGAAATTTGTATTTGTTTGTTATACATACTATTTAAACACATTTTAATAACTTGAGGTGTAATAATTCAATGTATTACCACAAGAATGTAAGGAAATATTAACAATACCTATTTTAGAAAAGGGAGATGAATCAGTGTACTAACTATGGGGTATTTCATTACCACCCAACATGCTACAAAATTTTATCTAATATAATTTTAATGAAATCCACACCATATGCTGATTCAAACAAAATAGATCAACTACAGATTAGATATGCACCATTCAGTGAATATTGGGGGGGGGGGGGGGGGGGGGC
>CABFVZ010000916.1:106228-124626 GCA_902151445.1 Timema monikensis
GGGGGGGGGGTGGACCTGGGAAATGAACATGATGGTATATTAATTCATACATGGGTTTGTTATAGGGTTATGATTCAATTTAAAGAAATGAATTACTGGTATTTGAAATTTTAGTTAGGTTTGGGATTACAGAAAAAAATGTCAAGCTAGTTGAGGTATGTTTTACAGATACTCGTGACAAGGTAAGGGTTGGATGTCAATTATATTTTTTCGAAATACATAATGGATTGAAACAAAGAGATGAACTTTCCCCACTGCTTTTTAATTTAGCCTAAGTATATATATATTATCAGGGTAATGCAAGGGTAATAATTGACATTTAACAGTAACTGCAGTTATTAGGATAAAATGGTAAGGAAGCTGTTATAAGAATTGTTGGGTGTTCTAAAGCAAGGTGCTTAGGAAGATATTTGGCCCAAAAAGGGATCAATATACTGTGTAGTGGAGGAGACAACATAATGATAAATTAAATACCCTGTACTCATCACAAGACATTGTTGGGATAATAAAATTTCGCAGATTATGGTTAGCAGGACATGCAGCGTGAATGGAAGAATCTAGAACTGTGCTCAGGGTATTAATTGGTAATCTAAACAGAAAGAAACTATTGGGAAGACCTAGATGCAGATGGTAGAGTAACATTAGAATGTACTTAAAAGATAGAAGGTTTAATGAGGTGGAATGGGTAGAACTAGCTCAAGATAGGGACATTTGGAATATTTTCACAGGGTGTCTACCCAAATTAGATTTTAAAATTCCACGACTTTTCCAGTCACTATATATTGCAAATATTAATTTATTAAGATCACAACTTATTGTAATACTATTTCTAGACAGAGACATAGGCTTAAAATGTGTCACTCTATGATGGAGTTAAAGAATTTCAGTTTTAGGGTAAAATTCATTAACAATGGGCTATCGTGTTGTCCAATCTAAGTTGATTTCAATGAGATTATATTGAGTAGAGCAGTACAGTTTAAAATTGTGGCACGATATATTCTTTTTTAATCTTAGTTATATTCATTTTAATTGTAGCAAGGAGAAATATTAAATTTATAATATAAGGAACATACTTTGTTAGCAATTTAATTGATTGGTAAACTTCTTTAGTCAATTAAAGATCTACAGTTTTACCTATTTATGAAATTATTTTTGCCCTTTAACAATCCTTGAGGGGATTTTTAGGAATGTTATTATGTCTGTGGTAATTGATTTAATTTCTTGATTTAACAATTTCTCTTGAATAAATTTAATCCCTTGTTATATTCATAATTTACATTGTTTAATTGACTAAAGAAGTTTACCAAACAATTTAATTGCTGTTCTACCAAAGTACGTTCCTTATATTATAAAAATATACATTATTTTTTAGTTTTTTCTTTCAATATCCTAATCGAATTCTCGTGCATGCATAGAGCCATGACTCTTCTTGGTCTAAAACACACAGAGGGCAGAAAAGATGACATAAGAATCAAATGTTCCCTTTGAGAACTGAGATTAGTATAATCAACTATGTTGAAAAAGATTCACGGTGACTATTAACTGGAATAAAAATTTTAATTGAACTATTGTAAATGAAAGTTGTGTATTATTTTAACTAATATGTGAAAATTCCAGAAATATGATCTAATTCCCCTAATTTTCCATGACTTTCCCTTGTTTTGACAGGTTGCTAAACACCCTGTTTTATAAGTGTGGCAATGAACTTTTAAGTTCCTAGCACCATAGAGTGACTAAGTAAGTAGGTAGGTGTAAATTCAAATGATCATTTTGCTAAAGCCTAAAATATTCTAACCAATTTTTAGTTGCCTTTTTTAAAGCCTTTATATTATTTTTTATTGGAAAGTAAATGGTAGCTTAAGAGAGATAACCTTCAACACCCCATGAAAATTTAAGCATATTTCTATATAGAGAAAATATAGTTCTTGCATATCCTAATTTGAGAAGAGAGAAAAATTAAGTAAAATTTCCTTAGATAAAAGTTTAATTTATTAGTTAGCTTAGTCAAAATAATCTAAAAATATTTTGTATATTGAAATAAATTAATTGCTTGTTTCCTTCTTCTCTTAATGTATGTCAAATGATTTATACTTGGTATTTAAATTTAGTGTTTTATTAAAAAAAAAAGCATTTCTACATATAACTAATGTGATTTATATTAAAGATATTTTTTTTTATACTTAGTACCTCGTCTTACTACCCGTTCGGGTTATAAGCTAGATAAATATTTAAGGAAGCCATTATAATTTTAAATTAAATAATAATATTTCTACTAAAATCATTAATAGTAATAATTTAATACCATTTTGTATAATGACTTACCATCCATGAGCAACCAATGGCCTGTGAGAACCCAGATACACACGATGAAAACAGCCAATGAGAAAGAAAGTAGTTCTGCACCAGTGAATCGCCCACACACACCAAATGAAATCCTACACATAGAAATAGATTAATTTGTACTTTTAAATTACAAACACAATAGTTATATATTTGCAGTATATCGCAATGATCCAAATATGCAAAAACTTAGCAAATTTGACAAAAGTTTTACTAAACAATTATAATGCTTTTCTTAATGCGTGAGCACGCTTTAAAAATTGCCTCTATCTTAAGTCTTTCTTATGTTGTGTGATAATCTATAATGCATTGTTTGGAATAAGTGAATACAACCACTCATATTTTTCAAGCAGATTTTACAATGTGCTAGTGAAATTATTGATCACCTAGCAACTAGTTAATCCTCGAACGAGCAAGATGGTATATAAAGTATCCCATTTGTATATTTATTAGTGTGGTAAAACTGTCAAGCACATGAGAAGTGTGTTATTCTTTAAATTCCTCCATAGTGACCTTGACTGTTTGCTGGTTAAGATTGAATAAAACTAATTTTATCATGGGTTTGAAAATTAAAGTTATTTAAAACATACTAGTTCTTACAGCATGAAGTACCCCATGAAAAGCAAGTTTTTTTCATCAAATTGATTTTGGAACAACTCTTTGATTATTTAGTCTATCCAAGTCCATCTATTAATTTAATCTTTGTTTTGTTTACCTATTACAGCTAATTTGCTGAGTTTGATTCATGGTGGGGCCATAACGTTGTCATTAGTGAATTTATAGTCAGAGGTGTGTTTTGTATGTCTTAAAAATAAGTTAGTTCGTTGTCATGTACTTAAATAAAGAAATGGATTTAGATTATACACAATCGCACAATAAAACCAAAAAATATACTATTTGGATAATGCCGCTGAAAAAGTTAGTAAAATATTTTAGGAATTTTCAGATGAGGACCATGCGGCCAAGGAAGAGGATTTTTTCATATGGAGTGACAAAAGACAGGCGAGGAGGTAGTTTGGTTATCATGTGCAAAAGTTGACTCAAATATTTCTTGTGATGTACAACAATGTTTTGACTGACAAAAGAACCAACAGTTAGGAAAATAATCCGGCCACAATGGAAATGTTTACATTTAATAGTATAATTAACAATGTGAGAAAAGTGTATTTTACAATTAACTTGGCGTGGAGACATAAATAATAAATACAGTACTAATTTAGGAATAATTCAGGAACACTATAGCACCATCTTGATTAATAATATTATTATTATTAGCGCCGCGGCTTACTACCCATTCAGGTTATACGCACTTACGCTAATGTGTAATGGTAGGGTGATTGTGAGATGAAATGAAGGACCTACAGTTTAACGTGGAATCCGAACCACGGTGGAGGCCTGGCATTCCCCACATTCACAAGATGTCTTGTCAGAGGTGAAGGAAGGGTTTGGTAATCAGATAAATCTTTGCCGGGACCGAGGATTGAACCCCGGCCGCCAGCATAGAAGTCTGACACCTTACCCCTAGACCACCAGGTCACCGATTAATAATAAAGCCATTTTATTCACTGTATGGAAATAAAGTTAAACATCACTGTGTGCTCACTATAGTATGCTAGTAGCCTAATGGTGTATAAATTGTTGTGTATCCAGAAGCAATGATACTGTTTTCTGGACTTGTGCCCTGATTCTTTTAATGAATACAAATTTGACTCGTTTGATTTAAATAATAACATTGCTCTCAGTATAATATATCATCGCTTTTTGATAAAAATAACACCACTTTCCTCCTAAAAATAACTCCACCTTTTTCATGTCTATCTTTAAGCTGTGTTTATATTTGTATTATTACCTGTTAGCAAAATAGTAGCCTAACAGTAAAAAATGTGTAATATTCATTATTAATATCCCTTTTAGAAAAACCCTACATTGTAATGCCCTCAACTTAGTGTTACTAGTTTCAACTTGTATTGTGTCCACTATTATGGTATTTGTAATTCGAAAGCTTGATAGTAGAGTAAGGCAACTGTATTATTATTATTATTATTATCATCATCATCACCGCGTCTTACTACCCGTTCGGGTTATACGCACTTACGCTAATGTGTAATGGTAGGAGATTGTGAGATGAAATGGAGGACCTACAGTTTAACGTGGAATCCGAACCACGGTGGAGGCCTGGCATTCCTCACATTCACAAGTTGTGTTTAATACACATCTTGTCAGAGGGGAAGGAAGGGTTTGGTAGCTCGAGTATTTAGTAACCAGCATTCTAAAAGGCACAGATTCACTTAGTCCACACTTAAAGCTGATTGCAGCCTGCCTGCTGTTATAACTACTATTCAGCAGTTTTAAACTTTGTTGGGAACCACGTAGCTTTGTCCTTATTGGTTAATGGACTGAAGTGGGAGGTAAGACCAAAATGGCAGCCAGCTGAGAATACAGTAGCTCTTGGGCAGTTTATCGAGGGATGTATTGCTGTAATTGCTCTGTTGAATAATGAGTGCAGTAAGTGTTGCCGTGTGTCGAAACCCGTTCTTGAGGAATAAGTGAGTAGCTTGGAACTAGTCAAACTTAAGACATCCTCAAACTATCAACAACCATGCCTACCTTAACTTTCAGACATGTTTAACCATGTTAACTTGTCCTAATATTGACCATAGCCAAGATATCTAACAGTCTAACCAGTTATTTATTCGCAACCTCCTATGCCAATTCCTTAACTTCCAACTCCCAAGCCATTCTAACACGAATCTTAGGGAAGGAGGGGCGGGGTCAACACACCATGTTATAAATTATGGCACTTTATTTTTACTAACCCAACAATATATATTAACTATTAATTTATTTTATTTCATTTAATGGAATGTTTTAAAATTTATTCTAACTAAAACAAAACATACGAAACTAATGATTTCATTTTTACACGTATCTGTGAAAAATTACTTGTATTAAGTACTTTCATGTGTTAAATATGCCATTGTGCTCGCTCAAGGGTTATGGTCAAACATTGTCTATGCAAAAAGTGGATTTGTCAAAACCACTTAGTACATTTTACCTATTTTATCATTATTATTTTCTAAACTAATTGGTCTAGAGCAGGGGTTGGCAATCTTGTTGGGTCCCGTTTGACTTGTGGGCTTATCAACGGTCCCACGGTCACCCATTGTTTCTCCACTCATTTTTGGTCTAACGCCTTACATCTTATATTTATTCCTTTTAAATTTAATATTTCATCAAATTTCACCACTTTTATATAAATCTTATAGAATAAATAAAATGTATTTAAATTAAATTAATAATTTTCTTATAATATTAATAGTTATAACCGATCAAGGTAACTTTGGTTTCAGTCAAATATTATTATAAGGTACTCATACTTGACTTATTCTTCTAGTTTTCTTATGCAATCAACTGTAAATTAAGAATCAAATTGCCAAAGCTATTATTTATGCTTTTAGTGAGGATTACTCCATTTAGATATCAAATTCTGAAAATTGAAAAGTTGCCGCTGGACACGGGAATCGAACCCAGGACCTTTGGCTTAGTATGTCAAAGCTCTAAACCACTGAGCTGGGCAAGGGAGATTCCTAGATAGCTCAGTGGTTAGAGCATTGACATACTAAGCCAAAGGTCTCGGGTTCGATACCTGTGTCCAGCGGTCATTTTTCAATTTTCAGAATATGAATTGTAAATTATCCTAAGATCGACTCTTGTTCCAAAGGCATGTTGAGTGAGGATGTCTTTAAAAACATGTGTCACAAACAAAAACATGCTACCTCCACTTTAAAAACTTAAATCCAGTTAAAAAGAACATTAACACTATTAAATAAAATAATAAATATAGACAATTTTTTTAATATACTTGTATTATCTGAAGATATAAGCTAGTGCGAGAGCAAGTATATTCATAAAAAAAAGTTTTACAATACAAACATGTTTCTACTCACTTGTTACCATCAGAACAAGGCCTGATGACATATTGACACATTGGAAGTAGTAGGAAAGCCAATGCAACTGTGGCTATTACTGTGAACAAAAACTTTTTTTTAAACATCTCTAATTACTCAACAATGATAGTGAACAATGAAAAGATTAATAGAAGGGCAAGAATTACACACTTAACAGAAAGTTGTAGAACTTAAAATTTACAAATAAATAATAATAATAGTAATAATAATACTTAGCTTAGGATATTGTAGTCTTGTGTTTAGGATAGATATGAGTTTGTATAGTCCTTCATAATACTGGGTGGTGAGTGGTATGTCAGTGGAAGGTTGTTTCTCGATAGACTCTTCATTAGATAGGGCTCTGTTTATTTAAGTGTTGACTATTTGTTTAGGGTATACTCTGGCTGTGAAAGCCTTGAAGAGATGTTGACATTGCTTGTTAGGGTCATCTGACTCGGAACATATGTTTGACACTAGTAGGTAGGATGGAGGGTAAAGAGCGTTTTACAAAAAAAGGATGGTTGCTTTGGAAATGGAGGTACTATTGATGGTTGGTGGCTTTTATGTGGACTTTGGTGTTTGTGTTTTCCTCATTAAGGTTCATTTCCATATACAAGAATATAGCATGGTGTTGTGAAATGTTCAAGGTGAATCTAAGAGTGATATTGTTATCCAACATGTTCAGGCACTTCATTAAATTAGTTTCAGAATCTGTCCAAATCATGAAGATCAATTAAACTCATCCAACAGAGTGGTTGCAAGGGTTTGGATTGCAAAAAATTTGTCTCTAGTTTGCCCATAAAGAAGTTAGCAAAGGAATGGGCCATACATGTACCCATTGCCATCACTCGGATTTGAAGATAAGAGTCTTTCCATGACACGGAAATTGTTCTTTTTAAGTATGAGGTGAGCGGATTCTAATAGAAAGGTGGTGGATGGCTTAGACATGTTGGTCATTTGTTCAAAAAATGTTACCTGGGATAAAATCCTTGGGTGTGGGATATGTTGGTGTAAAACAAATTTAAGCTGATCATTACGCATCAATGGGGATTCCGTTATTACATCCTTCAAAAGAACAATTTGGTGATCAGCATTGGCTCAGCTGTAGACCATCTTAAAAACTATGAAAGGGGCTTCTTGCAACTTACTTGCTGTACAGATGGCAAACAGCATTTGCATGGAGTCAAAGAAGAAGAACATGACGAGGAGTGATATCGAGGCTCCTAAAGGCAGGCATAATGCCTGCATCGTGTCCAATGTTTGGACATCTGGAAAACACCACATCACTACACATCATTGACTTGCCAATATGATATATTCTAATTTGTAATACATATAATATATATTATGCAAAGATGTTTTAGAATGGGCATATTCATCTTAAACTAACACTATTTACTTTCAATAAAAAGGCCTACGTACTTTTTTAAATAAAATAAGTTTAAATTGGTTATTAAAATGTCTCCATAATTTCTTAAGCCCTAACAAATTCCAAATATACAAAAATTACTAAAATTCTACAAGTCTAAGTGAATGATTTGAATATTATAAAATGTGCATTTTTCAGTGATTCTGTATTTGTACTATTCTCTAATGTATAACCATTCTAACTGTAGGTTTTATTTAAGAAAGTTTTCGCATTTTATTTTCACATGATATTTACAATATTTTTTTATTCTGATGAAAAGTACATTTTTAAATGAGACAACTTACTTTTCCCCTCAATAAATTTTTTTTAACTTCCACAATTTTTGGATACATTTAAAAAAATATATATTTTCTCAAAACTATAAGATAATTATAGGATTAATAGAAAACCACATTTTGTTAAAATTAGGGTAATAGGATACTTTCAACTTTAATACAAATATATTTTAGCTACAGCCAACTATATGTCTGATGATGTATTGAAAAAAAAAAATTGAATGTAATTAAAAATTATTTAAAAATTAAGGCTATAAAATTATTTGTAGTTCATGTTCAAACGTAAGGTCTATTAACAGCTTAATAGAGGGATGGGTAAACTATGGCCTGTCAATGTGTTTAATCCAGCATACAAAATAATTGATTTACATTTTTGTGTTGTGAAGTAGGTTTTTTAAACACAATAATACTGTTTTTTTTATTATAAAACTATACCAAAATCAACATTTCCAAATTT
Source organism: Timema monikensis (assembly GCA_902151445.1). Classification (NCBI taxonomy): domain Eukaryota; kingdom Metazoa; phylum Arthropoda; class Insecta; order Phasmatodea; family Timematidae; genus Timema; species Timema monikensis. Next base: position 114,677 of record CABFVZ010000916.1, read on the forward strand.
TGTAAATCAAGCCCAATTATATTTGGCAATGTTTGCATCCTCATATTTATGTGAAAACTACTGTTTTCAACCATGAAACTCAGGAAAAGTGATCTAAGAAACTGACTTGGGGTCGTCCATAAGCCACATAATTCTCGGGAAATGGGGAGGGGGGGGAACTATAATGTTTACATGCTATCACATGGGGAGAGGGTGGGTGCATCAAAGTGTTATGTAACACAGATCTTATACTCTAATTCTAATGTTCAAAAATAATGTTAATGTTAGTGTTTTCACCTTTGATAAACATACGTGTAGATAACTTTTGAATATCTGTGGCATTGAAAATGCAAGTTTTTTTAATCAATATCTCGAATGCACTCAGGTGGCATTGTCTGCCCAAGACTACGAATGCCAAGCACCTTTGAAAACACATATTTTCATGTACATGACAGTGATATGTTTATACTGACTGATTGTTTAGATTTGTCCATCTACTGACCTCCTCGCGTGCTTTTAGTTGGATAACAGGTATCAGTCGATGTGGACTTAATTTATAATTATAGTTGAGTTTGAGTATAATTTAGATTCCTACTGCACATTATTTTACATAGGCCATGAATAATCGCTTGTGTTTGTACAAAAACCAAAATATTTTTTTCAAAAAGAAGAGACTTGTTCATTGCTTGCGTATAAAAGGTAATGTCCAGAAAAAAAGAGTGAAAGAATCTCAAAAAGATGATTTAGTGAAATGGAAATAAGCTAAAGTACAGAATTTATCTCAAGGCAAGTTTGAGAAGTCCGTCAAAAATGTTATTTCTTTGTACCAGCAGCATGTTATGAAAAGTAAGGCTTCAAATATCATTAATTATTTTCAAAAGGTAGGTGTATTTAACTAAGCCTATACTTTTTCCTTTCTGATAAATCTAGTGTCTATGTATTTAAATGCAACCATTATACTCCCGCTACGGTGGTCGCATTGTCTAAATTATCATTTTCTCAGTAGACTTGACAGCCAATGATGGGGAGATGAGGTTTGACTACCAGTTAGGTCTACTCAGGGTTACTTTTCCTAAATGGTTTCCCACTCTTCATCCATGCAAATGCTGGTAGATTTTCTTTAAAATTCCACCTTTTTAGTATCAATTTTGTAGGGTGGTATAGTCAAATTGTAGTTATTCTAATTATTTTTATTATATTTATCTAATGGAGTAGAAATGAGGAAGGTAGAATTATAGAGGTAATCTACCCTCATTAACGTGGAGAGAGAGTATAAAACGATTTAGGAAAAGCCACCCTGAATATACTCGACAGGTATTCAAACCCCGATCTCCGCTTCATTGGACATAAAGTCTTTTTCGAGAGTGAAGCCAGGATCCATGATCGATGTTGGAATGAAACATGAGTCTAGGTATTGATAAGTTAATTAAAGTAAAATTGTAGATTAATCCAAAATATAATTTAGAAAAGTTGTATGCCTAGAATGATTTAGATAATATGACTATAAAAAAAAGTGCACATTATTAATAAAGATGCCTTCCCCCAGCGTCAAGCATCGGATGTGGGCACTTTAACATATTTATCCTGTATCTTTAAAATCACTTCCTCAGCATTTAACTCAGATTAGGAAAAACTGCTGGGAGATCATTCACAGTTTCACTTATTACATGAATCTTCTGAGCGAACTTAAAAACACACTACTCCACTAAGGTGTTTATGAATGTTTTGCATTCGCAATGCATTTAAACCAATTCATTACAGTCTATTAAGTGTATTTATATTTTTTTAAATTAATTTTGAGGACAAATTGGCAAAAAAAATTTTTATTTGCTCTCCTGTAAAGTTGGCACATCCCTGGCTTAATATATTGAGTAGTATTAGAAAAGAATTAAGAAATGTTTCATAAATAGTATGAAGTGAGAATGGAGAAAGCACAGTGAAAAATTGTGTATATTAACCTCCAAATATCAGTGCACCAAGTCAAAATTCGAGCTACTAGCTCAACATCTCCTGCAAATACTGAATGTACTTAATAAAAAATAGGTTAAAAAAAATGTAAACTTGGGAGCTATTTACTATTCAAAATAACATTGTGGTAGAATACTCTCTAAATCCACGAAAGAAGCTTTAAATTGATTTTTATAGTATTGATAAACTTTTTACCTTTATTATTAATTATAGATCTCAGGAGCAAACTTATAAAAAAATAAACCACTAAGGTCAATCCTTTCTAATTTGTGGCTCAAGGAAAAAATTAAGAGTGAAAGAGTAAGGCCTTTGCGACTGGCACACCAATCTTGCACATTAACAGTGTTTGAATTAATCACTTCTAAATTTGTTCTTAAATGCATCAAATTAATTGTGAGTAACTATAAAGCTGCATTGAAGGTTGCATGGTCTATCGTATCACTCTTGTGTTTGACTAGATTGCCAGTGATCAATAGACTGAGGTTTGAATCCCAGGTGGGTGTACTAAAGGTCATCAAAGCCTTCCTAATCTCCCTCCATGCAAATTTGAGTATATTTACTCTATTTTTTTTTTTACTCAACCCTATTTCATTGGTGTAGTTGGAGTATGCAAATAACATAAATGGGTACCAAGATGAACTGTAAAAAAAAAAAAAAGGGGAAGGGGGNAGGGAAATGGCTCTGACAAAAAATTAGAAATCACACTTGCGATTGTTAATGCTTCTAAGAGTCAAATGAGCACTTAGGGGGGTGCGAAGCTTCGAAAAATTCGAAGCCAAAGCGAATCTTGATGTACTTCATATTTGATTCAAACCCATGTTTGGCTTCGCCAGCTATTCAAAGTCTAGGTATAATATTACACTTATATTTTATACCAAATAAAAATAAACTGAAATTACCTCAAGAAATAAAATATATTTTTATTTGTTTTGAGTTTTAGAAGAACAATTCCGCTTTATTGTTTTGGTAGACCTTGGAAAATTTGCATAACACTTTAAATTTCAAGATGTCAATAACATCAAACCACTAACCCCCTTGATCACAAACACTGATTGGTAACAACTGAAGATGAATTTATTTCTCTTGAAAGTGTAGATTAAAATAAATAATGACAGTTTTTTTCAGAGTTTTAAGTTAAAACTTTTGAAGTGTTTCTTGAAAATTGAAAATATTTTTTTAATATTCTAAAATTCACACATGCAGCCATTTCAGTTATTTACTACACGAATCAGTATGTTAAATTCAAATTCCATTTATGTGTAGGCTAGCAGCAGACTTGAGAAATAGTTGAGCACATGTGCAAGGAACATGACATTCCTTAAACTATTTTAAAATAAATTTACAAAAAATTGCTTATTTTATAAAGATTACGCGAAGAATTAATTCACGAGTAAAATTATTATCATCAAGGTTGTATTATTTTCGAGATTGGCAATAGGCCATATTGTTTTTAGTAATGCACATGGCAAGATTTATGTGGATTTATAAGACCTTAAGTTTCCTTGTTTCGTAAAACAGAAAAACAAAAATTTATTAACACTGGACTTCTCAAACCAATAAATGCACCCACCGAATTAACTTAAACTCGTATTTTTCTATAATGTTGTTCTTGTTCTTGAACGTCAGTTAACTCTTGTGTTTTGTTGATTCGTATCTTGTGTGTGAAAGGTTAGTAAAACACCATGCAGGAAAAAATCCAATGATATTAAAGCAAATGCATGTTTTTTAACTACTCACTTAGACTGTACACATAAAGTGTTTTTAATATATAGGTCAAGTGAATTTAACATATGTTGGCAACAAGCTACAAATATTAGTGTTAAGAAAAAACAAATGTAATACTTAGTTTGATGTTAGATAAATATACTCAATGTCAACATAATATTTTTACTCAAAATTAAATAGAAAAATATTCAAACTTAGAGATTATTTTCCATATTCGACTAGACTTCGCTTCAAACAAAAAAAGAAAAAAGTGGACTTGGCACGCCTCTAATGTGCTCCATTATAAAGGAGAGTATACTGACTGTTATCGGTTGCTGATGTCGGCGGAGCTGGGAGTCCAGTCAAACTCTGTGCTCGTTCTTTCTCTTTCTCCCTTTCACGTGCCTCTTGCTCCATGTTTAATGACCTGAAACGCAAAACAAAACTTTTCACTAATTTTCCCAACAAATTTGTTAGTTAGAAGGCAATCTACAATAACAAGCTATTTTGTGTCATGTTTATCAAAAGTGTAAAATAATATTTTAAAATGTATTAATATAATATGTGCATTATTTATAATGCATCAAATATTAGTAATAGCCTTTGTGTATAGTATAATTATTGTAGGAAGAACATTTTATGATAATTATAAAAGTTATTATATTATTATTAATTCAGTCTAACAAAAGGTCCATTCTTTTTGTCAGTGAACTTAGACCACCATTGCACCCTATTCTTCCTCCCTCTTCAGCTCTCAAAAATGTTCTTCTTTCCTTAAAGTCATCTAATATTTTAATCATCCTCCTTCATAAGCTCTTCTTTCCCTCAACCTTTCCTTTTATGAAATTATGCGGAAAATGTTTCTCCTAAGGATGTGTATGATCCAGTTTGCTTTGCACCAAAGAATCACATCCAAAATGGTTCTCTTCTCACCCGCTCTACTTGGGACTTTCATCATTTGTCCCCCTGTCTGTCCACTTGATTTCCTCACGTCTTCTCCAGCACCACATTTCAAAGCTCTCCAATTATTTCTTTTTCATCTTCCTAAGAGTCAAAGTTTTTGCTCTATAAGGTGCTCCAAATGTAGGATTTTATCAGTTTCTTCTCCTTTTCAAACTCAACTTGTTGGTCAGCAGTAGGCATCTTTTGTCAGCAGACTTCCCAGGTACTTGAATTGCTCTATGTTTTCCAACTCCTGGTTTACAATTTTGATTTTCAGTGGCTATTCATTTTTTTAAATTGCCATCAATTTTGACTTCTCATTGTTGATCTCCATGCCATATCTTCTCCCTATCTCCACTAGCCGGTCCATCATTTCCTGCAACTCTTCTTTATTTTTGAGCAGCAATGCTTCATCTGTATCTTTTATTGTGTTAATAACATGTCCTCTTATCCTGAAATTGCCACATCACATGTCCTTACAAAAGTTGTGAATCATTATTTTGATATTCATGCATCAATACATGTGACTGTCACTTATGATAGCTAGTAAACCATACCTATAAAATAATAATATAGTAAAATGTTAATAATGTCAGCCAATAAATATGTTTATATTTTCTAAACTGTTATTCTTTAAAAAAAAGTTAAGCTTGACAATTTTTTTTTTTCAACTTTCATCCATATACACAGATGAATAGGAACAAGAATTTAAGTTATTTCTTTAATCTGTAATGCACAAAATATAATTTAGTTGAAAAATGAGAGCCTAGACCTATAAATTTAGCCTCATACCTTTAAATATGTAGGGCAATACTCCACCACTGGAGCTATCATGGCTCATCTTGTTTCCAGGGTAGTCCCTTTTTAATTTAAAGTGGTATTTAAATGGTAAATAATGAAAGTGATGCTACCCAACGCCATGAACAATCATAGCAAACTTTCTTTCATTTTATTGCTGGCGTGCATTTATTAGAATTCAGTATGTAAAGCTTTACCCAAAACCTTAGTAACATACATTTTATAAGCATATAAAATAGTGCAATACGAATATATTCAATCTGTTAAAAGAAAATATTTCAATTTTACACATTATCAGATAAAATGATAAGCATAAAAAATTTAATACAAGTGAAAGAAACTGAAAAAAAAAAATTTAATACATATGAAAGAAACTAGAAAAAAAAAATGTTCTTCAAAAGTTTAAATGTAGATATGTAGGTAAAAATAAGGTTAAAAATGTATTCATTAGATTAAGTTTAGAAAAATTGCTTTTTATTCCAACTAGAACCATGTAGTTTATTTTTTTTATTTTAACACCAAATATTGGTGACCTGGCGGTCTAGGGGTAAGGTGTCTGACTTCTGAGCTGGGGTCTGGTGTTCAATCCTCGGTCTCAGCGCAGATTTATCTGATTACCAAACCCTTCCTTTACCTCTGACAAGAAATCTTGTGAATGTGAGGAATGCCAGGCCTCCACCGTGGTTCGGATTCCACGTTAAACTGTAGGTCCTTCATTTAATCTCACAATCACCCTACCATTACACATTAGCGTAAGTGCGTATAATGCGAACAGGTAGTAAGACGTGGCGCTAATAATAATAATAACAACAACTCTGAATATTACACTACCTGTTCAAGTTATACACATATGTACTAATTACACTAATGAGTTAGAGATGAGGAAGGTTGAATTTAGAGGAAGCATCGCATGTGTATATAGAGAGAATAGGAAACCATTTTAGTAAAAACACTCTCAGTACACCCTACCAGGATTTGAACTCAAATCTCCCTGGCATTGAAAGTCTAATCTAACACGAGAATGACGTCTTAGACCATGTGGCCACAGAAGCAGGTGAATATGTAGTTGTTTTAACTTAAAATACTTGCCCTTTTTAGCCTAAACCTAGTCTCGAAAACAAATTTATAAGATAGCTAGCTATAAATGGATTTGGGAAATATAATTTTCAGCTGAGCAAATGGTATTACCGTGTTTAAACTAAACAATTAAAAATACAAATTGAACTATGCTATATTTATTATTACCAACTAATTAATACAATATCAACAATCTTATAGTAATTAATAAAAAGTGAGATTGGGATCCCAGCTCATAAAAATAATTTTCATATTCATTAAATTTGTGAAAATATTATTTAAGTAATTTAATAGCGACATTATTCAACTTTATCAAACTAATTTCACTTTATTTTCTATTAGACAAGTTGATTTGATCAACATGTCAAAATTTTGTTTGTATAAGATTTTTAACTATCTAAACCTATCTTTAAGGACTATACTTTTTTTTTAAAATAATTTTTAAACCATAATTAAACATGTTTCAATTACAGTATAAATATATATTTTTAAACTTTGGAAATTACAATTTTGTAATGCTAAAATTTCTCAAGGTAATGGTCAATGGTGATTTTGAAGCAAGTTTTTATACAGGATAAGTCAAAAACCTGGAAATATAGGGAGTAAAATGTTTAAGTGTATTAAGTTTTCTTGCAGGTTTGGGTGACATATAATGACATTTTAAATACTAGTTAGTAGTGGAGTTTATGACAAATTGCAGAGGAATTCAACCACCTCACCTGGAAACCTAAATAAAATGGACTATGTGTGATAGGTACTCTTGAGGGATATTGGTGGTTGAATTCCTCAGCAATGTGTCAAACTGTCTCCACCAGCTTTCAATGCACTCTTCCTTTGACAATGCACTCTTCCTTTGACAATGCCATTATATGTCACCCAAACCCACAATAAAACATATGTTTCCAAACTTATGACTCACCCTATATATATTTATTTAAAGGGGTATTGGTTCTTTAAAATGATATAAAACCAAGTGGTACCTTGATGCTGTTTATAATAAAACTCTGAAACTGATTTAGTTCTTAGCTGGCACAAAAGAATTCCCTGACTTCTATAGTATTTCCCTGTCAGTATCTGCCAAATAATAGTTATATTGCAATAAAACAAATGTTTCGACAATTTTGTCCTTACTATGTCACCAGATAATTTAAAGGGTTTAGAAATTAGTGAAAGATGCATCTATAGTTAAAAAAGTTTTGATATCATTGTGGAATTAGTAGAAATGTGTCTGTCAACCCTTTAAAGTGCCAGCCAGCTGAACTAAATAGTTTGGTTTTCATTTGAGAGATGTCGGAGGTGTTCATATTGGTGAATAGCTCGATGTTTGTACTCTATAAATATATTGATAGTATCTCTCTTCAAACTTATGGCGAGTACAATTATTTATATAAATGCATTCAAATATGATTTAAATGACCTGGTATTCCTAGTGCAGTCTACCGCTCAATGGTTGGCACCTACATGGTTAAGCAGTGACCAAGTGTTGTGATAAGAGAGATAGTAGTCGCTGGTAGTTCTATACTAATCATTCAAAGAGAGCTGTGCTAAAGTATTGACATACAGCTTGAGCCATGGTGCCCACCACCGGGTACCTTTACCTCCATGGAAGTGACCATGGGATTTTGTAGATAACACACATGCTCTATAGTGAAGATGCTAGGATGGTTACTATCCTAACCTGAAACTCCCGTAAACGATGAGCAGGATGGAGATGAGGAATGTGGAGACCCGGGAGGAATCCATGATAGAGTATGCCCTGAAAAAAAAAATATTAAAAACATTTGAAATTATCTTTCAGCAATGATCAAACTTAGGAGAACCCAAAACTAAGTATTAATGCATAGTTGTTATAAATATTTCACATAATAATAAGATTATAGTCATACCCACATAATGAAATAAGAATTTGGTTTTGGTTTTTATTAAGAAAAAAATATCAGCCATCCCCCAATACTATACTAATATTTAACCATTGATCAAATGTATAGGCCTATCTGAAGACTAGAAAAGTTCTTAGATCTACTTTTCACATATCCATTCGTCCAGTCATGTGATTTGTGGCTGTCACTTTAGATGGATAATAACACCTATAAAACAATACTAATAGTATAGTAAAACACTGTCAATTTTAGCTACAAAAAACTTTATATTTCCTAAAAGGTTCTTCCTATGAAAAGTGGAATGTACCTATTTATTCAGTCATTGTCACACATTATATTCCAGACAACAAATTGAAATAAAAGTATTATTTTAACTCATTATTCTGAAAAATTATTTTAGGTGTGCTTAACATTGCTTGTATGTTGTCACAATGAGGCCTTTAGTATTTTAAAAAAGAGCAAATTTGAATGCATCATTTATGTACTTTTTTTTAACACTTGCCCATTTAAAGGATACTGTGTTTCCATTTACAGGCTACTTATTTGAGGTCGCAATAGCTCCGCACAAATATTTTAATATATTTTTCTGTAGGTTATTTAGGTTAGCTGCAATCAAGTTTGCCAATATTCTCTTACTACCAGGGTTGTGTAGTTCGAAGAAGTTTTGGGTAAAGTCCTACTTGGAATCAATAAAAATCAACCAAATCCAGCTTCAAAATAAAAACTTATCAGGACATGGAGTGCAAATGAGAGAATATAAAACTGTGTTCAGAGTACTGACTGACAAACCCAATGGGAGGACTTAGAAACAGATGAGAGAATAACATTAAAATGGATATGAAAGAGATAGGGTTTAATGAGGTGGACTGGATATAACTAACTCAAGAGATAGGGTGTAATGAGGGGACTGGATATAACTAACTCAAGAGATAAGGTGTAATGAGGGGACTGGATATAACTAACTCAAGAGATAGGGTGTAATGAGGGGACTGGATATAACTAACTCAAGAGATAGGGTGTAATGAGGGGACTGGATATAACTTGCTCAAGAGATAGGGTGTAATGAGGTAGAATATATGTTGGATAAGAGTATACGAGTAGAAAAATGGCTGCTGGTCCAGCAAAGATCTCTGTGCTAAACACACACTAGGGAGTGGGTTAAGGGGGGAAAGCATATGAACTTGAACCTACCATTGCAATGTTGACCTACAGTAGCCCCATGGCTTCTTTGGTTCTGACTGGCAGATCACAGCTGACTTCTGACAGTCAACATTTAGGTATATAACTAAATTTTGACTGTCAGAAGTGACAGCTGCTAAACACATGTTTTTGCAGATCATATGGTTCAGAGTTTTTCAAAGCCGTGAGCTGTCAATCAACCCCAAAGAAGTCATGGGGCTACTGTAGATTAGTTGGTAAATGTAATTGATGAGCTTGTTCTCAAAATGAGTCAAGTTTATTAACATTAACAGGAGTCCAAAAAGACTAGCAACAAGATTTCTTTGAATTTTTAATTTCAATACAATAATCTTCACAACTTTTACTATAAAAATCCCATACTTTTACAAGTTTTCCAGATAAACTTAAAAAAAAAAAAAATAA
>CABFVZ010000916.1:125489-161513 GCA_902151445.1 Timema monikensis
GGGGGGGGGGGAGATTGTCCAAAGTAAAGAAGTTACAAGTCAACAGCCAATCCAATCCATTACTCGTATAAGATTAATATTTTGAACAAATTACCAATTATTTTGTGCGTTACATTTAGTTATTCAGTGTAATGATAAATAACAATTTCAAAAGATTATATATATATTCATAACCTTAAGGGATTTAACATAGCTAAATCATTGATTTGTATTATAATTTTATTTATCTTTCATGTTCTCCAGGGGGGTGGTCCGAAAATGGTGCCCCCCCTCCCCCCGTGTGTGGGCCACTGCATGAGTTTGAATGTATTCAGAAATACCAAGTTCCACACTTTGTTTAGGAGCTAGATTGTCTCACATTAGTCTAGAATTAGAATAAACATGAACGAGGATATTAATTTTAGTAAAACTTTATTGAGAGGCTTAGGCTTTAATAGGTCTAAAATATACCTAATATTTATTTAGGATGGCTACAGAGCTTCTATTATAGAACTCTCCACGGCTTTCTAAAATAACATTTTATTAGTTTTCTCTAATTCCCTTTCCCAAGTTTTTCATTTCTCTTTTGACTGTTCTTTTTTTTCTTTCAATTTTCCTTGTCAAATGGGGATTTTTTTTTCATTATTTGATTTGATTACATATCTAAGCTAATCTATAACCTTCTAAACAATAGGATTTTGATAAGTTATTTTTGCAGTATAGTACTGTAGGGCCTCACTCTAACAGCGAGTTAGGTTCCAGAGCCCCGCAGTAAAGAGAAACATAACCGTTTTTAACTTTCAAATGCATATTAAATCCCAATAACATGTTTACACTATCATATATAAAATAAGCACATAAAAACAATTAAATGAAAACTAATTTGGTAATGGAGAGTTAAAATCATTTGACAGTGACAATCAATACTGTAAACAGACTGAATTAACATAAAATGGCGGCCCTAGACATTTACTGCAAAAAAAAAAAAAAAGCCGGAAGAACTGAACGAGACAAGCTCCGGACATAGTGAACATTTAAATATAATTGAAAACCCCTGTATTAGTGCAACACTGTAAAGTGAAGTGCCATAAAGCAGGAACTTAATTTATTAAATATTTTGGGTATTATTTGTGGCACTGCGTAACTATTGTAGCATTCTACAACTTGTGTGTTAGAAAATGCTACCCACACAATGAATTTTGCTAAAACACATAAAATCCACTTTGATGAACGCACGTTCTAACACGCTACTCTAGTGTTAAACTAGTATGCCGAAGACTGGGAGATGGAGGTTCGACCCTGGTCAAGTGCGCTGAGGGTGGTTTTTCCAAAATGGCTTTCCACTCCTACTCCATACAAATGAGAGTGCACTTCCTCTAAATTAAACCTTCCTAATCTACAACACATTTGAGTGGTGAGTACATAGGTTGTTAGACGCGGTGATAAAAAAAAATGCATGAAACAAAACCTCTCACTTATTCTCCCTGCATTTCCTAGTTTTCCTGGCTACAAATCTCTTTAACCAAGTATTTAATACCTCTGTTTCCTTATCTTCCCAGTTTCTCAGTTTTCCTGGCTACAAATCTCTTTAGCCAAGTATTTAATACCTCTCTGTTTCCTTATCTTCTCAGTTTTCCTGGCTACAAATCTCTTTAACCAAGTATTTAATACCTCTCTGTTTCCTTATCTACTTAGTTTCCCAGTTTTCCTGGCTAAAAATCTCTTTAGCCAAGTATTTAATACCTCTCTGTTTCCTTATCTTCCCAGTTTCTCAGTTTTCCTGGCTACAATTCTCTTTAACCAAGTATTTAATACCTCTCTGTTTCCTTATCTTCCCAGTTTCCCAGTTTTCCTGGCTACAAATCTCTTTAGCCAAGTATTTAATACCTCTCTGTTTCCTTAATCTTCCCAATTTCTCAGTTTTCCTGGCTATAAATCTCTTTAGCCAAGTATTTAATACCTCTCTGTGTCCTTATCTTCCCAGTTTTCCAGGCTACAAATCTCTTTAACCAAGTATTTAATACCTCTTTGTTTCCTTATCTTCTGAGTTTCCCAGTTTTCCTGGCTACAAATATCTTTAACCAAGTATTTAATACCTCTCTGTTTCCTTATCTTCCCAGTTTTCCTGGCTACAAATCTCTTTAACCAAGTATTTAATACCTCTCTGTTTCCTTATCTTCCCATTTTCTCAGTTTTCCTGGCTACAAATCTCTTTAACCAATTATTTAATACCTCTCTGTTTCCTTATCTTCCTAGTTTCTCAGTTTTCCTGGCTACAAATCTCTTTAGCCAAGTATTTAATACCTCTCTGTTTCCTTATCTTCCCAGTTTCCCAGGCTACAAATCTCTTTAGCCACGTATTTAATACCTCTCTGTTTCCTTATCTTCCCAGTTTCCCAGGCTACAAATCTCTTTAACCAAGTATTTAATACCTCTCTTTTTCCTTATCTTCCCAGTTTCCCAGTTTTCCTGGCTACAAATCTCTTTAACCAAGTATTTAATACCTCTCTGTTTCCTTATCTTCCCAAGTTTCCCTGGCTACAAATCTCTTTAGCCAAGTATTTAATACCTTTCTGTTTCCTTATCTTCCCAGTTTCCCAGTTTTCCTGGCTACAAATCTCTTTAGCCAAGTATTTAATACCTATCTGTTTCCTTATCTTCCCAGTTTCCCAGTTTTCCTGGCTAAAAATCTCTTTAACCAATTATTTAATACCTCTCTGTATCCTTATCTTCCTAGTTTCTCAGTTTTCCTGGCTACAAATCTCTTTAGCCAAGTATTTATAACCTCTCTGTTTCCTTATCTTCCCAGTTTCCCAGTTTTCCTGGCTACAAATCTCTTTAGCCAAGTATTTAATACCTCTCTGTTTCCTTATCTTCCCAGTTTCCCAGTTTTCCTGGCTACAAATCTCTTTAACCAAGTATTTAATACCTCTCTGTTTCCTTATCTTCCCAGTTTCCCTGTTTTCCTGGCTACAAATCTCTTTAGCCAAGTATTTAATACCTCTCTTTTTCCTTATCTTAGATACATTCCCTTGTCTGTTGCAACCATGTTACCGGGTATTACAATTAACTTATACCTAGAAGAATGACATTTATTTTTATAAGTTAATACAGAAATGTTTTAGGGCTTTAAAACAGAAAACTAGAATCTTTCTTTTTAATAGCTGGGTCATTTCACGTCAAATCAACAAAAAAAAATTAATAAACTCAACCTGACCATTTTATATTTAAATGAAATTTTTACCAATTATTCTTCCCTTAAATTCAATCATAAATATATATTTTTTAGATTTTTTAATTGTCCTGTTTTTGAGAAATTAATTTTTGTAATTTCAATAAAAATAGATTTTTTCTCCCGGACCACATTTTTCAATTCTTATTAATTTCTGTTCTATTGCTGCTAGAATTATGCTGTTTGGTTCATTTTTTTCAATTTGAAATGGGCTTATAATCTGATTTACAACTTGGCACACTTTTAACAAAAAAAATAATTCTCTCACTCTTTCAAAAAAAATTTAAAAAAAAATTGTGTTTTTTGAAAATTTTGAAATAAATATATGCTATTTAACTATTAATTATCTATATAAACTGAAAATTTCAAAATGGTATGCCTATGGGATCATGAGTTATGATGAAAATTGTAGTGCAAGTAACAAGATTTTCAGTCCCGTGATCTGCTGTTGGTATCATTGTTATTGTTATTATTATTATATTAAGCTTCTGGTATAGAAGGTGATTTAATACATAAGATCTAAATTATGGAAGCCTTTTTAATTCTTAACAACTTAAAGAGACTAGGCTTAGCCATATTAAAACTCTGTAAAGAATGGTATGAAAACTTATAAGATATAACTTACATGTATATGGATACATAAATGTTTTCAGCAAAATGCATCTATTCAATTGCTAATTTTGAAAAATTAGTTCTTTGTACACCTTTTTAGTAAAATATTGTTTGCTTTGTTCATTTCTTCTGCTGTCAGTCGATACACTCTTCCTGTTGGTGTCGTTGGATCAACTTTAGTTATAATGTCAGATCTATTAACACTCATTATGTCTGGGAATTGAGGGTATTTAAAAGATGAACTGGGTCCATATGGCTCTAAAAAAAACTTATCTTGATGTCTTCCTCTTCTACACCAAGAACACACCCCAACCACCAATAGTTTGAATACTGGCAAGTTACAAATCCAACAATGTCACTTATCTCCAATAGGTTGTCTTCCTCTTCAACAGATAGTATTTCTTCTCTTGATTCAGTTGACAGACTGTAATACTTATCTTTCAGCCTAGTTTTACTCTCAATTCGAATGTATTTCTTGTTACTTGAACTACAATTTTCATCATAACTCATGATCCCATAGGCATCCCATTTTGAAATATTCAGTTTATATAGATAATTAATAGTTAAATAGCATATATTTTTTTTCAAAATTTTCAAAAAACACAATTACAATTACTTTTTCAATTTTTTTTTTAATGAGTGAGAGATTTTTTGTTGTTGTTGTTAAAAGTGTGCCAAGTTGTAGATGGGATTAAAGCCCATTTCAAATTGAAAAAATTGAGACAAAAAACATAATTCTAGCGCCAATGGAACAAAAGTTAATAATAATTAAAAAATATGGCATGGGAGAAAAAAATCTACTTTAATTGAAATTTCAAAAATCAATTTCTCAAAAAACAGGGCCATCAAAAAATCTTTAAAAAAATATAGTTGTGGTTAGTTTTAAGGGAAGAATAATTGGTATAAATTTCATTTAAATACAAAATGCTCAGGTTGAGGGATTGGTTGATTTGACGTGAACTGACCCAGTTTTGTCTCCTTTAAATTAGACTAATAGATAATGTGCATAAAATTTATATTCAGGTATCAAAAGTACAGTAGTAGACATAAAATCAAAGTTTAATTTAAGATACCAGTAAGCTACTTAATTAGTACACATTAGTATACATGAAATGAAATACAAACAAATATTTTTAATCACCATGTCTTTCTACCCATTTGGGGTATATGTCTATGTACTAATTATTCTAATAGGCTAGGATAAGGAAGGATGAACTTTGAAGAACTGTACCCACATTTGTATGGGGAGGGGGGGGGGTTAGGAAACCATTTATGAAAAACCACAATCAGTACACCCGACCAGGATTCCAACCCCGATCTCCCTGTATGTGAGAGTGAAGCCTTGGGTCATGCTGCCAAAGGAGTGGGTAGGCCTATTTACAAATAATACCGATTTTTTTAATATAGAAAATATAAAATCAAAACTAACTTGAGAGATTTCATCTATGTTTGATTTTAGTAAGGAAAACTTGTATTGGCCTAGACTTATAAAAAATGTGTACGCAAAACATATGGGTCTATTTAATTAGGGCCTTACTGTGAGTAGGTTAATACTATAAGCCATTATTTAGGCAAGTTTAATAAACTTATAAAAATTTAAAGACTAAAAAACACAAGTTGAATAGGGCCTAGTAAAGTATCTAATATTACAAACACTAATAGCCTGGCCTACCATGAAAAATAGATAGATTAACTTTTCACCTGGCGGTAGGAATAGGCTTAAACTATTTTTATAAAATGAATTGATACATGCACATCAGGTGCTATGTCAGCTAAGATAGGCCTAAGTTACTTTAAGTTAACATAAAATTCAGAGCTCAATAAACATCTCAAAATGTGATACCTAAACCTTTAAGTTTTTCTAGTTGTCAATAAAAAATGTATGAAATGAAAAATATTGATAACTGAATGTCAAACATTATAATCTCACGTTTTTCGAAAATGATTCAATACAAAAATTGACAAACAACTACACACAACTTAGAATAAAAAGAGTGATTGATTTAAAAGAGAACTTTCACCAACCAGATAATAACTAATATTTTGCATTGAAAGGAAATCAAATATTTTACTTTACATTCATTACTGTTTCCAGCCTGAGGCTTGAGTCAGTTTTTTATCCAAGCCATATAGTTTCCACTACTGGCTTGCTAGGCCACATTTCACAAATTATACATTTTTCAGCCATGCCGGGAATAGAGCCCGGAACCCCTAGCTCAGTAAAATGACATGCTACTCTCTGAGCTACCGGTAAGGAATAGGATAAGATAAAATATTATTAAATTAAATTTATTTTATAGCTTTCCTACATTTGCACTTTTCCAACCAATGAATTCAAGAGTACCAATAATCTCACCTGATATCTACCAAATTATGAGTGAGGTTAAGTAAAGGTTACTCTCGTGTTAGACTGGACTGCTAATTACAGGGAGATTGAGGTTTGAATCCTGGTTGGCTCAAAACTGAGGGTAGTTTTCTCTAAATGGTTTCAGACTTTTCTTTCACGCAAATGGGAGTAGATTACCTCTAAATGGCTTCTTGTTGAATTTAGGCCTACTTCATACCAATCAATCAAACTGAACATTACCTTAGTGTGTAGCTTTGATGTTCAAGAAGCTTAAAATGTCAAAAGAAACTTATAGGTAGGGGATTTATATTTGAGAAGGCCTAAATACCATATCTTGTGTGTATAAAAATATATATTCCGTTCACGATAGGTTTTTACCTGGATGACAGTTCGAAAATCATATGTTTAGGTTTTGGATTGCCAACACTTGTAAAAGATGACTGTTTTGTTATAAATATAAAGATATTTAATTACCTGTTATATATTACATTTAAAACGTAAACTTAAGTTTTCTCATACTATTTCATTTTTTTAAATAATTTCTTTTTATCCAACTCGAAACAATATTTTAAACATAATTAAAAGTACTTATTTTTCGTTTTGGAACGTTACTGATTTTGTGTAATATAGTCCACACATCAATATCTTTTAATACAGGCATCATATTTACTTGGAAAAGAGAAAATTGTTGTCTTTTTTACATACAATAAATGATTTTATGATTATTCTATCGTATTTTGAAATATTTAACTGAATAAAATATTTGCATCAACTGTGTGTCTGCATCATTGTAAAAAACTTGTTTACCATTATGTTCAATCATAAGGTTTAGATTTGTCAGTCGCCATTTTGAAGCTATGTTCGTTAGAAGTTTTTGTGAAAGTGGTGTTAATATTTTTTTAAGGGGATTAAAACTATGAATAAACTTTGTGTCCGACCTCAAATAAATATATAAATAGTATTGGCCTAAATTACTGTGGTTAACTATCACATTAATATATTACCATCTGTTTTCATTACAGTCATCCAAAGTAATAGATGTCAGCTGTTGATGTAGTGATATATTAGGGATTACTTCTAGTAACATTTCAAGCTGTCATCCATGTAAACTTAGGTTTGGAATGACTTATATAAATCAGTTTGTTCAAAAAAATTAATCGAAATTTAATTATTTTTTTTTATTAAATAAAAGTAATTCGCTATTTAGGAATTTCTGATCACGATCTCCAGCATGGCAACAATACTTTTATGCGTATAACCCGAACGGGTAGTAAGACGCGGTGCTAATAATAATAATAATAATAATAATATAACAATACTTTTAAACACCTAACCAAGTTATTTTAAGTTATTGTCCCTATTTGATTAAAAAGTTGTGTAACTTTAGGAAGGCTAGTATAAAATTGATTTTGCTCCATTTTAAAATCAAACTTATTTTTGATTGCTGAAAATGTTTCACAAGTTCCCATACCAACCTATTCCCCTACTATTTTCACACTCTGCTGTATGAGAAAGAGATGCAGTCATATAAATAAGCTCTAGATATAAAGTCAAAAATAAATAATGGCACACAACCCAAACTTAAACAGACTTGAAAATTGACCTTAAATTAATTGTATAAAATGTTAAGGCAATAAATCCAAAAGACACAAGAAATTGCTAGGATGTTGAAATTTTTAATAAAACCCTTGAACCACAATCACGTTAATATTTCCTTAATAGTGTAGCATACTATGATAAATGTCCTTAAGTATAATAATTCTAGTATGAAGAAGCAAAGATTGATTGAAAAAAGTAGAGCATGACAAATTACCTAATCACAAGTAGGCCTAGGTCTACTAATATGTTTGTGAGTGACAAAAATATATCTTACCACTGATAATCTGCCTGAGAGACCATCACAGGGCCCGCCTTTGGCGTCGCTAGCATCTGAAATAAGGAATTATAAGCATTTAGACCAACTGTCAATTTAACAAAAATTAACCTATTTTAGCTTTGTTGAATTTAACATAGCCAAGGCTAAATACAAATAATAAGTTGCGAAAGGAGATATAAAATTCAAAATGCATGTGAATGTTTTGAAATAATATTCAAAGGACAAGTGTAGGGCCCTATTATACAGGTGTGTCCTGTAAACCTTGGTCCCATTTCAATCCGGAAAAGTATTTGTATCCTACCTGGAGTCGAGACTTTTCCACATTGAAAATATGTGGCAGGTTCCTATTGATGCTAGAGGAATTTTGATGAAAAACGCCATTAATTATTTATTACAATATAAAAAAATGTATTTAGGACTTTTCATAACATTAATGAAGAACTACTTAGCCCGGAAGCAACAAATCAGCCATTATGGTAAACATTATCACGTGATAAATAGTCCATTACACCCAATTCTAAATATATACATTTATAGTTTACATTACAGAAAGTAATATGAATTAATGTTTAAATTATTCATATACAAACTCAATTTCAAAATAGTTAAAGCGTGATATCTGCTAGAATAAATCCAACAAAAGTTTCAGACTCTCTTTATATATGATACAGCCATTTAAAGAAAAGAACAACTTTATATCACAGATCAGAATAATTTGGGATATAGTAGTGGAATATTTTTTTTGTTATTTTTTTACATTGGAGAGCATTCAATAGTTATTATCCCTGACTCAACGAGGTATAAGGAAGGTCTAAGATTACTGGTCGAGGTACTTTTTAGATACAGTGATCACAGAGTGAAGCAAAATAGCGCTAGTGTCTTAACTTATTAGCACGCACACAATTCAAATATTGTAAAGAAGTTGGAATCACAAAGGTTTAATTCTACTGTTTTAGGTAATATAGAGACAAGATAAAATAATTAATAGCTTAAAAAAAGAATGTTATAACTAACAAAAATGTAAACTACAATAATTGTTTGCTAATAGCTGAAAACGCATTTAAAGACACTTGAAAATTATATATATATATATATATATATATATATGAGTAAGTGTGTTGCAAAATTGCCCTTATGCATTATAGTATAATTTTGACTGTGATATGTTTATTTATGTTTAGATTTTTATAAAACTTTACCTGGTATCAACGTATATAAACCTGGGTCGATTTAGTAAATTTCACAAATTTTGACAATACGATTTGGATAATAATTAGAAATATATCTTTGAAAAGGACAGTTTTGCAATGATCCATTGTTTTCAAACAAAAGAAGACTAATTTGTGAATCAAGTTTTAAAACTTATTTATATTAATATATATATCTGTTCATATACGAATGTGATCAAGATGTCGCTAAAGAGAATCATCCAGCCCAGTGGATATTTAAGATGTTATGATATTAGCGCTAGTCGGCCAAATAATGGGCTGTCACAGTAAACTAAGTCAGAATTGTGTAACTGAAAGGAACCTAAGCAGTTTTATCATTTTAATCGTTTACATCTCTATTAATTTTGATATCAATAAAGTGTAAATTTTATTTAAGAAAAACTCGTTTTTACTTTGATTGAAATTTGATTTTAATTGGGTTATAGGTCTGATTGGAGTTTTTACTCAATTATTTAGATGTTTTACAATAGTGCAAATTTTATATAATTTTTTTCAGTTATAGCCCTAGCTAAAAATAACTTTTTGGCTTCCCTTTTTAATTTATTATATCTTTAACTGGTCTTAATATATAGACAAATCATTAACATTTCACCCAATAGGATTCAAACACGAATTCCTTCAGGTGTCGTAAGCTGGCTGATAAGACTCTTGCCTAAGGTCCACACCCTTTAATATATGTTATTAATGATAATAGTTAAACAATTTAAAAATCACACAATGTGTATAAAGATTCCCAGTACCCCTTTCAAACACATACACAATGTAGCAAGCTAATTTTTTTTTTTTTATGTATTGCATGACCAAGAAAATGTAATTAATTTGAAAATCATCAGCAATCGATCATTATAGTTGATGTGTATTTTAATAAAAAGCTCATTTTTTGGTCATCTTAATTATTTTATCTACTCGTCATATTACATAATGACATATAATAAAAACGTAATCCTTCAAACTTCTTTACAATATTTGAATTGATTGTGTGATAATTAATATAAAGAGACACCAGAACTTTTTGGCTTCAATGTCTGACCACTGGAACTAGAACGTTAACATGGTGTGGAGTGAGGAGTATCATAGGGGTGGATACAACCTACCGGTTTCGTTGGCTGAGGGCTCTTATTTTACTTATTTTTTTGATTGTGCATTTTTTTTAAAATTACTATCTACGGCATTATTAAAGTCTTGATATTTGATGAGTTTGCTGTTCAAAACTGGGTATTTTCCCCCCAAATAACATTATTCAAACACAGTTATTACAAGCTCATCTGTGATATTTTTAACATACAGATAGCCCATACAAAATTACAGAAACTTTTGATATAATTTTTTAATATCCAAAATGATGTATTTACACTTTTTTAAGTTCTTATTAAAATTGGCTTGACATTTTCTTTTTCAAATTTGAGCCGTCAAATTACTTTTTAAACTCTATCTCTAATCAATAAAGTAAATAATATATATTTAATATAGTTAAATATCTTCTTTAACTTTGGATGAAATAACATAGAGTAAATTATTCATTATTATTGTTACTTTCATAAAGGTTTCAACAGTGATATGAAATTTGTTTGTTTGTGAGAGGATTTTATTTTATTCGATGAGAAAATCACAAGCTGTTTTCCAAGCTACTCCTAAAAAATGGTATCCATAAATTCCATTTATAAAGTAAATAATTAAAGAACGAAACGAAAAGAAAAACGACAACTCTAAAGTCTTACGGTATATGATCGAAAATATAATCTTTGACAAGGAGCCAAAACATTGACATAATGCTCTCTTTTGGTCAGATGCTTACAAACATACAATACCACATGGTTTCAGTTTTATTATACGCTATGGTTTTATGTCTGAAAATTTAATAATTGGCCTTATCAAAAGACTTTTTTATAAATCAATATAATATACATCGTTTAAAAACATATTTGTTGATAGCATACTTATAATTATATCATAAAACAAATAAAGTATTTATTCTGTGAGTGTACAAACAGTTTTAATGAGGTATATAAGTTTTTTTAATTTTTTCTAAATAAATTGCTGACCATGCTTATATTATTGGCTATAAAAATACACTTAGCAGTGAGCTGTACCTTGTGTTTTTGTTGTTACAATGGATTCCAAGTTGTTGTTTCTGAAAGGTAATGCTGTTAGGGGTGGTTTTGATAGTTAGAGTTATCATTTAGTGACGCAATCCTTAATACCAAATTCCGTTACGTAGATTAATATTTTAAGGACGTCAATAATTATGACTTTAAATATATTTTGCAACAGCGCTACACGGCATGCCAATGTTCAATATGATAGTCATCTATGTCTCAAACAAATATTTTAGTTCTAGTTATATGTGGCTTTGTATATGCACAGATGGATCTTGATAAGATATATCCCCTTTAGAAGCATGTTATTTGGAACCATAGGTGTATTATATGGTTCTACCATTTATATCCATAGTATAAGTGGATGGAATTTGTGCCTGAAATTTTCGAGCTGTCGACTGCACACCATTGTGTAATAAGGAAGGGAACTTTCGGGTATTTCTTTTTCTCTTACACACATAAGACACTGTAGTATTTTGACATTGTTCGCTAATTTATATGAATACATGAGTTATCAATGTATTATTATGTAAATGAAATAAATGTGTTAATAAAAAGTTGAAGAGCATTACTAGTTTTCGACCCGCTTGACTTGTTTATTTAAATAAGTTGATATAAGGATATATACAAATACTTCCTACAAGTCTCTAACCTAAATGATCATTTGAACGCAAGACGTTTGTTTTTAATTTGTCATTAGAACAAATTATAATCAAGTTTTAAGCTACCTCATGTCATTATAGTTATCGAACTTTCAATATAAAATGGTTTTTAAAACCAATATACACGCTAATAGCAACTATTTAATATATTGGACTCTTGGCAGAATGTAATCAACTAAAGTGATAGCTACATATTTTAATATATTAAAGATTGTATTCATATTTATACCATTTTACCTGTGACACTTAATTGTATATATTTTATTGTAAATCTTTATTTACCTGTGTGTGGTATAATACTTCAATATTGTGCAGTTTTATTCACTAGTTACTAGAGACATGATTTCGCACAAGAACATTGAAATAAACAGTTAAACCTGTCCCCTCACGGTCAATCAGACCCTTTCAAATTAGTCAGACCAAATTGTTACAATTACTACCACTTGGCAGCGCTAACTCCCAACCAGACAATATTTGGTTTCACTGTCCACGCAAGGTAACGTGGGCAGTAACAGCTAGGACAATATTGGTGGGTGTTCTTGTTGTTACCGGGTTGGTGAGACTGTATTGCTTATTTAAAATGTGATGTTATGAAATATGATTAAGTGAACAAATAATTAAGTGGTAATTTGTAACTTCTGTGCATTTGCTTAGTGAAACTTAGTAATGGACCGTCTACAACCAAACACACCCTCTTGTCGGAGCGTCACTCTTTGGTCCTTTGCAAGTGGTGTGTTTATGTCCATCCAGTATAGTATAGAGAACACTGGGTTCCACACTACTTAAACAAAAGTCTTTAAATCTGTTTGGATCAGATTGATTTCAAATTGTTACAACTACTAACGCTTGGCAGCACTAGCTACCAACTAGCCAATATTTGGATTCACTGTCCATAATAGGTAACGTGGGAAGTAACACATCTAGGACAATATTGTTGGGTGTTTACGTTGCTGTCAGGTTGATGAGACTGTATTGTCTTTTATTTTTAAATATATATATATATACTGAACCTCAACATCCACCGCACTTTCATGTGGATCGATTCAAGAGTAGTGCTGGCATGGATCGGGTGAACTACCAGAGCAGAGGCAGAATGTCGTTAGTTTACCATTAATAATACCAACATTTGATTCAATTATTAAAAGACTTTCTTCTCTTTCACACATGCATAATTCCCGAGATTAGTAACCAATATCCGATGATCGACGGAAGTACTTTTTTCAAAGAAGGAGCTCTTCAAAGCACTATGTATCAGCGTTAAACCTGCTCAACGGCAAGGGTTTGCCCAAGGATGACATGATTTACAAACCTTGCATCAAGTACACTAGAAAATTAATTTAAGGACCTTTTTCATCCATTTATAGATAAGTCACAATGTCTCGTGGTAGGTGAAAGGTTAAAATCATCATTTGCACCTTATAGTCAAAAACCTCCAATCAATATACCGGGAAAACACCATATAACACATTCATAATGAACATCTATGCTTGTTTCCTGCATGAACGCAATTGAAGTTATCGTCATTCAGACAACAGTTTTAGATTCACAATTGGTGGAATTCTGTTAGTCAAGTGATCCACAAATGCTTCATTTACTTTAAACTAAAAGTGCAAGCATCAAAGCAACTGATGGGACAATTAATTGCCTTCTCAGCGTACAGAACCATCCCGTAAATTTCTCAACAGTGTTGTTGATTATAGAGGACCCTTTCAAATTAGTCAGACCAAATTGTTACAATTACTACCACTTGGCAGCGCTAACTCCCAACCAGACAATATTTGGTTTCACTGTCCACGCAAGGTAACGTGGGCAGTAACAGCTAGGACAATATTGGTGGGTGTTCTTGTTGTTACCGGGTTGGTGAGACTGTATTGCTTATTTAAAATGTGATGTTATGAAATATGATTAAGTGAACAAATAATTAAGTGGTAATTTGTAACTTCTGTGCATTTGCTTAGTGAAACTTAGTAATGGCCCGTCTACAACCAAACACACCCTCTTGTCGGACTCGTAACTACGCAATAACGTCATTTTGTCTGTCTACAATAGCTGACGCAAACACAATCGTCTGTCGGAACTGTTGGACCCGCTTGTCAGGAGGAGACGAACATTGTCCATCTCTTGCGTTTATGTAGTTGCGTTGACTTGCGTTCAGCCAATAAAAAACAAATATGGATGGACTATTAAAATCAAATAATATGAAGTTATTTGGTCTATGACAACAGCGGTTGCAAATGTATAGAAATGAATACAGGATTTTCAATTAAAATCATACATATTTAACAATTTGTATATTTTTAAAATATTTATTTCTTATTTGAAAACGTTAATATGAATTTGACTTTTATAGTCATCTTTGCTGTTTGTTTCTATTGGTTGAAATTACGTCTTGCGACTTTTCATTGTAGACAGTCTATTTTGTCTTTAAGAGGAGCGTAATTACAGATGCGTTTGCGATTGCGTAATTGAGAGTTCACCAAGTGGGTATGTTGGATGTAAACGGGCCATAAAGGGGGTTTATTGAATCAGCAAATGGAAATACTTTGTTTTCATTCATTGGTCCTCTGAAATAACAAGACATTACCTGTGTTTTTTATTTTATTGATATTGAAGAAAAAAAGTATCTTGAAATGTGGTAAACATGAGACACAAATTAATTCAAAATTATGCTTGATTTTTATGAATCATTATAAATAGCTTCCAAATGGAAAATTATATGTATAGATGTTTATTTCGCTTTTAGAAAAGACTGAGTATAAGAATAATTGATAGATTAGATGACTAATGACTGGATTATAATTTGAGCTTTTATCTATGGATTGGTTCAGATTCATGCATAATTAGGACTCCCACATCCGGATCATGGGCAAAGAGTACATTCTAAAAATAACAACCAGGGAAAAACGGGCATTTTTTTTACTCTACATATTTTATTGAAAACATTTTTATAAATACGTTACCAAATAATGTAGAAATTACATAATAATAAATAGGTTAACACATTAACCTTTTGTTATCGGTAATATTTATGAATTATTGCCTATACTAAATGAAGAACAATATTAGTTTTTTTTACTAAGGCTGGGTTTATATTCACACCTAACGCAAAGCTAATAGCCCATGTAGAAAAATCATATCTGGCCAGAACTGGTTCAAATCTGGCATTCCCAGATCTGGCCAATTCCAGCTCTAGGCCAGATCTGACATTTTCCCACAGGCAGTGAATAGTGAATTGCATACAGGGCGCAATTCATAAGATAATCACAACGCTTTATAATAAAACATAGTATAAGGTCGTACATAAATCGATTATCTTTTATTCGTAAGAAAACTAACCTATTTGCACATTCAGATAAAATATCTAAAAAATACATCACTAAAGAGTTCTCTCGAAAAACTACGTTAGTAAATAGTATATTTTAAAACTTGAAAAAGCCTAACTTAAGTTACCCGTACTATTAAATCAAATTTGATTTTTATTTTATTATTTTTATGAATACTATGGTAGACATATTTCTCAGTAACTGAATCAAAATGTAATAGATTCACTTTATTTTCAATTATATACATAATTGTAATCAAAGCTAAGACAAAGAAGTCTCACAAAATTTATTTAATAGCGCATAGTTTACCAAGCACAATTCATATTAAGCCTACGAGCGTTCACAGCGAGTCGTACCTAATATTTATAGCCATATAATAAGTATTTATTTCTAGAGATAAGTCTAACCTCTTTGTAGAAAACTATAGTAAGCTCCTTTTAAAACACTACTTCATCAAAATATTTGCATGAAAAACAACAATAATGTATATATAGAAGATAAAATAGTAGCTACCTCTTATAAGTTGTGGCCACACTATTAATTAAGTAGCTTTTTCATAATTATAAGTTTTACAACAAAATACTATTATTTAAATGATTATGTTATTCATCCCTTGGTTCTGAATTAATTAGTAATAAATATTGGGGTAGACCTACTCCACGACACCACAAACAAAACTGATTTTCTTACTTTAATTTTCAGTCATGTTTTCAATATTATCATTCACACTGAAAAAATAAAGGTTACAAATAATTTAAAAAAAATTATCACCTACATTCTACAATAAAGCATCAAATTTCATCTGCTGTGTATCCTACATATTTTATTGACTTTTCTTTTCCTTTTCTTTCCGTATTCATCTACTTATTATTTTGAATGAAACTTAAATACATTAAAGTTAGCCAAAACCAACTAAATGAATTATTTTATATTCAATATTCATAACAATTCTATTGTGAACGCTATGGTTGAAACAATGTGCTTCAACTTCATGTAAGTTATATTATGAGGTATGCGATGATCGTTATTAATTGAGAATTATATATGACTCCAAACAAAAACTCAAGACGTAGTTTTAGAGCCCAAACTTAATAAATAGATAATTAATACGCTAACAAATGTAGGACTTTCCCTTATTATTTAAATTTTTTTTAGCATAGGCTGTGCAATTTTAGAAAATAACTAACACATTCATGTATGGCAGATGAAGCCAGCACTCTTCGCGTTTATTGGTTTTTCCAAGGAGTCACTGGATGGTATGAGGATCTCTTTATGATCATTTTGGCATTTATTTCATCTCAAAAGGGTTTTCTCTGCAATCCGAAGACGAAGCTAACTCTTTGGGAAAAGATATTTAGTTGTTATCAAATCTTGCCATTATTATAGCGAACATAGTTTTTTTTATTGCCTAGTTGTGTCCAAGCTTTGTTGATTTCATGTTCAACTGTTTTAAGGTATTTTTACGTTCTGCATTTGTGAAGATA
This sequence comes from Timema monikensis, assembly GCA_902151445.1. Lineage (NCBI taxonomy): Eukaryota > Metazoa > Arthropoda > Insecta > Phasmatodea > Timematidae > Timema > Timema monikensis. The sequence goes on from CABFVZ010000916.1 coordinate 142,330, forward strand.
TATGTCATTTACCATGGAAGGTTTATCTTGCTTGTTTCCACTATAGTAGTTTAACGCTTATCTGGGGGCCATAGGGAAGCCCATCAAGGTAAGCCCATGAGCTTTCACGCTAAGGGTGTTGTGCATTTAGGGATTTAATGTACTACCTTCTTGACAGGATAATGGAATTCAGAAGAGCCAATGACTTTATGCCAACTGACTTATGGTGAAATGCCAAATTACATCAGGCCAAATTACTTTAGGCTAGCAAAATTTGGTTTTCAATTTTTATGCCAAATGACGTTAGGCCTACTGCCGCATCCCCAAAATAATTTGTTTCAATGGTGCATAATATAACGGTGTTACATGAAGAAATTATTTTATTTTCGGTTCGTGGACTCACATAAATTGAGTTTTTGATGCTTTTTTTTTTCCAAATGAGATTTCAGTTATTCATCTCCGTTTCGGAATCGATGTCTACGTAAAGAAGAAATCTCTCACAATTATTGTCATACTCTTTGAGAGCCATTTTGAGAGAGTATTCCGAACACCTCCAAGCGCGAGTAATGGTAATAAAATGGTAGATGGTATTGGTATGATGGGATGGCGGCTTCCAAGGTGAGATGCTACGTGACCAGCCATCATGTTGAAATTTTGTTAAAAAAAATTGTTAGTAATATTATAAGGTAATTCATATTTATGATTTGAATAGAATAAAATACATTCCCTTATTGGAATCAACAATAAAACTTCTTAAATCATTTATCATGGAGGGAGGGGTTATAACCCCCATTCTTTGCGCAAGCCACTGAGCCCAATTATTGAAATTATAGCTCTATTAAAAAATTAATACAGCATTGAATTGCTTTTCCTTTATTAGCGAGATTTTTAAAAAAAGGCTTTACTGTGTTCACCTTGAATAATAAACAAAACAATGAAACGCTGTCAGTTACTTCCATAGAATATGATTTACTCAATACATATCCCTGTTCAAAACAAAAATTCATATATAAACCATTAATATTCAAATAATATAAGGAATAAAATACTTTACAATACAAACATATATATAATTATTTATTCATTTAATAATAAGTTAATAAAATAATAGTTAACAACATTTTCCTTAATTGCATTTGTTGTATGAAGAGTTAAGAACAAAATTCTTTATTGCACACATTTTCCAAGTTTGGCACTAATTTATAATTTATAAATCCAAAATTACTATATTACTCTGTATTATTACAATGGAGTACAAAGGAAAATAATTAGGAAGTTATGGAAATAAATATATAGTAAATTTAAAGGTGCTCTAGTTGACTTTTATTAAACTAACTAGTATGCTATAATAGTGCTCTTTCCATTTAATAAACACAACAGTATCATCTATTCTGTACTTAAACCAATCTTTATTGAGTATTTTTCATTCAAACTAATTAAGTTGAAAATTAAAAAGTACTATTTGGTTGAGGTGAGATGCGACTCAGAAGTGGGTTGTGTTGAAGTTGCTTAGCATTTTCTCTCCCAAGGAAAAGTTTTTATTTGCATATTTTGGGAATTCATCGAGGTTATAGACGAATGAACCGAACGTTGGGAACATAATGAAAAGAATAATCAGACAGATAAAATTCATGCCAATACCAGCTCTCATCTATAACACAAACAAAATAAGATTATATGACAAAATTAATATACACATCAAACACACACACACACATATATATATGCATATAGTTTGGTAAGAAATTAATTATATTATATACAGACAATTATTTAGGCGTGTTTCATTACAATATAATGTAATGTGAAAAAATCAGTCTATAATAAGTAAGATAGAATGTTTTAAATAGTAAGTAAAAACACAAGTAATGTTAAACATTACAATTTATCATATTTTGGTGGGCAAATAACTTTACAATGAAACAATTATACATATTGGGAAAAAAATAGATTTTAAATAATACTAAAATGTTTGAAGTTTATACATCCAAATAATATTGGACCAAATATATCATTCTGCTACATTCGATAGTAAGTGAGGATATAATTATAGGATTTTTAGTTCCAGATAATGAAGTAAATCACTAAAACTAGAAATCGATTAATCTGGTAGACAAGCCTTCTGCCATCCCAAAAGAGAAAGGAATTTCAACATGTCCTATTTTATAAGGATTGACCAAACAGCAATGTTCCGAGATCAGTCACGACCATGAACATGATTGAAAAATATCAGTGATTTTTACCAGTGTTTATTCACAGTGTCTTGCCGGACAGATATTTTGTCACGGTCGCAATTTGTTGCTGGATAGTTATTTTGTTCCAGACACCGCTCTTTACTATGCTTATAAAACTGATATTACTGTTACAAGTATATTGAACAAATTCATTTTCAGTCGTCAGATAACAGAAAGTGTACAAGTGAGAGGAGAAGAATGGAATAAATTAAAGGAGAAATAAAGGAGGAAGGAAAGAGGAAGATGGAGGCATTTTACTAAATTGACCCGGCCACGGGCTGGAAACAGTTCATGATGATGATTTTCAGTCGTTGCACGTGTGATGCCGTGGTCAACTAAACATATTATGGCTATCAGAAATACTAAAAATAGGTCCTTTATTTGGGTTATGAAACACACAAAATAAAACACTTTAAGAGATATGTCCACCACCACTCAAAGTATTCAAATAGCGGCTCTTTATCAAATAATGTTTATTAAAACACGAGAGCAAAGAACACGATACAGCTTCTGGCTACACCTGTGGATCACCATGTTGCCAACCGATATAATGTTTGTCACTGTTGCAACTTTTGTAATCCAGAGTGCTCAGCTGTCATCATCTAGCGAGCGTATTGCAATTCACCAATTACTGATTTTTCAATCACTGATACTTTTGAGTTCCAATCACTGGGAGTGACGGTGACAAAAAAAAAATCACCGTCAGAGATTTATCACCCATATTTAGTATTATTATCTTTTACAGAGGGTATTCATATTTAATTCGCTAATGCAGTCGCTTCAAATTTATGTTCTACTATTGTACTAAATTAATTGAAATATTTTTAGATAATTATTTTACAAATCAACTTTGATGGATATAGATCAAATATGGATTATGTAAGGATACTCAAATCTCGCGGATTACGGTTGGCAGGACATGTAGCGCGAATGTAAGAAAGTAGAACCTTGTTGAGGGTGCCTAATGGTAAATGTAATGGTAAGACAACATTGAGAAGACCTTGACACAGATGGGAGGATAACATTAGAATGGACTTGAAAGAGATAGAGTGTAATGAAGGGGACTGGATAAAACTAGCTCAAAATAGAGATAGGTGGCGTAATTTTTGAAAGTTTGGCAATTATAGTAAGATTGCTACCTTTCAGGGTAGATAGAGTGTAGCTAGCAATATTGTTCTTAAAATTTCCCAATACATATATATATAAATATAAATAAGATTAGAACTCACCATATCTTTGGATTTCATATTGGAAGATGCCATTACTATAGCATTGGGTGGAGTTGCCACAGGCAACATGAAGGCGTATGAGCAACACAAAACGGCTGGCATCATAAAATATAACGGATGAATTTTCATTGCTACTGCCTGAAAGAAAGACAAAGACAAAATAATAATAATAATCAACTTTAATGGTGAAGTTAAGGCTACCGCCTTTTCTTACACTTAACCATACTATATCACTGGCGGGCTGACACTATGGAGTTTTTTTAATCACAATTATGGAACTGAAAAGGGAACTTTGGCTATACCTGCTCCAAAATTTATGGCTGGTAAGCTACCAAGAATAGTATTAGTTTGTTATAATATATAAAGAATTTAATGTTCTTTGTATTAATATGAAACTCTCATATGTCTATTTTAATTCTATGTTTTTGTTTTTTGATTTCGATACTAGATGTGGAGTTGTTTTATCTTTGCTAAGTGCAGTGGAACACTTTATATAACATTTTGAGTTTAAAACATGACACATTTTGAAACAATTAAACATCCTGACACGATTTAGTCAATAATTATAATACAAATAAAATTCATTAATAGACGTTTTAGCTTGTAGTGGGCTAAAAGAATTTAACTCGTCACAATAAGCATTTAACCCGTCACATTAAGACATAATTCAATCTGACATTGTTTTCAATAAGTCACTATTAAAACATTATCAACCACCTTCTGAAACTGCCTTTGACTCACCATGTATTCAATGAATGTTAACAGAGTGTCACACTGACAACAGACAGCCTGCTTCGATGAGTTCATGTTAAGTATTAGGCTGTCCTAATGGAACATATTGTCCACGCTGTCTCAACAGAAGAAAATATTGCGCTTGCACTCGACATGCTATCCCTGCCATGGGACTTTCCTTCTACCAAAAATTACTATACATCTTTTCAGGGGGAAGAACAATTTTCCCTTCCACGCCCCTCCTTCTTGTCAGCAAATTTGACCGTATAAATTGAAATGTCCTACGAACCGTGTGGTACGCTTCATCTTATCCTCATCTGGAGAAGGAACGCTACACACTAGAGAGGTTACTCTACTAGTCGAATCGTCAAGATGGAATGGGTGGTCTCTCCACCTCGACGCAGATAGGTTATTGTAGTTTAATTTGTTTAGCTTACTTTGTTAGGATTTAGGATTTAATTGTATCTCCTTCAGATAACCTTTTTACGAGTCAGACGTGTAATTTAAGTATATATATTTACTTTAGCAAGGTAGTTTTATTTGCTTTGCTGGGGTAGTATTGTTTGGATGTAGGATGCATTTATTTCCCCTTCTGAGTTATTTTGTTGAGCTACATTTTATATTACAACTTTATAATCCTGTTAAGGGGGACTATGATAGACCCATGTTTATTGTGCTCGGTTTGGGCTAACAAAACTTAGTCATAATGACTTATTTGACTCGTTCTAATCATTGATAAGTAAAATGGTAGTACAAGTGCCTAAGAGCTACATGGCTCTCTTTAGGACTTTGTACTCGTTCTTGATTCTATTTATGTATGAACATAGACATACGATGATTTAAGTCTGTTCTGAGTGACAGTTTAGGTCTCTTGTACATGTGTCTTATAGATCTATTTTCATATTATTCTCGTTTACATTTGCGTTGCCTCTTTATTACTAATGCTGTGGGGTTTTACTCCCGGTCTCTGGTTGAGCATAATTTATTTTACATTAGTGCTTTGCGCCCTTCTGGCTTTTTACTGGCAGGAACAGTTATATGTATCCCGGGGCTTTTCTCCTGCTTAAGTATGTTTATTTATGTGTGTCTATGAGGGCGTCGTTCCCTCTTAAGTTGAATCTTATGTAAGGTTTTTCTAATAATTAGGATTGGGCTTCTCAATTGCCTCTTTGAAAGCTCTAAATAAGCCCCAACTTGCCAAGCCAGTTTTTGGTCAATATATATTTAATGGTGATCACCTAAATGATTTGTTGAGATTATGTTGTTATTAAATACTATTGTAATGATCTATCATTTGACTAGCTACTTGTGTACCATGTTATAGAGCTAATATTAAACTCTCTTTAATATATCCACTTAAAACGCTTTGTTGTCATAAACTCTATGTAGTCACAATCGAGTCTTGTTAATGGGACTATTACTACATATTATTACTTTTGTGTGAAAGACAAAAATAATCTAATAGCTTGTAACTTGTCATGTATTGTAATCTCAAACCTCTTTAACACTAAACTATATTCCATATACAGTAACCTGTTTTCTATGTTATGTAACAATCCTTGACCTTATCTACGATTTGATAGGTAGAGATAGGGCGAGGATGTTGAAAGCTGGAGCATGTGTTTCAAATATGATTTAAATTGGCTCTTCATTCAAATAATACCAATAACCCTTTAATTAAGTATTTTCAGAGACATTATCTAGTAGCGAAAAGAGGTTAGGCCATTTTCTTTTAATAAAGTTAAGATGTTATAATTTACACTGCATATTTCATTATAAACCGATGTGTTTTATTATGAACTAGATAGCTGTTGCCCGCGGCTTTGCTCGCGCGGAAGTTGATTATATACAAATACGAAAATATACATATGTATTTACAGATTAATTAAAAATATTACGTTACGTTGATGACCATAACTTGACCTCAGATCAAAAATAATGCAAGTCCGATACAAACTTTCACCCCCTTTTTCATCCCTTATTAAATAAAATTTCCAAAATTCCTGAAACACGTATTTATTTGTTTTACGTCAATAACCGAAATACAAAATTTTGTTTATGTAACTTTCAAAATGACGGACTTTCATACATATTATCATACATATTATCATCCCCTATTTTGACCCCTTTGGGGTGGAATTTTCTAAAATCCTTTCTTAGTGGGTGCCTACATAACAAAATGAATATACAGTCCGAATTTCATGCTTGTAGCCTTGATAGTTTGCACTCGGCGATGATGAATCAATCAGTCAGTCAGGACATGTTATTTTATAAGTATAGATTGTGCACTGTACGCTATTTACTATCAGGTATGGGTTATGCATGAATATATTGTAAGTATAAAGTTCCATTTACACTGACAATTGGCTGGATTACATTATGGAGTAGCTTTTAAGAATATAGTTATGTTCGCGTCACCATGGCAGCTATAACCATGGCAGAAAATAACTTCCTTTTCTGTTCCAGCTCTCGAGTTGGAGTGAGTATGGCAGGTTTGGAATTGAAGAAGAAGAAGAAGAAGAAGAAGAAGAAGAATAAAAACATGCAACTCTATGATCTAAGCTTAATCTTGAATTGATTTAACAAAAATGACTAATTTTGAGTTGACCACAAAAAAAAAAGTTCTCCTTTAAAAAAGTGTTAGAATATAAAATTCTAGAAAATAGATATAATTAATGTTTTAGAGTCAATTGGTTGAAAATATTTTTTATTATTATTTTTTGAACATTATTTTTTGTTTTTAAACATAATCTTTTTTTGCAGACAGTATATTTATGATCGCAAAAAGAGTGTATATTGAAAGTTAAAAACAAATAATTAGAGGACCTAATTAATGTGAATTGTAGACTTCAGTTCAGTTTAATAATAATAATAGAAATAATAATAATTTTCTAAAAATAAGATTTAAAATTATAGGGTGATTACATGATCTAACTCGCTATTCTATTGTTATACCAAATTACTAGATTACTGACTGTACGATATGATTTTTTTATTGTGAAAGTTTGTTTCCGCCATCTTTAAAAAAGAGAACCGAAAGTATTGAAAAGGTGTTTGCTTCGCCTCTGATCTAACAGCATGTTCCATCTGCTCCTAACTTACTGTAAGCTGTACTCGTCACAGTTGTAGAACTGTTCCTTCAAGTCAACACGAACAACGTTAATACCTTTCTAACTTTCAGGGTAAACGAGGTTTACATATTTACTCACCATTTCTGAGAGAACAGGAAGAACAATATTCGCAACAGCTGTGTTGGAAGACACCTCAGTAAGAAACGTAGTTGCTGTGGAGATTATTACAAGGATAGCAAATGAAGGCAATACTTCAAGAGCTTGAAGTTTCACCCCCAAAAAATGAGACAAACCAGATACTTTACTAGCTTCTGCCATTGCAAAACCACCACCTGTTAAAATCAAAACAAAACACAAACAATTTAAAATGGTCAATATTCACCCGATTTTAACATGATAATTATTTTACTAATTTTTCCAACTTGTTTACTATCCATGTTTTCTAATCATACATAGAATAATATAACTTGTCAGTGGTGTGCAACCTCTAATACAGTGTTGTTCACAGGGGCGCACCCAGTAATTTGAGCTGGGGGGGGGGAAGCTTTTTACATAATAATTTTCATAATTGCAACATTATATATTTCAATTACTGTATTATTTGGAAATTTTATTTGAAGTAGGGGGATAAGAAAGATCGAGAATTGACGATTCTCCCTAAAAAGTGTGGTTCTGAGAGTTTGTCCCGCGGGGAAAATTTTTATTTCAAAGGAGGCAAATGGTAATATTTAAGCTAATTTATACCAAAATCGGATCCTCGGCCTACCCTATGTCACTGGTTAACAGGTCTGAGCTTACACACTCTTCTTCACACCCAGGACTTGCAGTTGGTGGGGGAGGGGGTGTATAATAATATCTCAACTGCACCTTCCCCTCTTCCTGATACAATAGTGTTTACATAATTGCTCTAAAATAATAATTTCATTTACTGTCCTCCACTTTAAAGCTTTACGTACAAAGAGTAAAGACTTTAACCATTTCTAGAAAATATTATGGTATCACAGGTCCAGTTTTCATTTAAGTGCAAATTTACAGTAAAATTAAAAATCAACAGAAAAAAGTATTCCTTTGAAAATCCCTAATAACTGCACAAAATTATTTGTTTTATATTAAATATAATTAAACAAAAGATGGGTGGGGGGGCTTCAGTCCCCAAAGCCCCCCTTTCCGGTGGGTGCGCCTCTGGTTGTTCAACTAGCGGCCTGCGAACTATTTTATGATAGCCCAACAATTTCAACAATTTAAAAAAATCATATAAAAAGGTGTAACCGCGATCTGCATTATCGAAAAACTCGCAGCACAAAAATAGTCTCGGTCATCTCAATAGTAATATAGGTATACTTTTATAATGTACAGTACTAATACTAGTATTTTTTTGAAAAAAAGGCGCCACTTATTATTTACAATAATTGTAAGCAAATAAAATGTTAATAGTAATAATAAATTATTATCATTGATATTTTATTTTTCTTGTTGTTGGCTATGTTTATTGGACTATACAGACTGGCCCCTGGTCATGAAAGTTTAGACCAAACTAGTCTAAGGCGTCACTCTTGAAATTTATTTAATTTATGGTGACTAGCAGGTCCAGCTTCGAATCCCAACTGGGTTTTTTCTCCCTAAATTATTTCCCAAATATTAGGTCTAATTAAAATAGAAAAACAACTTTAAGGTGTCCTTGTGACTGCTCAGGTGTGTTCGTTTTCTGGGTTTGTTTGAGTTCCAGTGATTAAATCAATAAATATAAATAAGAAACAATAACATACATATATTATGACATATTAATCATTACTCATTACCAATATTATAGAAGATAAGGCTAAACACAACCAAGAAAATTATGTATTTCCAATACTAACGCAAAAAAAGAGTTATGCCCAGTTGCTACTTTTGAAATTATGACTGACCTTTTCCCCCCCTTGACATCTTAAGTCTGTAACAAATAAAGAGATTATATTATTTTGGAATATTATTATGAAAACATATTTGTGTTCACCTAGTAGGAGCACTAAGCCCCAAGGAACCTTTTCGTGAATCAATTTCCAGTGGAGAAGAGCAGGTGCTGGTTTTTCTGGACGCCTCTCTGAAAGAAATACAATTTATAGAATTATGTTGGATTAACCAAGCTATTACATTTGTTAATTACGGTTATAGCCGCGTCTAAATGTCACATTCTTTAAATTTAAAAATTGCGCCATGACACGGCAATCGAACCCAGGATGACGATTTCCACACGTCCATCACAGACTCTGCTTTAAAATATGAGTGAAGAATGACCCTGAGCATCAGACGAATCCTGGATAGCTCAGTGGATGGATGGGGCATTGGCGTACTGGACTAAATGTCCCGGTTTCGATTCCCGTGCCCAGGTGTCATTTTTCAATTTAAGTGATGCCCCCAGATAGTGGAATATAATTTTGGCGAGTTATCGGGGTAACTTAATTAAGGCGGTTGGCCCTTTTCATTTGGCGTGGAAATGTAGAGCCATGGGAACAAATGGCTATCTTCAAGATTTTTTTTGTAATTTTCTTTTCGGAAACGGTTTGTTAAAGAATAGAAGCATGTTGACTAAGTTATTCTTTTTATATATAAACCTCCTCTATCATTTTGATATTTTTCAATAGAAAACTGCCGGGTTCATAACAAAAAATAAGAAAATGTAACACTTAATAAACATCGATACATCATCTAAGAAAGGGTGTTGAAAATATTAACATACAAATTTCGCTCGTTCTCGAGAAATCTGATTTTTCCAAACGTTCGCTTTTTCTGCAAGACCTGTCCGGTAGCTAGCGCCATCTACGGTTTCCGTGATCCATCTGTTCTTGTTGGCGCGGAAGGATACTCTGGTCGGTTGTGAAGCCACGCCACGCCTTTCACCCTCCCACCCACCATCCCGCATCTTATTTGCTTTGACTAGGACACCCTCAGTAACTTTATAATCCAAGAAAGAAGAAAATTTGGATGTATTATGATTTGAAATATCTGACTAAATACGACATATTTCAACATATAATAACTTTTATAACAGCCACTAAGCTGTATTATAATTTTAACACCAACTAGTGATTAAATGACACCTCTAAGGCTCTAGCTTACTAATTGATTAAGTCACCTATGCCAACCTTGATTTTATAAACCCTCTCTTTACCTAGATGCACTTATTGGAAAATTACAAAATTAAAAGTAAGGTTATGTGACAGCAACAAAAATCTTATTTTTTACGTTATTTGAATGTTTTAAGATTAGTATTTAAAAAGTTACCTTTGTGCTCCCCTAAAATTAATCAACCTACTAGCCTCATGCTAGCACTAGCAACGTAGTGTACCTTGTAGAAAGAATATACGCTAGAACCTCGTTAATCCGAACTAATTAGGACCGAAGCTTGTTCGGATTAACCGGGAGAATATGAGGATACTATATTTTTACGAATTTTAAATTACAGTTGAGTGAGTTTGATCAAATTTTAATTTATTTAACTGATGTATAGCACGTAATATGTGCTGTAATTATTTTAATTAAAGGGAAACACATTGTGTTGATTACAACATGTACATATAGGATGGGGCGGAAACAATTAGACGATTTATACCGAGAAAAGAGATGACCAACGTACTGAGGTTTGTCTGACGTCCGGTAGAGCTCATCTGAGTTATATTATCTTAAAAAAGTGGAAAAGTGTAGCAATCAGTTTACTTTTATTTAGATAGTGAATATTTATTTTTTCGAGTGTTAATTTTTAAGATACTAATCGTCTAATTGTTTAGGCCCCATCCTATATTAAGTATTTATGATAATATCTCACTGTTTATTACAATCCTCATTTAACTTTGAACTTGTTAGCCAATGAAATATACTTAGTTTGACTTAATTTTTTTCACCAGTTTTTCGAAGTGTGTGTTCGGATTATCCACAATCTTAGACTACCAAGGTTTGGTCTAAAAGGTTTTTACTGTATTGCCATTTTTAATTGAATAAAACTTTTGCGCGTTTATAGATCAAAGCTTTTGTGAGTGTAGAGAACGTTAAAACGGAAGTGGTGACATTAACGATATTACCAGTAAATAATAAGTTGTACCAATAATACAGTTAGATTGGCTTTATTGTCGTGTTTGGAATGTTTTTGGATCCACATTATAAAGTCAATGGTATATAAATAAATGGTCATAAATGAATTAATTATTAACAAAATACAACATGAATGAGGCACTAATACTTTATAAGCATGTATACATAAATTAGTATATTATCTCATGTCACCCTTTACTGACATTGATTGAACTTATACTTGCCATTTGAGTTGAAATAGTTTAAAAAAGATAAGTTTGATGGCAAGATGAAAAGTAACATGACCACTAACATCACTGGAGTGGCATCCTTGATTTCCCTGCAATTATAATAAAAAAAGGCGAGTCAATTTAGTTTTTTAAAGTTTTGTTTCACTAAAGTGAAATTAAAGAGATTGCAATCTTGCAGTTTTTACTCCAAAAACTTTTTTTTTTTTGCAAATAAATAAAATATTGTTTCAGTAGGTAAGTTTAGAATATCCGACACCTTATCTCAGTTGGTAGCGTGTCTCTAAATTGAGTTAAGGGTCCAAGGTTCAATTCTCGGCATGGCTATAAAATGTATCATTGGTGAAATATGTATATACACTTTCACAGTGATGAGTCAACGACTGGGGACTGGATGTTGTGCCTGTATATTATAAGGCATATGAAGCTACGACAGGCTTAGTAAGCCAGTAGTGGAAAATATATGACTTGGATAAAAAAAAACTGTCTGGAAACAGTAATGGATATAAAAAGAAAGATAAGTTTAGAATAATTGTCTATGTATTGTAATCCCCACAGTTTTTGAATATTGTCATGACTCATGGTAGCCTCATGGTAGACATAGCTGCATTTAGCTAGAAGTTTGTTAAATGGAGAAAAAAAGTCATGATCAAACGCCAAAATGTCCGAGATAGATATTCAACAACTGTTGAGATTGATATGTGAAGAACATTCAAATAAACGTATCTAGTGAAGAAATATCTTGTTTATTTTTGTCATAAAAACTTCAAAAATCTCACTTTTTATCTTTTAATTTTCCTTCAATTCTACCTTGATAATAATAATATTTAGCACCGCGTCTTACTACCCGTTCGGGTTATACGCTTTAAGTACTAATTACGCTAATGGATTAGGAATTGGGAGGGTTTAATTAGAGGAAGTGAACCCGCATTTGCGTGGAGGGAGAGTGGAAAACCATTTAGGAAAGGCCACCCCCAGTTCACCCGACCTAGATTCGAACCTCGATCTCCCCGTCCTCAGCAGTCGAGCTCAACACGACTAGCGCGTTAGACAACTACGCCACCGAGGCGGGTTCCACCCTGATGATGGTTTGAATGTATTAAATTAATAATTAATTAAAACACAATATAATATAATAACATAATCTAATTTAATAATAATAATATAATTGAATAGACAATGTATTAGTCCACTTATTTTTAGCATCGCATCTTACTACCCGTTCAGGTTATACGCATAGTAATAATTACGCTAATGTTTTAAGAATATGGAATGTTAAATCTAGAGGAAATGTGCCGGCATTTGCATCAAGGGAACATGGGAAACCATTTTGAAAAAACCACCCTCAGTACACCTGACCAGTATACGAACCTCAATCTCTCCGTCATCATCAAACCAGTCTATTGAAAGATTGACGCCTTAGACCAGTTGACCACCGAAACAGGTTATTTAAAGTTACGTTGGTCAACTTTCTTGAATTAGACGGTATTGTCATAACTTATGAAAAATTCTCCGAAACAGGTGGAGATGTTGGGAAAGCGAGAAAAGATGAGTGTTTTTGCAAATTTATAAAGAAAATACTTTTTTTTTTGGTCAAAAGAAATCACATATTTCTCCAATGGAAACAAATAGTTAAATTTTCTACCCATGGTGATATCAATAATTGTTGAATATTTGTCAAGTGCGTTTTGGAATTGAATGATCACTTTTTCTCTTTGTTTAAAAAGGTTTGTCATCTAATGCCGCTATGTTTCAGACAAGTAAGAAACAGACTCTCAACCTTACGGGGGTTTCGCTTCTCTTTTTTTGCCAGCTTGAGTCTTTCAACACTAGGCTTCGCTAGTGTCACTGCTGGGTGATGATAGGACTAACCACAGCGATCCTAGTGTTGAAGGACTCAAGCTGCCGAAAGAAGAGCAACCATTTTAACGTAGAGGTTGAGTATCTGAATATATTATTTGTCTGTGCGCTAGGTTTATGACAGATATTCAACAACTGTTGATATTAATATTTGAATAAAATTAAAATCTTTGTTTCTAATGGAAAAATGTTCGATTTATTTTGGCTAAAATATGTTTTGCTATAAAAACGGCAAAAAACTCCTACCTTTTCTTGCGCCCCTAACACTCCCACCCTAACTACTCTTAGAGGGTGTTCTTAGTTAAATAGCCGCTTTCGCAAGGGCGTTGATTGGTTGGGGTACGGGGAGTCCGGACCTCCCCATGGGATTAACTGAACACCCCTGGAATTTGTTGAGTGGCTCCTTGAAGGTGGGTCCACACATATATATATATATATATATATATATATATAAACCTAATTTTTAAGTTTTTTAAAATCTTACTACAGTTTTAATTGTATATGTCATCAACAAAATATTAGTTAATTCATATTTTAAAATTCCCCTTTAAGATACCCCTTACAAAACTTCCAATTGTAAAACAAGCTCTGTAAACATTTCAAATACTGCTTTTCTCATACATTCATATGATATTGAAACACAAAGGACGTTTTCTGGAATGAAGCGAGAAAATGAGGCAAACATTTTCCCTATCACCTGTAAGATTCTACTTGAGGAATCACGCTAAGAAAAGAGCAGCTTAAATAACAGAACTGTCAGAAGTGGAGTTTGTATCTTATATCTCAACATACTTACTTATTCAAAACAATATTTGCTACACATTAAAAGGTTGAAAGAAAGGGTAGGGTCATTGGGGGTGAGAGTCCGGCCCCCCTAGAATTTGTTAGCGGAAACACCGCCCCCCAATAGAAAAATAAGATTTCTACCCTCTTGCGCTTTCGTAGTTTCTGTAAGAGAACACCCTCATAAATCATAATTTCCTCTGCGTTTGGTAAATATTACAAGTCTTACGGTTCACTAGTCTTAAGAGCCCATCTCATGACCGATTAACCGGGTTATTAGATCAAGACTTCGCTAGAACCATAAAACATATCCAAATGTGATTTCTTGCATTCTTCATTTGACAAAAAAAAAAAAATATATATATATTAATATTTTTAATTTTAAATAATTTATTTTTATGTACTGTCGTATTTTTACTTTATCTCTACCCCTCGGAAAGATAAAGATTTGTAAAAAAAATAGAATTCAATATTTTGATAAATGTATATGTTTCACGCATGCCCCACTGAAACAGAAAAAAATAATTTTCGCGATGCTGTCTATAAGTCTGTCTGTACCTCGACCAAGAACTGAAACCTTGTTATCAATCTGGCTGAAACTTTGTATACAGGGTGTTCAAAAAGTTCACCCGATTGAGTTTTTATAATTATATATCTAACCCTGAAATTAATGTTAGTAGTTTATTGAAGGGCAAAATAGGAAAAAGAATCGATGTGCTCAAAATCCACTCTAAAGATATTGATAACATTATGTGTGCAGCTATTGTTTAACATTAGACCTACAAACAAAATGGCAATTCTGATTTTCCCATGAAAATTAATTTGAGGGTACTTTACATCATCATAAGACGTATTCTATTTTGATCGTTTCTCAGCAAATATTTCGGATCCGAAAGAGATAACTTATCACTGTAAAGTTTTAGTATCATTAAAATTAAAAATCTTGTATTTGTAATATAAATACTTTTATAAAACCCATAGTTCCTGATATATATATCTCAGAAACTATGGTATATATTATTATATATACACACATACATTTTATGAAAGTATTTGATAAAATTGATTGTAATGCTCATTGATGGATAGAGATGATCTTTTCTCAATATTTCATCTATACACTATGGTAAAGTGCTTCTGCAACAATGTATATTATTTCATTTCACAAATCTTACTAGTTTTTAGTAAATTTCTCAATTTTAAAATAAAAATGCTGTACACATTACCATTTATTTAAAAAATATAGTAAAACAGTTTCATTGTTATCAATCCCATTATTTTCTTGAGCACAATACATACTAACCGGCTACATCATTCATAGCCCAGTTAGTGGAAAGATTAGCCAGTACTAATGTACCGTTTCCAGGGGACGTACTAATGTACTAATAGTACATCCTTTCTGTGGAGGCTCTTTTCATGTTCCGATGAGATGAGGTGATAGTGATAGTGAATATGAGGGAGATAGTGAGTATGAGGGTGATAGTGAGTATGAGGGTGATAGTGAGTATGAGGGAGATAGTGAGTATGAGGGTGATAGTGAGTATGAGGGTGATAGTGAGTATGAGGGTGTGGAACCAGTGGAAACACTTAAACCTAACCTAAACCTAACCAAACAAACCCTGGTGACCATTAGGATGGTTACTCTTTCGGGAAAAACACCGAAGGTACCATACGGGAATCGAACCCTAGACCCCTAGTCCCGTATCCACTACACCAAGAGGGCCGATTATTCTGGTTACAAAACCAATACTTACACTCCAGGGATGATGTCTGCCCATCCAGGTATAAATTCAGGTTCTCTAAAGAACCATAGCAGTACTACGGCAATAAACAGGGCGAGAGTACACCCCTCATCAAAAGACATAGCACCAAGCTCTTTTACCCTCTCTCTTACCATGTCTTTCACTAACAGCGCTTGATCCTTATTGAAATTTGGACGTGCTTTCTTGCCCCTGAAAATAGAAATCAAAGGAAAAACATTATTTTAGTGTTCACAATTATGTAAATAGTGCCCTTTTTATACAGGCGTTTCTTGACACGCGTCCATCAGGACTATTATAACCACGACGCAAAACGAATCTGCGACCGTTAGCAGAGAGACGCTAGACTTTGCGTCAAAAGTTATTATGGCCGAACACTTTGCGAAGGTCATTTTCTTTGTAAATTTGAGGTAGTTATTTAGCATTTTTAGTTCATTTTATAAGGCTTTTTTTTGGATAAGTCTTAGGTTATATAAGTCCGGTCCCTGCTTAGTATTATTAGTATGCTCCAATGGTATTTCCAGAAAAAATTGATAAAACTCAAAAATATTCTCTTGTAACTAACCATCCTCAGCTACAAAGGCGTAGAAAGCTATATTTTTCTAGATAAATCCACTAGAAATGTTTTACTAAGCCTAGTAAATAAAAGTTAATATACGTCTGTCTCTATGTACCCCCCATAGGGGGTGGGGGTGGGTTTCATCAAATTATAGGTTGTTATGAAACCTCCAGCCCCTCCCCCCTTTCTTTACCCTTGATCAGTTAACCCGAACAGAAATAAAAACCAAGCCTCCTAGACTAAGTCTATTATTCAGTCTTGAGTTTTAAATTTGCACAAATAGTTTGAACATTATGTTGGACTTTACTTATATTCCTGTAATTTGGACAAGCAAGAAAATTGTCTTAGACAAATTTTTGCTTGGTTACAATTCAAAATAAAACATACTTTTATATAATATGTGTTTACCAACCTGAACAAGCCCATAAATAAGAACTGAAGCCAAAGCCAAGAGGCGAACACATTGACTAGCATCAAAGGAACGTTGAACAACATCCAGCTTGCGAAGTTCACACCATCAGCATGTGGAAAAAGGCTGGAACATGAACATATTTATTTTAAAAGTCTGACTTAATAAATAAAGGGCGTTCATAAGTAGATATTCTATTTTTATTACTGTACCACTTTAATTCATTACTGGATCTACGTTTAGGAAAAATTCCTATACGTATGTGAGTCTGCATATTAAGTTTACCATAATCAGATTAAGTAATATAATCATCTATTATTACTGCTTCTTTTTTTCTTCTTAAGGTGGAGATGCAGGGAAGGGATGTAAGAACATTTCAGTGTTTTTGTAGTATTTACAACAAAAAAATGTTGTAGGTAAGATAAATCAAATATTGCTCCAGTAAAAACATATTATTATTATTATTATTAGCACCGCGTCTTACTACCCGTTCGGGTTATACGCACTTACGCTAATGTGTAATGGTAGAGTGATTGTGAGATGAAATGGAGAACCAACAGTTTAACGTGGAATCCGAACCACGGTGGCGACCTGGCATTCCACACATTCACAAGTAAAAACATAGAATTTAAGTTTCTTCACATGGTGATATCAACAGTTGTTGAATTTCTGTCTAGGGTGTTCTGTAATTTAACTAGAACTTTTTCTTTACATTTAAAAAGTTTCTCATCTAATGCCACTATGCTCATGAAATATATTCAACAACTGTTGATATCACCAGATGAAGAAAATTAAACTCTAGGTTTGTACTGGAGAAATATTTGATTTATTTTTATCAACAACATTTTTAAATTAAAAAAATGCAAAAACACTGTATTTTTCTGGCGTTCAC
Source organism: Timema monikensis (assembly GCA_902151445.1). Classification (NCBI taxonomy): domain Eukaryota; kingdom Metazoa; phylum Arthropoda; class Insecta; order Phasmatodea; family Timematidae; genus Timema; species Timema monikensis. The sequence continues at coordinate 160,133 of CABFVZ010000916.1, forward strand.
TACATCCCCACCTTAAGCAAATAAATAGAAAGTTGGTTTGATGTAATTTCTATCCTTCTGGCACTGGCCATGCACTTAGCTCTTTGACTGGTCAGTGCTGCCTACACCATCCGGTAGAAACCCCATGCATTAGTGGATGTAAGAAAGTCTTGTGGTTCACTGCTGCCTTCAACACTGAATTTCTATGAGCGAGCGTGAAAGGTATTGCCAATTTTGTCAGGAAAGGTATTTTCACATACCTTCCAGGGTTATTTTACACGCCACAATCAACATGAGACCGACGACTCTACTTCACCTCCGAAGGAAGTTGTGCTACTGATTTTAATCGCTCAAGAATAATCAGTCAACCTTGGCTGGATTTGAAGTCGCGAACATCGGGTCCTGAGGCGAACACTTTACACACCAAGACCACTGAGGTCAACATAAATGCTTTAACTATCTATATATTTATCTACCTAACCAATAACGCATTTATTGATCCATCTGTACACTATATTATATAATAATTATCTTTAAATATATGGCCCTCATATTTCGTAATAGTTTAACATCTTGTTGACTTATGTATTTGTAAAAACATAAAAATTTCCAACATTTCCGAAGAAAACTTACGATACATTAGTGCAAAATTATATTCTTAGGTCTACTATTATAGGATAATACCGAGATTTGGCAAAATATTGTTTTATAGTTAAATAACAGGTTTTCAACTAGAATGTCCTTACAAGATTTAAAAAACTAAAACTAAAAATGAGACGATTCTAAGAGTAAAAAGCAAGAGGAAGGGGAGGGGGGATAACATTAAGGAGGCCACCTACAAGAGCGTTGAGATAAGTTACAGATGTTAATATATCCTGCATTATTTAAGAAATATTTTGTTATTTTAAAACATGGGTAGCACCCAAATGGAAACGAAAGGTATCAAAGCATACCTATAGTTAAACTAAATATAAATTAAACTGACGCCTGTACCTGGGAATTGAACCGTGGATTATTAGATATTAGATTAAATTATGACACCTGAACAGGGAATCGAACCCGGGACCTTTAGCTTTAGTGGCACCTTAATGCTCTAACCACTGAGCTATCCATGATTCGTCCCATGCTAAGGGTAATTCTTCATTCATAGTTTAAGGCAGAGTCTATGATGGGCGTATGAATTCATCAGTTTCTGCAGAAACATAGCCAACAGCGAATCTGGGTCAGTTTTATGGCTTGCCCACCCTCCCCTTCCCCAAGACAAAGAATGGCTCGAGAGCCCTCTCCGATAAAATGTTTGGAAATTATTTGGCCATAGAAGCTATTTGGAGTAGTTCTCACCTGGAAATATTAAAAAAAATTAGATTTCTCTTCAAGATATTTGGAGTGATACTCCTTCCGC
>CABFVZ010000916.1:161689-177156 GCA_902151445.1 Timema monikensis
TTTTTTTTTAATCTCGTTGCTCCTAGAAGTTATTTAGATTGGTCTTCACTTTAAAACGATAGTGAATTATTGCCCCATGATTGGAAGCCAATTAAAGTGCTTTGCGTCAGCGATGAGTGCCATTTAAAAACGTTATTGATTTTATTTAGATACATACGCCGCACGATGGGCGCCAATTAAAGTGATGCGAATTGTCTTCCCCACTATTTGCATCAATTAAAGTGATACGTATTGTCTTCCCCGCTATTTGGATCAATTAAAGTTATATGGATTGTCTTCCCCACTATTTGCTCCAATTAAAGTTATATGGATTGTCTTCCCCGCTATTTGCTCCAATTAAAGTGATACGTATTATCTTCCCCGCTATTTGCATCAATTAAAGTTATATGGATTGTCTTCCCCGCTATTTGCTCCAATTAAAGTGATACGTTTTGTCTTCCTCGCTATTTGCAACAATTAAATTGATACGTATTGTCTTCCCCGCTATTTGCTCCAATTAAAGTGATACGTATTGTCTTCCCCGCTATTTGCTCCAATTAAAGTGATACGTATTATCTTCCCCCTATTTGCTCCAATTAAAGTGATACGTATTGTCTTCCCTGCTATTTGCACCATTTGAAGAGATACAGATTATAATCGTGATAATGCTCTGTTAATTTGGCAGTTGTCAGGGGTGGCGCAATGGTTTCATGTTCCCTTGGAAAAATTTAAATTTACACCTAGGATATATTCTGTACACTGTGGTTTGAAAGGGAATACAATAGGTCAATGTGAAAGAAGTGTCTTAAGGACTGGCTACACGGTCCGCACCGCACCACACCGAACCGGCGCGGAGGAATCTTCTAGAGAGCATTGCTCGGCGCGGACGAATCATCTAGAGAGCATTGCTCGGCGCGGAGGAATCATCTAGGGTGCATTGCTCGGTGCTGACCGTGTAACCACCTACCACCGGAAATAAATGTTGGAAGCTTCCGAACTTTGACTTCATACTAACTACTAAGCACTGTAGGGATGGGAGAAACAGTGATTCTACGATATCGGTGATCACAGTGACCTTGATTTTAAAAGAGCAGTGATTGTCAGTCACTATGTCGGCACTTGTAAAACTAGGCATTTCTTTCACACGAGTGACGCTGTAGTCATTGTTTCCAACACTACGTACAAGATAAACAACATTATATACAACAACTTGTTGAACAACAAAAATTCTTCTTAATTATTAGCTAACTTAAAACTTTATTATTTGTAATTAATAACTAACTTAATTTTATGAAAATAGGTGAAAACCTAGGAAAGTAAAAATAAAAATACAAACTTATTTTGTAATAGAACTCAGTCTATGAAGAATATAAAAATTGTTTTATTTTTTATAGTTTCAATAATCTTAGGTTTGGTTTAATAAAGTGCGGTGCGCGTGTAGCCATACCTTAAGGTGGTGTGGACATGTTGAGAGGATGAGTGTGGATTGAGTGGCGAAGCAAATATGAAGGTAGAGTGTGTGGATCAAAAGAAAGGGGTAGGACATGTAAGACGTGGTTAACTGTTGTAGACGAATATTAGAAAAAGAGAAACTTTAAGGGCGTTAATAATAAAAGAGCGTGTGTGACTCGGTGTATGGATGTTGTATAAGTGAAGGCAGTATGCAAGAATAGATGTGTGGAGAAAGTTAGTGAGGTTGTATTAGGTACGGAGTTGTTTATTGAGCTATATGCACAGTTTCTTGCCTACCTCGTAAGGGAACGGCATGATTAGGTATGTGTGTATGTATTTTGTTGTTTTTTGTGCGCTAGGGTCACATAATGGCCGGCCTTGGCTTTTGTCCATGGAAAAATACAGTAAACCACATTTTGATGCTAATTTCAGTTCAAGTGTAATCTTGTATCCATGTTAAAATGCACTCTCACCTATCCCAGAGTCCTTTGAACGTGAGGTTTGTTCCTGTCCCAGTAAGGGTCCCTGCACCACCAAGGTTGGATGCATATGCTATCCCTAAATAATAGCAGATTGTCTCCGGGTCAGGGCGAGTCATGGTGCTGGAACAGGGTGGAAATAACTTTGGCACGTTGCGCGATGATACATTCATAGAAAATTGTTACCATAGCATAGAAACTATTAGTATTAGGAATGGAGGTACAGGGAGTACATCAGATAGTAGAGGAACCATAACTGAGATGGTATGGTTTTGTAATGAGGATGTTGGAGTACATGAGATAGTAGAGGAAGCTAGACTGAGATGGTATGGACATGTAATGAAGATGTTGGAGTACATGAGATAGTAGAGGAAGCTATGATGAGAAGGTATGGACGTGTAATGAGGATGTTGGAGTACATGAGATAGTAGAGGAAGCAAGACTGAGATGGTATGGACATGTAATGAGGATGTTGGAGTACATGAGATAGTAGAGGAAGCAAGACTGAGATGGTATGGACATGTAATGAGGATGTTGGAGTACATGAGATAGTAGAGGAACCAAGACTGAGATGGTATGGACATGTAATGAGGATGTTGGAGTACATGGAGATAGTAGAGGAACCAAGAATGAGATGGTATGGGCATGTAATGAGGATGTTGGAGTACATGGAGATAGTAGAGGAACCAAGACTGAGATGGTATGGACAGTTAATGAGAATAGAGTAGAAGAGGATGCCAAAGAAAATTATGGAAATGAAGAAATTAGAAACTAGACCACAAGGGAGACAAAGCAAGATGATTAAAAATGTTTCCATGACTAGGAGATCATGGATAGGGTTTATTTAATGTACTTATGAACATTATCTGTGATGAACAAAAAAAAGATGACGTCATCAAAATCCGGGGGCCCTACTGATAACTAATAATTTTGGTTTCCAAGTTGACCAAGAGGGCACATGAATGCCTACATTTTCAAGGACATATTTACAGGAAATGTCGCTATTAAGATTATTAAAAACAAATAATAACAATTCTATTTAAGGTTGTCGTTTGAAAGGAGTTTTAAAACTTACTCCAAATCTCCTGTTCGACATAAGGACTTGCGGCGCGTCTCGGGATCAAAAATGCCGCTGGCCTGGTCAGAGTCTGCAGTGTTGAGGGAGGTCAACTGAGACACGCGACGGCCATTCTCGAAATCTGTATGCTATTAATCCAACAACAGTGAAATATCATTTTATTATAATGAAATATTAATAAAAACTCTGTAGCTATATTTAACATACATACATACATACATACATACATACATACATACATACATGCATACATACATACATACATACGTACATACATACATACATACATACATACATACATACATACATACATACATACATACACACATACACACATACATACATACATACATACATACATACATACATACATACATACATACATACATACATACATACATACATACATACCCATCCTCTCAAAATGCCTAAACCAACGTAAAGAGTTTCTTTCTCATTGACCTATAGGATTCCTTTTCAATCCGCACTCCTTCAGCACCCATTCATTACCGACTCTGTCCATACGAGTTTTACCACACACATTTCTTAGATATCTCATTACAACCGCATTCACCTTGCTCTTGTGTTTCTCCTGACAAACCCACACTTCACATCCATACAACAATGCGCAGCAATTCACACGCTGTATGTGAACCATGATACTTTCGGGTAGTTTGCCTACGCGCGTGAACTAAATACTCTGGTGTGTTATGGATGATGAAATTTGAATTTAGAAGAAGGGTACCTGCATTTGAGTTGAGAAGGAGAGTGTAAAATCATTTAAGAAAGTAATCCTCAGTATACGTTACCAGGATACCAACCCCATCTGCCGCAGTCCAGTCTATTGCGAGAGTGAAACTCTAGATCATTTGACTCCAGAAGAACTTTGTTGTTCGAGTGCTAGTGTAGTGTTAATGTAGTTTTGGTATTGAAATTGTCTTGTTAAGATAAGTGCGTGAGGTAGTTGGACCAATGAATTACTTCAGAGAGTGATTGGAGCTCTAGTGGGGAGTTAGACAGTAAAGCTACACTACAGCTTAGTTGACACGTTCGCCGAAAATAGAAAGCAGAATTTGTCTCAATGGCGCAGCAACTCACTCACTGTATGTTGAACAATGATGCTTTGCAACGCTAACTTAAAACAGCTGATTATTAATATATTTTATTTTCTAGTGGATAAACATATATTTCATATCATTCTCCCGATGGTTGTTTACAAATTATACCGCTGTGTCGGGGCTCAATCCAATACATCGATACAAGCTTTACATTAACAGGTTATTACAAATCTCCTCACAACGGACATCGAAGCTGTCTGATTGCTTCTAGCTCTACAGCGCATGCGTTGTCAAATGCGCATGCGCACTTATTTGAGATGGTTGGTTCTGAGATTTGATATATTCTCCCGTTCCAAACATCTCAGACATAACGGACAAAGTAGAGATGAGTTGAACTTTAACGGAACAGCTCGCGCCGATGAGGTTTAATCTTGTGATTGGCTTAGAGCTCGTCACGTGACCAAGTTTCTGTTCTGCTCTTGTTTTTCGTTAAACGTTTGAATCCAGAGTATCACTACATTAGCCCTCAAACAACACTCAGCTTCATTCTTGCATAACATTCTACCACGACACTAAAACTCCACTAACACTTAAACATCTCAGCATCGTTCTTGCATACCACCCTAGTATTACACTAAACCTTCACTAACACTACTCTAACACTCACCCTCGTCCTTGATTACCAGCCCTAGTACCAGGTAAAAGTATCAGAAGTGACAAAGATGGTCAATATTTCAACTAACCGCCTTCAACTCATCCAAAACTGCTTGGACAATGGGTACCATCATAGCCGTGGTGGCCGTGTTGGAGATCCACATAGACAATACCATGGTCGTGATCATGAAGCCAAACATAAGTCTGAAACATAATACTTCACTTTTAAAATTAACAACTTTACACTTAGTTGGGTTGCTTATATTTTTATTCCACAGCGTATTAGTACCCGTTAAGGTTACAAGCATATATTAATTACGCTAATAGGATATGGATGAGGAAGGTAGAGTTTTATAGGATATTTACACGTAGGTCCGTAGAGGAAGAGAGGGAAACAAATTAGGGAAAAAAAGCACTCAGGAAACCTTTCGATACGGGTACCTACCAATACTATCCTTCCAATACTAAAGATGAGTTAAGCATCGATTCTTTCCTTCCAATAATAAATCTGAGTAAATTATCGCTACTTCCAATACTAGAGCTGAGTAAAGTATCGATATTGTCAATATTATAGATGAGTAAAGTATCGATATTGTCAATATTATAGATGAGTAAAGTATCGATATTGTCAATATTATAGATGAGTAAAGTATCGATAGTATACTGTTAATACGACAGCCTAGTTTCGATTTGATGGTGCTGTGTTCCAGTGTAGAGCTCTTACCTCATCGGACTGGTGCCAGTAAGAAGAATGATGCTGAGGGCTATTCTCTTGTGAAGATTGCAATTCTCCACGGCTATCGCCACAATTAGTCCTCCTGAAAAAAACATATTTTATTTATTTAAAATATTAACACCCGCAAACAATTATTTAGTGTATAACTTAACCAATAATAGCATAGTAACCGAACCAGTGGACATGTTGTCCAAATGTCAAGCTCATCTAATTTGGTTTTCCGCTAACTGATATTAAAAACCCAGTAGGGTGTACGGAGAATATGTTGTTCATAAACAGTTTCCCAATGTCCCTCTGCAAAAATGAGGCTATATTTATTCTAAATTCAGCCTTCCCCACGAACGGGTAGTAAGACGTGGATCACAAATAAATAAATTATAAATGGAAGAAAGTAACGTTATAAAATTAAGTATATATGAAAGGAAAATTTGGGGAAGGAAGGATTATAATATGGAAATCAGAGATGATCCCTGGAGAGCTCAGTGTTGGATCATTGGAACGCTAAACCAAAGGTCCAGGATTTGATTCCCGTGTCTAGGTATAATTTCTATAACAATATGATTCAGATACGGCTGACTTCCGTAATCATGATCAATCATCCTGCAAGGTTCGTAAGCGTGCATCATAGCAGGCCCAACTCAGCTCCCGGCTTGCGCGAGGTGAGGGAGTAAAGCTGGTTCCACACTATTCTTGAATGCTAACGAATGTTCGTGTATCGGGTGACTGTCTGTGTAGTGTGTGGGGGGTACAGAATGCCGAATTTTCAGTCGAATATTCGGCATTCAAAGGGTTTCGCCTTGGGAGCAGTCTCTTGACACGAATCAAAGGAAGCGAATTTTCGCCACTGGAGTCTCAGCGAGTATTCTAAACGCTGCCACACTACACTTCAGTCATTCATGTCATATAGTTGGGGCACTGTACTAGTTCTATCATATTGTGGCTATTGTATAATTGTCAGGCTCATTCACTTAATGCTCAACTATTTATTTATACAATATAGTATAATGTAGTGTACCATGTATTGTAACATTAAATATTAGTTTTATTTAATAAGCTGACTTTGTTTCGTTAACATCAAATAGCTATGCTTTGGTCTTTACCTTGTTTTACTCTTGTTGATAGATACCATTCACCACATACTTTTTTTCTCTGTGTTTTTCTGTGCTTACTACGCTGCTATAACAATACACTCTTTGCAGAACTGCAGCAGCAACAGAAGTAATGTCATCACTTGCGTGGTCCATTGTGCATTGACAGCCGACTACCGCCGAAGTTCGAATATTCGAGGTAGACGTTCTCTAGAAGTGTGTGAGGTCCATAGAAGGTGAATATTTATGTAGGTGTTTATGAGAGCATTGATTAATGAATGTAGGCGAATATTTGTGTAGGTTTAATTACAGCATTGAGTGACGAATGTTGGCGAACATTTGGGCGAATATTCGGCTGGAACATTCGTCCGCTTTCACGAATAGTGTGGGACCAGCTTAAAAAGGAAAAGAAAACACCTACGATGTCCCAGAAATGTGTGCAGTGCGTTAATATTTGAATGATCACTCGACATTTTCCACGATGACATGGAGGACAAAGGGACAAAATTTCTTGTTATTAACTAGAGTATGTCTCTATTATGACAGAATAAAGATTTGTGCACAGTGATTATCTGTGAAATCATTATAAAATTGTCAAAAAACGGCATTTTCAACGTAATTTTTTATCCAAATATCATTTAATATTTCAACAATGTTTTTTATTAAGAACTTCTATTAACTATTTATCTCCATTAATGTTTAATCAGAATTGATTCACGAGAAATAATGTTGGTGTAAATTTACGATTTCCAGCCGACCGTATCACAGAGGTGATTGAATTGTGATACACGCTCTTAAGGCGATAAGCCCTTTTCATGTGGCGTGGAAATGCAGAGACACGGGAACAAACGGTTAGCTCCAAGATTTATTTTTGGAAACACTTTGTTCAAGAATAGAAGCATATTGATTACGCTATATTTTTTATATATACACCTCCTCTATAATTTTAACCATGGTCAAATATCGATAAATTTGTCATTTTTCAATAGAAAACTGACAGCTGGATAACAAAAAATAAGAAAATGTAACAATTAATAAACATCAATACATTGACTTAGAAGGTGGGTTGAAAATATTAACATAAAGATTTCTCTCGTTCTCGAGAAAACTGATATTTCCAAACGTATGATTTTTCTGCAAAACCTGTCTGGTAGCTAGCGCCATCTACGGTTTCCGTGATCCATCTGTTCTTGTTGGCGCGGAAGGATACTTTGGTCGGTTGTGAAGCCACACCACGCCTTTCACCCTCCCGCCCACCATTCCACTTAATAGGTTTTAGACGTACAATCGACAGGGCCGAGGGCCTTAATTATATAGTGTTGCTTTCTTCAATCTTTCTTCACTTTTAATGCGCAAAATATTTTGTACTATTGGCTGCATAAAGTCACAACCGAGTTGCCGGTCAACGATATCTCTTTATAGCCGAGGATATTCACACGTCCATCACAAACTCTGCCTTAAAATATGAGTGAAGAATGACCCTGAGCACGGGGCTATCCATGGATAGCTCAGTAAATGTATGTTTGTCGTGGAATTCCTAATGTTTAGGTTATTTTAAAAGCGTATGACGGATAGTTAGTATTAAAGAATCTATCAATTTAAAGTGTGAAGCGAATTCTATCGACAACACAGGTTTCAACTAAACACTTTTCATCATCTTTTTTTATTAATTAAATCTTCTACACTAAGGTTGTGCCTAAAATTTTAAATTCAAAATACTATATTTTAAGGGGAAGATTTTTAACTTGGGTTTGAAATTAGACTAAGAATATTAATATACTTTACCTAGATTAATTGGATTTCCAAACTACATTTATATAACCTAAAGACTACTTCTGACAGCTGTCATTATAAAATAAGCGTATGATGCCCCAACAGGACAGCTAGAAATACAGGTGTCCGAAAAATATATTTACAGCTTTGATACTAAATTAAATATCTACTTGATAACTAACTAACATACATCTAATTAGCAATCAAAGAAATGTAGGCTCAGAAAATCCAAATAGGTTTTTGACTTAAGGTAATGTTGATCATCCCACAAAATGTTTTTACATATAATACCTCAAAATTTTCTCAAACTTTTCTGATAAAATGCATTTAAAATAATATCATCTTTATCATAAATAAGACCTGGAGATGGTGTAACATCTATATATAACACCGAAATATGCCGTCATAGAAGATTAAAATAATATCAAATAAGGGGAAGGGACTAAAAATATAAATAAAGAAGATATAATTTTATCGTTTGGATTAGTAAAGTTACTAAAATTCAATAAGAGCACCATTAGTGATTCGTAACTTATCCAAGAGATAATAAATACCTTATCGGAAAAATTTGCAGATATATTTTTCGGACAGCCTGTATAATATGATTGTAGAGTATTAGACATCAGAAGTGCAAGTAAATTTAAACCCGTTAAAATTAGTTATATTTGTTATTATATTTTATAACAATAGAATCTCGCAACGGTGGGCCAACAGACATAGGCGTTAAGGCATTAGTCTCGTCTAGGCTAGTTTACCGTTGGGTAGGGAGATCAGGGTTCGAATACCGAGAGGGTAAACTAAGGTGTGTTTTTTTACTAAATGGTTTTTTCATCATTTCTACGTGAATCCAGCCACATTTATTTTAAATTTATTCATACTCACAACATTAGTGCTCATTAGTGCTCATTAGTGCTCATTAGTGCTCATTAGTGTGCACATGCGGGTAGCTTGGACTGGCAGTATGACGCTAAGCAAGGGAAAAAATAGAACCGACCTTCATACTATCTATCAAAAGTGACATCTCATACATTGACGTATGAATATATGAAATTATACTTAGCAGTTTTCTTAACTGTCACATGGACTTGATGTGTTTTATTATACTTGCTATTTGTAACAGCAAACATTCAAAGTTGGATGGAAGTTAACTGTAAGTCCTTAAAGTTGAAGTTTTTATAGAAAAAACATTTTGTTTAGTCAAAATAAATTAAATATTGCTTCAGTAGATACGTTTAGTTTAATTTTCTACAACCCGTATCGGTGGCCTCGTAGTCTAAGGTGCTAGTCTCTCTATTGACTAAATTGCCGATGACGGGGAGATCGTGGTTCGATTCCGGTTGGGAGTACTGAGGGTGGTTTATCCTAAATGGTTTCGCACACTCTATTCACGCAAATACGAGTACACGTTCCCTAAATTTAACCTTCCCCATCCTTAACCGATTTGCGTTATTAGTACATAGGCGTATAACCAGCATGGGGAGTAAGACACGGTACATATATATATATATATATATATATTTTTTTTTTTAAATTGCTACACATGGTAATATAAAAAATTGTAATTTGGACGGGAACCTTTAAAATTAAAATCTGTTTATGTCTTAGTTGTGCATCTTCGAGTTGTGTGCGTATGAGTTGTGTATGAATGAGCTGTGAGCTGGCCTCGCGTCACTAACCTATGAACATCATGTTGGTCTCTTTAAGATACTGGATGCACACCTCCTCTGTCCCTAGGACTCCCAGGAGGGGAAACAGGACCACTGGCAGAAGAGATGTCACTGGCAAGGGAATAGCTTCTGTCATCCAATACGCGGACATCATGATCACCACAAAACCACATTTGGCTTCCTGGAAGATGAACAAATAAATCAGTCAATATGGGTTACTTTACATAGAACTCTTCCTTTATTATATTAAGTCTGTGCAAATCTTTGACATACATGCATACATACATACATACATACATACATACATACATACATACATACATACATACATACATAATCACGCTATTCCTTACTTAGTGGAGAAAATACTGTGCTTTAATCTCGAAAATTGACAACTCCGTACTTAATCCCTCCTCACTAACTCTCCCAACCCTTCCCTATCCTTGCATACTAACTTCGTTTCAACAACATCCATACACCGAGTAATACATGCTCTTTTCCCTTTGATCCATACACTCTACCTTCATATATTTACTTTGTCACTTGATCCACACTCATCCTCTCAACAACTTCATTCTTTCCAATATTCCACGTACAGCCAACTACTCTCTGAAATGCTCTCACCCGTATTTTGATTTCACCATTTGTCCTCCAATTTTTACAGAACATTCTGCCAAGATACACTAAATCATTCACTTGTTCCAACCAATTTATACTAAGTTTACAATTATTTCCTGATCCATCCTTATCAAAAACTATCACCTTAGTTTAGGAGAAATTTTTACGAAGATCCATTCTCAGCCATTAATATGGTATCATAAGCATTCTCTTATTCATATTGTCCATTTGTACAGCAACTGTGTCTTCACAAGCATCTTTCATACACTTATCCATGAATACTTTAAACAACCAATGAGATATGACATAACACAACCTTGTCTAACACCCTGTTCAATGCCAAACCATTCGATCAAATCTTTTAAATTATTCGAATCCGAATCGTATTAGATAAAAGATTCGTATCCGATTATAAATCTCAAATCTTAATATTTTATTATATTTGGAAGAAGGTGGGTAGAAACATATAAAAGGGAGAAACACAATATGGCTTTTACAATGAAAAGAAGAACACAGTTCACTTTACATTGCTGCCATTGGACAAAGAGGTAATAGCTGCCTCTTAAAGAAAACCGATCGTCATCGCCCAATCCCCCGACCTAGGTTTCATTCTATCGGAACTCATCAGGGAGGAGTGTGAAACGCGCAACACAACGTCCTAAAAGAGGAAACACAAAAGAGAGAAAATGGAAAATTGCAAAGAATGGTAGGACACATAGATAGGAATCTTAATAATTGAAAGATTTGAATCGGATTTCAAATTTCACAAATATATATTCCATGTATGAATTAGACAGAATTTAACTCAAATCTCAAAGTCCTACTTTTGAATAACTAAAGCTATTTGTAGATCTGTGATTAAAATATAAAAAACAAATTTATCATAGCATTTCATGTCACTCATTTTCCCATATTTAATGTTGTTTTAGTTCAAATTGAAATTATTTATATAATTTTCGATTTGGATTTGATTCTAAACATTTTACTAGTAGGATACACACATAGTAAGTATTTCAAGGATTCAAAAAATATTTGAAAATTATGTGATTTTTTACTTACTCTAATAATAGAGTTTTTTCAAAAGAAATTAAATTTAATTTTATCAATTCAATCAAAATAGAAAAATGATTAAAATTAAATACGCTTGTGCTAACTAATTATTTAATGTTTTTTTATATCTCACAGAAATAATCTTTATGCCAAGTGAATGACTAATTGAAATTATCTAATTATTATTAGTAAGCCTATATTTTCACAGTAAAATTATAATGAACCTAATTAAATTAAAATACTGTAGAGTTTAAATAGAATAGTAGTAACAAAACTTTAACTTAATACAATACTTAGGACTTAAAAACTTGATTTAACTGCATGACTTTTATAATAATCACAATTCTTTATTGTTTTAGCCATTGCAATATATGATACATTATTTAATTGCTTTAAAACAATTCAGTAATAAACGATAAATTATACTTTTTTAAATAAAGGCAATCCCTAAATATATGAGGGATAATATTAATCATAAAGAATCTAGAATAAGAATGGCTAGATTTTTCCAGCCAGTGCACCACTTAAGGACAAGCTGAAGTTTGAAACAGTCTTGTTTTATTTACCATATGTTTTAATGATAATTTAAAAATCAAAACTAGTTGAATATTATAAAATGTAATAAATAACTTAAACCAAATTGTAAATATATTGATATCACCTAGACCTACATTTTAAATAAGGATAATTTATTAAATTGTCAAAGTGAGTATCTTAAACAATATTAATTGCTATAACTTAAATTAAAAACGTTGAAACTAGCACCACTAAATTTAGTTACGAGCCACCACTGTTCTGAAGTTTAGGCTAAGCTAGGCTAGGTTAGGTTAAACGAACAGATTCCATATCAAGATAACACCAAACGCCCGCACTCAATAAAAGATGGACCTCAGTTGATATTCACACCAGACTCCACGTGGGACTCACACAGGGACAGGTTCAAACCTGCACGAACGTGAGATGCATCACTTTAACCAGAGGGTGCTGATTATTTTACATAATAACATGTTAATGTGAATAATTTGACTACAACATGAAAAATGTATTACATTCTCCATAAATGTTAGTTACTATATATAACATCAGGTGATTATGGATATTATACTGATTTATCGAATTAACGATAACATATGTAGGCCTATGTTAAAATCAAAAACTTACATATTTTTTTCCATATTACTTTGTTGTATTTTTCTAGTCAAGAGTCTTGGTTCATGGCTTGTCTTCAACAGCACATAAGATGCATAAGTATGAGCCAAGACGATTTCTAATCGTTATCTTCATAAAGTTCACTTTGCCATAACATTTATTGGCATGACTGTCGAAATATTATTGGTTTTTAAAATTATAACACTTTGTGGAAAAGTTTCATTTAATTTTTTACTTTTTCCATGTCGTCGTGTCACCCAAATCGTGTTCGCTGGCACGCGTGCTGTAGATTTGGTCTAAACTTTTAAATGTAGGCCTATATCTGTTTTTAAAAGCGCAACTTTATTTTAGCACCGCGTCTTACTACCCGTTCGGGTTATTCGCTTATGCACTAATTATGCAAATGGTTTTAAGGATTATGAAGGCTATATTTAGAGAAAGTGTACCCACATTTGCGTGGAAGGAGAGTGGAAAACAATTTTGGGAAAACCGCTCTCAGTACATCCGACAGAGATTCGAACCTCGATCTCCCCGTAATCGGCAGTTTAATTTACTGCGAAAGTAGCACTTCAGACTATGCGGCCACTAAAGATAATCTACTTTTTCATTGAACCATGAAATGTTTTATTGTCTTTCACTACAACCAGGCCATGAATGCTTTGTAGATTATCTGGTTTAAGAAGTGTAACAATATTCAATGGTCTTTATATTTATTTCCATTGATTGACAATGTCTCTGATACAATTTTATTCTTACTTTGAAATGTTTTACAACATGCAAAGGTTAGTGTGGGTGTTGAAGTTCAAGCGAAGAAGATTTGACCTTCAGCTTTGACAATTCGAAGTTTCGAACACCCTTATTAATAAAATATCTTCCTACATTTATGTTGTTATTATTATTATTATTATTATTATTATTATTATTAATCAAAGAGTCTCAGCACCTATTTGGTTTACACGCATACATTAATTAAGATGGTGAAATATAGATGAGGAAGGTATTATTTTAAATACAATGTAGCCTTACCTGTATTTGTGTGGAGAGAGGGTGGGAAAATATTTATTAAAAAATACCCTCAGTACACTCTAACGGCACGTTGTCGTATCCGTCCCAGCATCCTTGGTTCGGATCTTGACCAGGTTAGTATACGACCTGATCGTCCTGTATTCCCGTGTGTCAGTATATATATCAGCGCTAGATTTAAATATTTAAGTATATTGTGTTCGGGCTCACGTTCTTTATCAAAGATTCGACTGGATTCGATTTAAATGAAAGATAACTTGAATTATCGTCAAATTATCATTTAGGATTAATTTATTCCACACTTTATTTATGTTTATAAAAGACTGAGAATGATTATAAATAATGAAAGTTGAGTTGGAGTGACTAGTTCATCTCAAGCTCTTTGACTACACGAGTGTTGAACACAGTTCAACTCTGTTTGCTGGTGTTATAGCGAGTGTTGAACACAGTTCAACTCTGTTTGCTGGTGTTATAACGAGTGTTGAACACAGTTCAACTCTGTTTGCTGGTGTTATAACGAGTGTTGAACACAGCTCAACTCTGTTTGCTGGTGTTATAACGAGTGTTGAACACAGCTCAACTCTGTTTGCTGGTGTTATAGCGAGTGTTGAACACAGTTAAACTCTGTTTGCTGGTGTTATAGCGAGTGTTGAACACAGGTACACTCTGTTTGCTGGTGTTATAGCGAGTGTTTAACACAGTTCAACTCTGTTTGCTGGTGTTATAACGAGTGTTGAACACAGTTCAACTCTGTTTGCTGGTGTTATAACGAGTGTTGAACACAGTTCAACTCTGTTTGCTGGTGTTATAGCGAGTGTTGAACACAGGTACACTCTGTTTACTGGTGTTATAACGAGTTGTTTTCCAATGGCTGCCACGAGGGCTTTCACTGTCACTAAAGAAATTGCAACTCGGTTTGGGGAGATCTTTTACAATTTGTCCTGTTCTTCACAGTTAATTTTGAAGGATCGTAAATACAATCAAACTCAATGTGTATTGTGGTATTATTTTAGAAAGTGGGACCAAGCGACGATACAGTATGTCCTTCACTAAAGCTCACAAATCCTGCTAAAGTTAACATGAAAGGACTAGAACCCGGTTTTTACCCTTGTTTGGCATACTAGCCTATTGCAAGAGCGACGCCTTGGATCACGCGACCACAGAAGTTGGTAAAGATTGGATTCATTTTCCCCCAAACGTTGTGTCCATTCTTCTTCACGAACTAAACAAAAAAAAAAAAATGTAATAACGAAAAGCTGATGTCATCGGTCAAACTCGTTCTCATTAACTGGACCGAATTAGAGTGAGCGGTTACATCACATAACCCATCGCATTTGATGCGACGGAACCAAACAGTTGCGTCAACAAAATTACAACGAAAGTCAATGAGGTTGGACTAACAAAACACTGTCTATAGGATGTACTACATAGGAAATGGTGAGCTTTGCTAGTGGCTTGAATGAAGATTTATCTCCGATTACAAACTTTCATTGCTATATATCTCTACCGACAGTAACCCGCCTCGGTGGCGTAGTTGGCTAACGGGCTTGTCGTGTTGAGCTCGACTGCTGAGGACGGGGAGATCGAGGTTCGAATCTCGGTCGGGTGAACTGGGGGTGGTTTTTCCTAAATGGTTTTCCACTCTCCCTCCACGCAAATGCGG
>CABFVZ010000916.1:177228-188206 GCA_902151445.1 Timema monikensis
GGGGGGGGGGGTCCTTAATGGTTTTCCACTCTCCCTCCATGCAAATGCGGGTTCACTTCCTCTAATTCAACCTTCCCAATTACTAATCCATTAGCGTTATTAGTACTTAAAGTGTATAACCCGAACGGGTAGTAAGACGCGGTGCTAAATAATAATAATAATAATAAAAATCTACCGACAGTAGTTGGGAAAGTAAGCTTGATGTGGTTTTATTCGCACAATCTTCAGCTGGGTTTGATTTGACATCGACGTAGATGTCAGGGTTTAAATCCTCACCAAATTTCCTGTGGTTGACCTCGGTGATCTTGGGGAAAATGTGCCCGTCTTAGGACCCGTTGTTGGTGGGTTCAAACCCAGCCGGGGTTGACGTATTTTTCTTGAGCGATAAAAATCCGTAGCATAGCTTCCTTCAGAGGTACCCTGTTAATTGTGGGGTGTGAAATAATCCCTGGAAGGTATGTGAAAATACTTTTCCCGGAAAAATTGGTAGGACCTTTTGATTTCGCTCAGAGAAATTCTCATGTGCTGATATAATCAGTCGGTTCAGAAAGTGCACGTTAAAACCTCAAATAAATAAAAACTAGATGAGTTTCCAGTTGTTTTTATTTCTCAATGGTGTTTTACTTTTTCGTCACTTAAATGACATAAGACGTAGATAACAAATTTTTGTTACTGCCCCCTTATCTTACCTCTTTCCCCCTCTACCCACCACCACTACCATCAATATGGTATATTTTTTCAAATATAAAAAAAATACTGTTTTTAATGAAACGTAATTCAAAATAATTATTCATTCTGCGACGCTGTGGTCATGCGGTCTAAGACATCAATAGCAAGACAGACAGATAAATATTTAGGAGCATGTAAAAATAACAACAAAAATAATCAAAAAGAACAAGAACCGAAAATAGCTCCGAATGGAAAACAAAAACATAATATTTATATTCATACATTATATATATAATATAACATATTATGGCTATAGTAAATATTGATAGTATATTATATATCAGTATAATACAAACTTATAAATACATTAAAATACATAAATAGGTAACTCTTTAAGAAAATACTCCGTTGTTGGAGTTCCTTTTAGTTATACTGAGGAGGCATTTCTTAAATGGTTTTCTACCCTCTCTCCACGCAAATGTGAGTATACATTTCTCGATACGCCAACTTCCTCATCCACTTCTCCATTAGAATAATTATGTGGATAGCCCAAACAGGTTGAGAGACAAAATGATTGATAAATAAATCTACATATCCTGTACAATTTAATAAATTGATCCAGCTAGAAGGATTGAACTTGACCATGATTTTATTTTCATTCAAAGCGTACGAGACCTTATAATTGAATGTTATGTTTTAACAACTCGACACAAATTGACGACATATTCTGAACCAAACAGTTATCAGATCACGGGCAAGGGAATTGTAGGAAAACTTATCCTTACAGTTGATTTTGATCATTTCTTTTACAACATATACTTATGTTCCTAACCTAGTTTATGAATGTTTATTTCCATTTATCGAAGATTGTTCGTTGACTGTTGCCAATGGAGATACGATGGAATGTTACTGGTTGAATTTATGGGAAATAAAATATTTCGGACACCAAAAAAATTATTCCCCCAAAAAATATGCCAACAAAATTAGTTTTTATTTAAAATTTATTAGATGTATTGACATGCAGCTTATGAACCAACTAATTATATCAGTGCATGCCTTATTGATTGGCACAAACACAGCATCCAGTATACCATTTGTTAGTTCACCACTATACAAAAATTAACCAACTATTTTATCAATAATACGGTTTTGGGCTTTTATGGGGGTCGTACCCGACTCATTTGGAAGAATATTAAGAGTTAATATTTACGGAACTAGCCCTGTGGTGCCGTGGTCAGTGCACCTAGATACCAGCCTAGGGGTCCCTGTTTCAATTCCCAGCTGGTACCTTGGGTATTTTTCTCTAAAGGGGAATCACTACAACGGTCACCAGGGTTTGT
This sequence comes from Timema monikensis, assembly GCA_902151445.1. Classification (NCBI taxonomy): domain Eukaryota; kingdom Metazoa; phylum Arthropoda; class Insecta; order Phasmatodea; family Timematidae; genus Timema; species Timema monikensis. The sequence continues at coordinate 179,238 of CABFVZ010000916.1, forward strand.
TTGGCCAGGCTAAAGTTTAGTTTAAGTGTTTCTACTGGTTCCACAACCTCATACTCACTATCACCCTCATACTCACTATCACCATCACCTAATCTCATCAGGACATATAAAGAGCCTCCACAGAAAGGATGTACTATTAGTATATTCGGGCGTCCCCTGGACAACGGTACATTAGCGTGGGCTAATATTTCCACAAACTGGGCTACGAGGGATGTAGCCCAGAATTGCAATATTATTATTATATTTAGGGCTAGTTAATTTAATTTACCAAGATAATAAATTTGGTGTTTTTGAGATAAATATTTAGACCTGAGAGCTATGAATAATCAGTAGAATGGATGAATTTACATAATGAATAACTTGATGGGTTATATACATCCTAAAACCTATTGAGGATAATCCAGGCGCGTAGGATGAGGTGGGGTGATCATGTGGCGCGTATGGGCAATGGCAGGCGTGTACACAATATTTCAGTTGGGGAACCTGAAGGTACAAGACTCCTTGGTAGGCCAAGACGTCGATGGGAGGATATTGGAAGAATGTATTTGAAAAAGGTTTTGTGTCAGGTTAGAGGTGAATGGCTGGTGGACATCAACTTTTGAGATTATTAAGGCAAGAGCACTAATTAGTTAATATTTGTAAAGATTGAACATGGTTCCCAAATTTAAACTTTTCCTTTCTCTAGGTGGCCAATTCATTTTTTAAACTAGTTAGAAGAAATTGCTGTGGCACTTTACAGGTCCATATTAGAAAAAAAAAATATTTATTTCATCCTATATTCAGAATTTTGCAAAACATTTTATAAATGCATATAAATGGAAATTCCTGAAATTACATTTTTTCATTTATTATAATCACTTAGTAGTATTTTTCTTCAAAATTCGTTCAAATGTAATCCTATGATTTGTTTAAAAACATGCATATATATTTACACATATTCTGATGTAAATTGAAAAAGAAAAAAGTAGTACTGCTTGGTCAGTAACCTCAGGGTTCAAACTCAAATTTTTATTTTCAAGTAAGAATAGACTGTATTTCACCCATTTTCTTTAGTACTGCATCTTACTACCCGTTAGGGTTATTAGCTTATGTACTAATTACGGTAATGGTTTTAGGGATTAGGGAGGTTATATTTATAAGAAATACACCCGCATTTGCGTGTAGGGAAAGTGTAAAAGCATTTAGGAAAACAACCTTCAGTACACTCGACTGAGATTCGAACTTCGATCTCTCTTTCATTGGCAATCTAGTCTACTGCGAGACTTGCGCGTTAGACCACGCGTGTTTTTACCATTGACTAAATCCTTTAGAGCAGAATTTTTCAAACTGTGTTATACGGAGCCCTGGGTCTCCGACATTGTTATCTAAGCCTCCATTAGTTAATTTTAGAATATTATTTATTTGTTTTTCACAATACAAAATATCATCAGTAAAATAGTATTCACCAATTTTTCCAAATTTGAATAAAGGATGTTTGCCAAGTAGCCAGAACATGCGATATTTTACCTTTGTTTTATACTTCATATTGCATGATGTTTTAATATTATAATAATAATATTTGAATAGAATTTTTATGAGGGCTTCATCGTGTTTTTGTTTTGTTTTGCAAAAGATCCTTCGGTATAAAATAATACTTTAATACTAATACTTAGCACCACATCTTACTACCCGTTCGGGTTATACGCTTACACTAATGGGTTAGAAATTGGGAAGGTTGAATATAGAAGAAGTGAACCTGCATTTGTGTAGAGGGAGAGTGTAAAATCATTCAGTAAAAAACCACTCCCAGTCTACCCGAGCGAGATTCAAACTTTGATCTCCCCGTTCTCGGCAGTTTAGCTCAACACTAAACTAGCGTTTGGTATAAAAGGTTTTGGAACCCTTGTTGGTTCTACCTCATCTATCTATTAAATAATTTGACGAATCTAGGGGGGGATATAAACTATAGCAGTGTCATGTCGGGAAGTGTTTCCATGGTAAGCAGAGCTTTAAAACTGTACATGTGATATGTTATTTCCCCCTCAATCCCCATTTGACCAATCATACACAGGCTCTGCTCTACATACCTCACGTGGGAATATGTTTCTGTTTATACCTGACCAATGAGTGTCTAACTGAGATATGAGAACATAATTATCTCCGGCTACCCTGACAACAATCCTTGCCACGCCACTGAATTTGACACCTTCAAAGGAAGGACTAGATCTCGAATATTCAAGATCACTGAGGAGTAAATCTAAATTTAATTGTGACCTTATCTACACAAACTTACATTACCCGCTACTTAAATTACTTGCTACTTCTTTTTTGTTTTTTTTTGTGTTTACCACGAGGGTTTGTCTGCTAGATATTCCTGGTTTTCTACTGTCAATAGTTGACATGTGCGGTTAGAGCACCACAAGGTGCGGTTACATTACCTCACCCGCCTCGGTGGCGTAGTTGGCTAACGCGCTTGTCGTGTTGAGCTCAACCACTGAGGACGGGGAGATCGAGGTTAGAATCTCGGTCGGGTGAACTGGGGGTGGTTTTTCCTAAATGGTTTTTCACTCTCCCTCCACGCGAATGCGGGTTCACTTCCTCTACTTCAACCTTCCCAATTCCTAATCCATTAACGTAATTAGTACTTAAAGCGTATAACCCGAATGGGTAGTAAGACGCGGTGCTAAATATTAATATTAATATTAATTACATTACCTCGATGAGATGCTGTGATGATAATGATGATTATATGGTGCCAGTAAAATTCTTAAACCTAACTTAAGCCTAATTAACCGGACTATGGCAACCAAAGTAACAATTCCCTTCAAGAAAAATGCCTATGGTACTGCCTCAGGAGGATCCAATGAGCAATAAAAATCCGTAGCACAACTTCCTTCGGAGGGGAAGTAAAGCTGTCAGTCCCATGTCGATTGTGGCGTGTAAAATAAACCTGGAAGTTATGTGAAAATATTGGTAGGCCCTTTCATTCTCCCTTATACAAGCTCGTGTGCTGATATATTTCAGTTGGTTCATAAAGTGCAAATTAAATACCTCAAATAAATTAAGAATTAAGAAATACTGCCGGGAATTGAGCCCAGGGCCTCTGGATTAAAAACCAATATTGTTGACCACTAGACCAAGGGGCCGGACACCCGCTACTGTATGTGCCCAATAGAAGAGTGAACTGCGAGAAGGCCATCTATCAAAAATTATGAACCCGTTTCGGTGGCCACGTGGTCTAACGCGCTACTCTCGCAGTAGACTAGACAGACGGTGACGAGGAGATAGAGGTTCGAATCTCGGTTCGGGTGTGCTGAAGATGGTTCTTCCTAAATTGTTTTACACACTCCCTCCACGCAAATGCGGGTACACTTCCTTAAATATAACCTTCCTAATCCTTTAAACCATTAAAGTAATTAATAGCCTACATAACCTGGTGTTCTAGGGGTAAGGTGTCAGACTTCTGTGCTGAGGGTCCGGGGGTTCAATCCTCGGTCCCGGCACAGATTTATCTGATTGTCAAACCCTTCCTTCACCTCTGACAAGATGTGTATTAATCACAACTTGTGAATGTGGGGAATACCAGACCTCCACCGTGGTTTGGATCCCACGTTAAACTCTAGGTCCTCCATTTCATCTCACAATCACCCTACCATTACACATTAGTGTAAGTGCGTATAACCCGAACGGGTAGTAAGACGTTGTACTAAAATAAAGAAAAGTCAATTTCCATACCTTTGATCCAAGAAACAACAATGGTAGCAGTAACAATGGTACAAGAACGACGACCAAGGACTTCCAGTGAACCAGTATCTTACGAAGTGGAGCTACCATCTTGATATGATGTGTATACTTAATCTTTTACCATTTGAAAATTTGAAAGGATATGCATAGGTATAGAATAGCACTTTCTCGAGGTTTCCGAATCGTCTTATCTTCACATGTCCAGCAGACTGAATTCTCTTCTTCAGTTTATGTCTACCCTTTGAAATCATCTATTTCATTCCCTATCAGGATTGGTCTGTGTATCGCACCGCCAAGTAACGAGTCTTCTTATTGGCCGAGTAATCGTCGAGGTCATTCATCAAGAGTTGAGGGAGGGGAGATTGAAACATGAAACTTAATTAATCAGAGCTACATTTAATCTGAATCTTTCCAACTTGGTGTTTCAATTATTTAAAAAGTTAATTACGTTTATTACACACACTTTTTTTTTAGTTTCTCCACTTTTTCTAACCGTGTTACATGCTAATAAAAGTTGGTTAGACAATGTCTTTTACGTTACGTCTCCAAATTTATATTTATGTCCTTTATTGTTGATTTTCTTTTTCACTTTTATTAAATAACCAGGGGTTAGGCCTGTCTCCGAAAGGTGTAATTTCGAATTTCGTTCGAAATGTATTCCTGTTGTTTTAAATTATGTTTACGTAGAATTTTCAAAACCAGAGGTAGGGTGATTTATGTCCATGGCTCTGACAGGTAATCAGGATTTTTCTTTTCTTTAAAGTTTTGGATTTCTCTTATAAAGATGGCATGGTCCATAGATCAAAGACTATAGGGCCACCCACGAGCAAAAATTTTTGTTTAAAAATTTTAAGTAATCAATGTGAGAAATTTCAGCTCTGTACCATATCTGTTGCAAAAATCACCATCGGTGTAAACGTTGGTTGAGGATTCAACCTCAGCTGGTCTGGTTTACTAGTGAAGCAGAGCAGAGATCAAGGTTCAAATCCCGGTCGGGTGTACTGAAATAGGTTTTTCCTAAAATGGTTTTCCAATCTCTCCACGCAAGTGCGGATACATTTTCTCTAAATTCAACAATCCTCATCCCAAACTCATCTGTGTAATTACTAAATATGCTTATAACCTGAAAAGATAGTAAGACCGGGTACAAAAAATAAGAATGAAAATTTCTTGTTTTGCGTCATTGTTTGTTCGTTTTCAGTAATTTCCGTTGAATATATGACCCTCACGCCATTCCCATACAGAATAGGTAATAAACTGTGCTTATAGCTAAAAAAAAACCCATAAAACTCCGTACTCAATCCATCCTCACTAACTTTCTCCACACTTCCCTAATCTTGCATACTCCCTACTCCTTAACAACATACATACATCGAGTCACACATGCTCTTTTATTATTAAAAACCCGCCTCAGTGGCGTAGTTGGCTAACACGCTTGTCGTATTGAGCTCGACTGCTGAGAACGGGGAGATCGAGGTTCGAATCTCGGTCGGGTGAACTGGGGGTGATTTTTCCTAAATGGTTTTCTACCCTCCCTCCACGCAAATGCGGGTTCACTTCCTCTAATTCAACCTTCCCAATCCCTAAATCCATTAACGTAATTAGTACTTAAAGCGTATAACCCGAACGGTTAGTAAGACGTGGTGCTAAATATTAAATTATTATTAAAACTCTTAATGTTCCTCTCTTTCACATTTGTCTACAACATTCAGCCACGTCTTACACGGTCTAACCCTTCCTTTTGATCCACACACTCTACCTTCATATTTGCTTCGTCACCCAATCCACATTCAACCTCTCAACATCCCCAAACCAACGCCACACGCTTCTTTCACATTGACCTGTTGGATTCCCTTCAGTACCCATTCATTACTGACTCTGTCCATACGAGTTTTCCCGCATACATTTCTTAGATATCTCACTCCAACCGCATTCACCATGCTCTTGTGTTTCTCCTGACAAACCCACACTTCACATCTGTAAAACAATGACAGCCTCAACACACTTGTAGGGAATGCCAGGCCTCCATTGTGGTTCGGATTCCACGTTAAACTGTAGGTCCTTCATTTCATCTCACAAGCACCCTACCATTACACATTAGTGTAAGTGCGTACAACCCGAACAGGTAGTAAGATGCGGTGCTAATAATAATAATAATAATAATAATAAATAATAATAATAATAATAATAATAATAATAATAATAATAATAATAATAACACACTTGTATATACTGCCATCTTTGTCTCTCTATAACTATTAATATTAGTAATGTTTTGTAAATTCATGAATACTTAAACATTTTATTTTTCACCTACACGATTGCCGAGCTATGATGACAGTGAAGATTTTTAAATAAACTGAGTACCTACTAATCTCTTTAATGGCGGGGTCGAAAAATTCATCTTCTTATTAAGTAGCTGCTATTAAGCTGGAAATGGGGCGGAAATAAATTATATAAATTGTATATTTAGCACATTATATGATTCCCATATCCCCTTTACCACTCTTCCCCCTTACCCAAATTAAATTTCTAGTTGTGTTCTGGCCAATAATGCTCTAGTTAAAAAAAATAGAATTGACTATATTTTATACTAACTTTATTAAATCACTGTACAGAAAAAAATAGCTTTTTTAAATTCTACGATAAATTTCATTTTTGATAAATAGTATAAAGCAAGTCAGTTGGTCATATATTTTTTTCGGCATGAACACATTTGATGATCAGTTACAAAATCTAAATTTCTAAAACATTTGTTTTATTTTTACAAAAATGTTAATTTTGTATAGGTAGATTTGAATACTTTTTCTAGCTCTTTCTCTTACTAACCGTTGGGGTATACGCTTATGTACTGAATACTCTAATATGTCAGGGATTAGGAGGAGTAAATTTAGATAAAGTGTATCAGTATTTGCATAGCAAAATAGTTGAAAGCCAGCTATGAAAAACCACCTGCAGTACACCCGACCAGGATCGAACCTTGATCCCCCCCCCTTTCCCCCCCCCCGTCATCGGAATCCAGTCTATTGCAAGAGTGACGCCTTAGACTATGTGGCTACTGAAGCGTGTGAGTAAAGATTGTTTGTCTTACAGTTCACCATATGTAAAAGAGTTGGCATATCTTTGGTCTTCCACGTTTTGTGCGAAAGTAGGTCTATTTATTTAAGACATTTTAAAACACAAAATAGCCAAACATATTGTTTGCATTTATAATTTCAAGAAATAATACACATTTTAAATATTAAATGTTTATTAAATACTGTATAAATAATTTAACACTTTAAAAAAAATTACATTACTTCATGACTACAATGATATTGATGTAACGTAATAACTAATAACTATGCACTTATATTCTAAAGGTATCCTATTGGAAATGTTCGTATAAACAGTGGCGGATTTATATTTATGCCGCCTAGGGGCTACACAGATCTTGCTGACCTCCCACTCCACTTGAAAAATATAAACGATAGCAGTTCCTAGACGTTGTACTTGGTGAAGGTACCCTGATGCTTCTCTTCGGTTTGTTTTGTCATTAGCAATGACTGTAAGTGCGTCTTTAACGTTACGTTTTATACATATAAAACATAGGTACCGTTTTGCCAAAACAAAGGGGGAAATTCTCTTATAAGCAGGGCAGCAAGAGGGGATTCTCTTATAAGCAGGGCAGCAATGGGGGATTCTCTTATAAGCAGGGCAGCAAGAGGGGATTCTCTTATAAGCAGGGCAGCAATGGGGGATTCTCTTATAAGCAGGGCAGCAAGAGGGGATTCTCTTATAAGCAGGGCAGCAATGGGGGATTCTCTTATAAGCAGGGCAGCAAAGGGGGATTCTCTTATAAGCAGGGCAGCAAGAGGGGATTCTCTTATAGGGAGGCTGGGCAGCAGGACGACGGGACACGAGCTTTAGGCCTACACATCCATCTCGGGAGGTACAGTACTTGTTTATAAATAAAGTGTTGTTTGTAGAGTAACAAAAAGATAAATAATGTTAACTTTTTCAATATCAATAATTATTTTTTTTAGCAAATTTGCCGCCCTTTTGATTTTGTCGTCCTGGGCTATAGCCCCCCTGAGCCCTCTTGTAAATCCAGCATTGCATAGAAATATATTATAATAATACTAATATTATATTCAAGTGGTATATCTAGTGCGATGATCATTACAATGTATACTACTTGTCAATGTTTATGAAGTGCTGAGGTTAAACTAGTTAATAACGTCAACAATGTTCAAAATGCTTTCACAATTAACATGGCTGCTGCATGTATTCGAGTCTAAAGCCACGAGCTGTGCTTTCAGAGTTTGTACGGACTGGAATTATAAAAGGTCCATTTCCTGTATCTGAAAAAACCAAAACAATTACTTTTTTAAATTCTGATGTTTGAGGATATAATATATCAATTTTAAAACCATTATACTTGATACACATCCTCAATAATCACAGAAATAATGTCGTAGTTCAATAGGTAAGATGCATGCATGCTTAGTTGTACCTAAACATTAATTTTACCTTTATTAGTCAGACTTATAATTAAATTAAATTAAATTTTGGGAAATTAACAGAAGCTTTGAATAAAATATATTTTTCATCACACTACCACCTTCGCGTCATCTTGCGACGATGTATAACTGGTTGCCTAGCTCCAAGGCACTAGAAAACTTTAATGAAACTAAACATGTAGTTTTCTCGGAAACGGAAAATCTGAGAGAGTTCCAACAAGACTACCATTTTTTGTTAAATAAGATACAATTATTAATAATTCTCATCAATAAAAAATCAATTACATTTAAGTGTTACAAAATTCAATCTGAAAAGAAGGTAGCAACCCCCGTTTATTCAGTGAATGGGGATGATATTACCAATCAAGTTTTCAGAGGTTTAACGTCTTAGTTCAACAAAATATTATACAATGATTTGTTGTTTTAGTTCAAGTTGTTTCTGATATTTTAACATAAAAGCATTTAAAAACCACTGATTTTCAAATGCTCATAACTCCCTTAGTAATCACTTTCGGGAAAAAGTCTTCCATATATTTCCTACTTATTTTTTTTTAATAAGGAATCACATCCCGATGGGTCTGAGATCCATTACGACTCATCCTGTATAGACAACCTGCCAATCCCTCAAAAGCTATACACTAGAAGCAGCACCGGTCCTCACTACTAGACCTTTGCCTTTAGACCGTCAAACGGTCATCATCTTGATCGATATACAGGTAACACGTCATATATATATATATATAT
>CABFVZ010000916.1:188224-205553 GCA_902151445.1 Timema monikensis
TATATATATATAAACATCAACGCAATCTAGTTCTCCAACCGTCAAATGGTTGCTTTCCAAACTTCTTAGACACGATAAACACCTTAAACCTCCTTACACCAGAATTCGTTGTTATTATTATTAATAATTTTTTATTACCATCGCGTCTTACTATCCGTTTGCTTGTGTACTTATTACGCTAGTGATTTTAGGGATGAAAGGTTATATTTATAGGAAATGTACCCGCATTTGCGTGGGGAGAGAGAGAGAGAGAGTGGAAAACCATTTAAGAAAAACCATCCTCAGTACACCCGACCGAGATTAGAACCCATACCTCCCCGTCATCGGTAGTAAAGGCTACTACGAGAGTAGCGCTTTAGAACACGCGGCCACCGAACCAGGTGTCTGGTTAATTGAGTTTTATTTAGGTTTTAGAATTATTCCTTGCTCCACAACTTCATAATCACTATCATGACGCCATCTCATTGCGGATATGACGTGTATACAACCTCCAAGGTGTAACCTGGGTAACGTTTTGTTCCCACAGAGCGGCTAAAAGTCTATATTTAATGTGACCGAACTAGATACTCATCTCCCACGGTCAAACCTTTCATATTCCAGGGGTTTTAAACCTTTTTTTTATGTCCAAGGCCCAACACTTTATTCTGTCTCTTGTTGGCCCGTGGGCCACAATACTGTATCGACAGTACTGCTATTAAATAAATATTAAAATATTCGTATCAGCTCATTCTTATAGACTTATATTCACACTAACGTTTGAGATTTTTCCTGAAGTATGTTCTCTGTTGTTTTTTTCCTTTAAATTTTTAGATTTCTCATAATATAGTTTTCATTTGCCCGCTGAAAAGTACATTTGTATTAAAACTCAATACTTTTCTTCACGCAAAAAGGAAAAATAGTTTATAAAAAAAACGTAAAATATATATTTATTTTATTAATTGATTATGTCAAATATATCTGCATCGATCCATTTCTCTCCTGAAATAATTTTATATTTTTCGCTAGCCAGTGGGTTGCAAAAAATGTTACCATGGACCGGGCTATACGCTAAAAAAAATAAAAATCATGGCATACATAATTATTTATTGATATTATGAAATGATGAGCTTTCCTGGTCGTATGGCTCGTATTACCTGTAACAGGCGAGTTTTTGGTAAAATCGATCTCACTGGAAGCGTCATTGAAGCGATCCCCACAGAGACGAACCCCGTTGACGACAATGTAGTCATGTGGACAATTGAAGACTTCAGCACCAGCTTGACCCGGAGGAACCAAAGACTCTCCGTCTGAGAACAACAGTCACATTGCTGTGGTCACATTTATTATTATCTATTAATTGATACTTACATTCTAAAAACTATCTTAGGTAAGTAACTGTGGATTCACACTTTGGCCGAAACATAAGTTTAGAACAGAAACAGGGTCACGTGACGAGCTCTAAGCCAATCCAAGGATAATCTCATCAGCGGGCGCTGTTCTGCTAAAGCTCATCTCATCTCTACGTCATCCAATCTTCGGGACTGGAGAACTAATCAAATCTCAAATCATTGCGCATGCGCTGTAGAGTTAGAAGCGAGCAGACAGCTTCGTTGTCCTTTGTGAGGAGATTTGAAATAACCAGTTAATCTAAAGTTAGTATCGATGTATTGGATTGTGCCACGACACAGGGTTATAATTTATAAACAACCATCAGGAGAATGGTCTAGAATATATGTTTATCTACTTGGAAATAAAATATGTTGATAATCGGGTGTTTAAACTTTCCTTTGCAATGCATCATGGGTCAACAAACAGTGAGCGTGTGAATTGCTGCATCACTGAGTAAGATTCTGCTTTCTATTTTAAGCCAGCGTGGGAATCAAGCATAATATAGTTAATTTTTATATGTTCTACTTAAGAAACCAATGGGACTGAGAACAAGAAAACAGTTTTACCATATTAAAAAAACTACTAAACAAACAAAATTAATAAATTGGCCACGATATGGGCTATTAAAACGGAACTACTTTCACCGTAATGTTACCATAAGTACGTAACTGAGCTCAGGTATTTGTTACAATAATACCTCGTTGAGATGATACCTTATTCAAAAATCAAATCAAGGGTGTAAGTAGCCTTTTAGAGTAATTGATTGCTAATAAACGTTCCTTAGGCTCTGATTGTAGAAGAGATTAACATAGTTTTGAATCGTGTCCAAACCAAAATAATTCCAGTTTTAATAAACTTAAAGAAGGTTCCAGGATAAGTATTTTATCAACGTTTTCATACGGCTCTTATAACATAAATTATACCTCCATATGTGTACCCTGGGCAATATTCTATTCCCAGAGAACAGCTAGAAGTCTACACGCACAGGCGACCGAATTAGATATTATATATCTCCCAGTCAAAGATGTTATACGCTAATAAAAACCCTAAATAAACAATGATACTTTCAGCATAGTAGGGCATCGTTTAGCGATTCGCTAATACTCCAAAAAATAGAGCGTAGATTTAACGTAGTTCTTCCATGGGTCGTATCAATGGCTTACAACGTCCAATTGTCTGTTAAGGAACTAAAATAAAACTGTGCCCTTGACTATAAAAATTAAACACATGACGTCAAGAATAATAAATTGCTTTAAACAATTCACATACGCACGAAGACTACAGACCCTGCTAAAACAAAGTTCCACTTGGATGACTTTGCTCAAATTAAGAGGAATAAGTGTGTTTTCAACCAGGTGCATACTCTTCGATAGCCTTTGGATCATTTGGCCGATTCGTTCAGAACAATCCAAGTAGAATCTTTTGAAAACCAATCAAAGACTAATCTTAATGTTATGAGCTGTTAGAAATATTCTATGCAAGAGTTCATATTTTAAAAAGAAAGATAGGAGAGAATTCCAAATATAATAAATCTTTGGTAAAACATAATTCTAGTAATGAATAAACAAGTTATTTAATAATGAATAGGTTGTTTCACTGTAGAAGAAACAAACACATTAACTACGCTAATGTTTGCTTATGTAGCGTCTTTAAGGTGGGGATTTAGGAGACGGGGAAAAAAAGTAAGTTTTTTTGCAGTTTTTAGAACAAAACATTTTTTTGGCCAAAATTTATAGTAAAATATTTCGCCAGTAAAAAACTTAAGTCTAATTTTCTTCACGTTGTATTATCAACAGTTGTTGAATATCTGTTAAAGGATATCCTGGAATTAAATGACAATTTTTTCTCTTCATTTAAAAAGGTTCTCATCTAATACCGCTACGCTCATGACAGATATTCAACAAATGTTGATATTACCGTGTGAAGAAAATTAAACTATACATTTATACTATTTAATAAACTACCACTTGGTGAATTGTCTCCTATAAAATAAGCATATTTGTCATGCCAAATACACCCCAGATCTCCATTTTAAACAAAATTGTTAGAGCCATTTTCAAAATATGTCAAATGATTCAAAAATAATAATCACTAAACAACCCTTATTTAAAGGGCTAGAATTAAAAATGTAAGAAAAGTCTGAAGGTAATAAATACCATACAATGGCTAAATATCAAGTCTGAACAAAATCTACCAACCCGTTTCGGTTGTGGCACCAGGTTCAGACAGACAAACCAGGTACAGACAAACCAGGTACAGACAAACCAGGTTCAGACAGACAAACAAGCTACAAGCAGGCAGACAAACCACGTACAGAAAGACAAACGAGGGACACATCGAATTTACTGATACACTTTTTTCTAGTTCGGAGACACATTAAATGTCAATATTCAACGTGATCTCAAGATCTAACTTTTTCACTATTACAATATTTTCTCTTTATATGAGAAAGGAAAAATAAATATGTTAAAAAATAGTTTGATAAACAAATTTATATTATAATAACGTTGGTATCGTAAAACTTACGCATAAGTGAATATAATATTGTTTATATCAGCAACACTACCATCGTCAGTGAGAATATGGCCAATATTATTAAGTATGGTTTGCTAGTGGCTGGGACGTCGGGGTTTGTATCCCAGCCGAGTGTATTTACGGTCGTATTTACTAAATAGTTTTCCACTCCCCCATCACGCAAATTCGGGTATATTTCCTCGGCATTCTAATTTTATCATTCTTACAATAGCGTAATTAGTGAGTTACTTATACGTATAGCCGAATAGGTAGTAGAACGGAGGGAAATAATAAAAAACAGCTCACCTCTTTTGGTATCTCGTAGGGAATGGTTTCTGCTGGTAGCTTTATTACTAACCAGGTGTCAAGTTTTTTTTAAAGATTTGACATATTTTTATGTAACTAAAACTAATATAATATTAGCAACAGGTAATTATTATTTTACCACTGATTTATTCTCCACAACTTTTCACGACTTTGTTTTAGCCAAAAATGATGTTAAATTTTGAGTTAAATTTCAAACTTTTCATAGTTACAAAATAAAGTTTTGATTAAGTAGATGTGTTGAGATAATGGTTGGGGGAAGTTTAGTAAACCTTACTACATAAATTACAAATTTCATATCCGACAGTTGTTCTGTTATTTAAGCTACTCTTTCCTAATCCCTAACTCATTAGCCTAATTAGTACATAATATGCGTATATCCTAAGCAGGTATTAAGACGCGGCGCTAAAAATAAATATATCTAAGATTTTCAAAGGCTTTTTGCTTATGTGGTAAAGTTAGCTGCCATTACAATAGCACGGTAAACGTATTATTTTCTACTCCTACGCTGAAATGACTGCACTAAATATAAGATACTTAAGCTTATCTAACTTAAGGGGACCTAAGTACGGAGTATTAACCTATTAACCTATTAACATTCCTCTAAGAAAAGTTAATTTGATACGCACATGCAGCCTTAGCTAATATTCCGGCTCGGTGCCGTGTTAGTCACCGATTATTATTATTATTATTATTATTATTATTATTATTATTATTATTATTATTATCACCGCGTCTTACTACCCGTTCGGGTTGTACACACTTACGCTAATATGTAATGGTAGGGTGACTGTGAGATGAAATGGAGGACCTACAGTTTAACGTGGAATCCGAACCACGGTGGAGGCCTGGCATTCCTCACATTCACAAGATGTCTTGTCAGAGGTGAAGGAAGGGTTTGGCAATCAGATAAATATGTTCCAGGACCGAGGATTGAACCCGGACACCAGCACAGAAGTCTGACACCTTACCTCTATACCACCAGGTTGTGCTATTAATTAGTTATCTAAGAATTTTTCATATTTTGTTTTATCGCCGTGTATTATCCATTCGGGCTGAACGCCTTTTTTAATTACGCTAATCTGTTAGGAACTAGGAATGAAGAAGTTTGAATTTAAAGGAAATGTACCCAAATTTGTATGTAGATAAGAGTAGAAAAGCATTTAGGAAAAACAACGATCATTAAACCCGACCAGAATTTGAACCCCGGTCTCTCAGTCTTCGCCAGTCTAGTATTTTGCGAGAGTCATGCCTCAGGCTATGCGGCTACTCAAGTGAGTAGCAATTAAAGGTTCCTGTTCAGTATTATACTATTTAATATACGTAGTATCAATTTATATATAAATAACTTGATCACTAAGGAGAAAAATGAATACCAAATCCAAAAATAAATTTCACTACACGCCTAATTTCACCCCGGGAACACAGGAATATACAGTACCCAAAATTGGCCCATCACAATCTACAAATACTTAAAATTCACGGTGACCTGGTGGTCTAGGGGTAAGGTGTCAGACTTCTGTGCTGGCGACCGGGGTTCAATCCTCTGTCCCGGCACAGATTTATCTGATTTCCAAAACCTTCCTTCACCTCTGACAAGACATCTTGTGAATGTGTGGAATGCCAGGCCTCCACCGTGGTTCGGATTCCACGTTAAACTGTAGGTCCTACATTTCATCTCACAATCACCCTACCATTACACATTAGCGTAAGTGCGTATAACCCGAATGGGTAGTAAGACGTGGTGCTAATAATAATAATAATAATAATAATAATAATAATAATAATAATAATAATAATTTAAACAGTCGTTTGTGCTACACATTTAACCTTAAGTTTCTCAAATTTTATGATTTATGTATTTTAATTTGAACATTTTGTTTGATTAGAGTGCTATTTCTACTAAGGGCGTCCCCCAAACATTGTATTATTATTATTATTTTGGATAAATTCTGAACCAGAAATTATTTAACAGGAAGAATATAAATATTTACCGAGGTTTTTGGGATGACCTATGCGTAATAAGTACATACAATACTCGCCTCGGTGTCGTAGTTAGCTAACGCGTTAGTTTAGTGTTGAGCTTGACTTGCAAGGATGGGGAGATCAAGGTTCGAATCTAGGTCGGGTGAAATGGGGGTGGTTTATTCTAAATGGTTTTCCATTCTCTCTCCACGCAAATACGGGTTCACTTCATTAAAATACAGAAGTAATAAGACGCGGTGTTTAATAAATAAATAAATTTAAAAAAAGTGAAATTGATAAAAATACGTCACTTAGTTTTATAATTGAAAGGAGCTACATAAAACACGATATCAAAATATCTCAATGTCTGATTATTTTAATGGACCTGAGAAAATGTTTTGAAAAATCTTTACAATAATCTGTTTGATATCTATATACCCCTAATAACCATTCAAATTTGAAGCAATTGAGTATATTTAAAAAATAATATTTAGGGTGGGTTGTGGAGCCAAAATATAAAAACATACAGTACGACAGTACGTTAGAATAGAGTTTTATTTCCAATTTTAGTGAACAAAATTTGGTTGGTAAACATATTGTTATTGAATTAATTTAAACACAATTTATAAGAAATATATCCACCAAAGGGTAACAATACATCAGAATAAGATTAATTTTCAAATCATTACCATTTAAAAATTGTTTTTTTTTAAACAGACACAAAATAAAAACTTGATTGTATAAGTTATATTAGCACAGTTCTCTATTGGAATATCACTTATAAATAATAATATTATTATATTTTTACAAACATTAAACAAAATTAATTTTACAAATACAATTCTTAGAGATGAAATATTATACGTTGAATTACAAGGTACATTAATATCAAAGTTATATTTAGTAGTAATTAAAAGTTTTATATTATTTTATATTCAAATTTAAATATTATAGGTGTGCGAAGGGGAGTTGAATTTGTCTTTTTCGAAACCGAAGGAGACCTAAGTTGAAGATAAGGTTTTTGTTGTTGTCACATATCTCTTTTTTTTAAATTAGTCATGCTAATAGCATGAACCTTTACTCAGGTGCAGTAATTATTTTGTATACATCCATTAAGTGCATCTAGGTAAAGAGAAAGGTATAGAGATAAAATAAATTACTGTATTCTTTTAGGTTGACATATTTGAAAAATATATGGATCTTCTATATAAAAAAATGCACGTGTAAATTCATCGTAGATAATAATTATCTGTAATTATTACTACCAGATATTAAATATGTGTTTTATAACTCGAAGGTGACCTGGTGGTCTAGGGGTAAGGTGTCAGACTTCTGTGCTGGCGGCCGGGGTTCAATCCTCGGTCCCGGCACAGATTTATCTGATTGCCAAACCCTTCCTTCACCTCTGACAAGACATCTTGTGAATGTGGGGAATGCCAGGCCTCCACCGTGGTTCGGATTCCACGTTAAACTGTAGGTCCTCCATTTNTGTAGGTCCTTCATTTAATCTCACAATCACCCTACCATTACACATTAGCGTAAGTGCGTATAACCCGAACGGGTAGTAAGACGCGGTGCTAATAATAATAATATAACTCGAATGTAAGCAAGGAAGAAAGCACAACTAAAAAGTTTTTTATATTATATTTTTCTTTGCTTCATACTGGTGACCGTTAATTCATGGTGTTAAAAACTTGGTTTTTTTTTAAACAAAATAATGTTGGTCAAATTGAATAAAATATATTTTATATTACACACCAACCTGCTTTATTTAAGCAATTCAATTAATTACTAGTCTGTGTTAAACTACAGTTTAGTTGCTGTTCTAAACAATATTACAAGTTGAATTACGTCATATTTAGTGAGATATTACCTGCCTCGGTGGCCTAGTTGGCTAACGCGCTACTCGTGTTGAGCTCGACTGCTGAGGACGGGGAGATCGAGGTTCGAATCTCGGTCGGGTAAACTGGGGTGGTTTTTCCTAAATGGTTTTCCACTCTCCCTCCACGTAAATGCGGGTTCACTTACTTTAATTCAACCTTCCCAATTCTTTATCCATTAGCGTAATTAGCACTTAAAGCGTATAACCCGAACGGGTAGTAAGACGCGGTGCTAAATATTATTATTATTATTATTAGTGAGATATTTCAAATATGTTTATAATATTCGAGTTTTCTTCTTTTTTTCGAAATGTTTCAAATATTCGAAGGCCATGGTGGGTGTTAAATTTAATATGAAGGAAATGTTCGTTTCGACTATAACATTTTTCAAATCTTCGCACACCCCTATTTAATATAATTATTAACTTTTACTTCAAATACAAATCAATTAAATTTTAAAATCTAATAATATTAATATTTACCTTCATTTATATTGATTAGTTGAAATGGATTCACAGTTCCGTCACTTGCCACATTACTGTACGTAATACCACAGTATCCATCTGCTTTCTTAATACAAATGGCGTAGTTTAGATTGTTCTGTAATATTAAAAAATAAAAATAAAACACTTTATACTATATATAATAGATCAACTTCAGTTTAGAGGAATATAAAATAGTTAAACACAAACAAAAGTAAATGTAATTACAAGACAGTGCAAATATTAATCCCGAATTTAGTTAATTTAACCAATTAGAAAAAGTTTGCTTATCTTTATGATATATTAAAATATGTTTTAGGTGTAATTTTAGTCTATATTGGAAAATAACTTTAGTTTTATATTAAGTTTAACGTTCCATAATGGATGTAGCTTTGAATATTTTAAATATGATTAATCAAATGTCTCTAGATTTATAATGATTAGATAGCTTTTTAAGACCTTACTTGTGAACTTGTCATAAGTTTGCATTAATGTTTATTTAGAAATAAAATATAGCTTAAATTGAATAATAAAACTGAGATAAATAAACAGAAATATGTCAAACTTGAGTAGGCATATACAATGAGATTTTATTTAGATATTCTATAATTTTGTTTGGTAAGAGAAGTAGATTAATTTAGATGTATTGTTTTGCAAACGTTAGTTTCTTTACCAAGCAGTTAAAGCAGGGCCTTTCTTATCAGACGTGGGGCCCCTGGGGGCTTCTTTGCTTCACACCCCTTCCCCAAATAATAAAAAAAAATTAAAAGCTTGGTTTTTGTTTAATGTTATTAAAGTAGTGTTAACCTAAATACATATTTTCAGCCTTATAAGGTATCAGGTAATAATTTAAAAGGTAATTACATAATTGTAACAATTGATTCTGGTAGCCATTATTTTACACATCATAAGTTATAGAAGGGATAATTTTCCCCCAACCCTCTGTTCGATTTTATTTAAAAAAACTTAATCAGTTTAATTAATGCTAGAAAGAGTGTTTTTATATATTTATATAAGAATTGATTTATCCCCAACCTTTGGTCCTATTTTATTTCCAGACAAACTTGATCGGTTTAAAGGTACAAAGAACAACTGTGCCAAAGTTTGAATCAAATTGGTTGATGTGTTCAAAAGGTATCGTGACACATTTACAGTAAATTCGTTGTTTAAACTTAGTGCCTTTAATAATAATAGTAATAATACTGCACGTCTGTGCTACATCACCCATAGCCCAGTAGTGGAGAGATTATCCAGTACTAATGTACCGTTGTCCAGGGGACGTACTAATGTACTAATAGTACATCCTTTCCGTGGAGGCTCTTTACATGTCCATGTGATGGTGATAGTGAGTATGAGGGAGATAGTGAGTATGAGGGAGATAGTGAGTATGAGGGTGATAGTGAGTATGATGGAGATAGTGAGTATGAGGGTGATAGTGAGTATGATGGTGATAGTGAGTATGAGGGAGATAGTGAGTATGATGGTGATAGTGAGTATGATGGTGATAGTGAGTATGAGGGTGATAGTGAGTATGATAGTGATAGTGAGTATGAGGGTGATAGTGACGAACTTACATTGTCATGGAAAGTAAACAAGACTTCAACAGACTTACATCACTATGGAAACTAAACAAGACTTCAACAGACTTACATTGCCATGGAAAGTAAACAAGACTTCAACAGACTTACATTGTCATGGAAAGTAAACAAGACTTCAACAGACTTACATTGCCATGGAAAGTAAACAAGACTTCAACAGACTTACATTGCCATGGAAAGTAAACAAGACTTCAACAGACTTACATTGCCATGGAAAGTAAACAAGACTTCAACAGACTTACATTGCCATGGAAAGTAAACAAGACTTCAACAGACTTACATCACCATGGAAAGTAAACAAGACTAAAACGCGGGACATCTTGTGAGTAAACATGTTGTATTAATTGTTTAATATTGTGATCTACATACATGCCTAAAATATTATTAATAAAATAGTGTATATGTGTCAATATGTTTATTTACTGTAAACCTTCTAATTCCCAACAATAAAAAGGCTAACAATTCTGTTGAAGAAGAAATTATATAAATCTTAGTCAAGTTTGGAATACTGTATCATGCTAATTAATCAATAGCCCAAGGAATGCAATTATTAATAATAGTTGAGACGAAACAACCGAAAGACAAGAACAAACCAGAAACGTGGTCACGTGACGAGTTCTAAAAGCCAATCACATTATTATTCCAGCATCACTGTTGTCCGCTCAGCGTGACTTGAAATAATCTCAGCTTTCACTGTTCTCCGCTACAACACTTGTTTGGAAGATCCAATCAAATTGTACAAGAAACCGACTCAATCGGTGCGCATGAGCCTACAAAACGAGATACAAGCTGACAACTGCATCTACTGCTGTGAGATAATTTGAAATAACTCGTTAAATAAAGAGCGTGTACTTATATCGTTCTTGTTCTGTGATTATTTGTTTCACTACACAACACAATCATTATAAAACATCCATCGTGGCAATAATTTAAAAGATCTGTTTATTTACTAGAAAATAATATAAGTTGATAATCAGCTGTTGTTAATTTGCATTGCAAAGCAGTATTGGCAAACATCCGTTTCTGCTAGCGAGTGAATTGCCGCGCGACTCAACCAGATTATGCTGCCAAATTTTGGAGAACATGTGAACCAGGCTTAACCATTGCCCCTCTCCCCTCCCCTTGCCATTGTTTTATTTAATACTACATTACAGGTATCTACTAACCAAATACCCGGGCATTACTCCAGAGTTACTCTCCAGAGATTGGTAGTTGAATGATTCAAAATATCCCTTGGGTTCTGTAAAATACTGGAGACAGTGCTTTGGAGCCAATAAGGGACTATTTTTTTTCAGCTGCGTCACTTTGATTCTGAAGCGTCGTGGAAATCCATTTCCATTGTTAAGAACGGTTAGTTGATATGGACCAGGTGACATATCCACATCTAAATAAACTGTGAACATTAGGATCGATTTAGATTCATGCTTAATACATAACTAATAAAGAATAGTCCATAGCACATAATGCGTAAAAAGTTGAAACATTACTTTCTACAATAGCCGAAACATAGTGAATGGTGCACAATTCATAAAGTTGATTAAACTTTAACTCTTTACGTGTTATGCGTGGAACCGAGCATAGACGGCCCTTGGACTTTAAAATTATCATCCAACGAGAATGGGAGGAGAGGCTCTAGCCAATTAAACGCTAGTAGACCACCCATATGAAACTCCTCACTAAACAGCATGTGAGTGTTGATCAGACATTTAAGCTTTTTATTTGTATAGTTTGCCGCACTATGAGCTAGCGCTACTATCTCTGCATAGCATTGTTATTTATTTATTAGTAGATGCTCACATGAACCTTGGCTCTTTATAAAGAGCCAAGGTTCATGTGAGCATCTACTAATAAATAAATAAATAAATAACAATGCTATCTAATTTTAATTATTCAGCCTGGATGCATGGGTACAAAAATTAGAGTGCAGTATAGTTTAAGAGATAACATAAAACATTAAGAAAGAGAAAACATAGAGGATAAAAATTATTCAATAATCAATAAAGAGAAGATACAATAGTCATAACGTTGGTGATAAGAACGAGAGGAAAAAATAGTATAATATTCACATTACAAATTTCTTAGTAGTCGTTAGAGACTAAAATTATTCTATTTTAAATGTGTTGGAATACAATAGGTGAATACAAAATTCAAAAAAAAAAGGAACATAGAGAAAAAAAAGTACAAAAAGTAACAGAACAATTATTTATTTATTAGTAGATGCTCACATGAACCTTGGCTCTTTATAAAGAGCCAAGGTTCATGTGAGCATCTACTAATAAATAAATAAATAAATAACAATGCTATCTAATTTTAATTATTCAGCCTGGATGCATGGGTACAAAAATTAGAGTGCAGTATAGTTTAAGAGATAACATAAAACATTAAGAAAGAGAAAACATAGAGGATAAAAATTATTCAATAATCAATAAAGAGAAGATACAATAGTCATAACGTTGGTGATAAGAACGAGAGGAAAAAATAGTATAATATTCACATTACAAATTTCTTAGTAGTCGTTAGAGACTAAAATTATTCTATTTTAAATGTGTTGGAATACAATAGGTGAATACAAAATTCAAAAAAAAAAGGAACATAGAGAAAAAAAAGTACAAAAAGTAACAGAACACACATTTCCACACATCCATACAATAACGATAAATCAAATGTAGTTAGACGTTCAAGACAAAAGAAACCAAGATTATAATATGTCAGAAAATACTACCCAAATTATAATCACACTGATTTACAACTACTCTTTTCTTTATTCTTCTTACCTCCATATGTTGGTTAGAAAATTAACTCTAGATAATATTGCTAACCTATTATTCTTACCCTTCTTTTAAGGCTGTGTAGGGGAAGATCCTTAATGTCATTAAGTTCTTTGTTTAGCAATTTAGTTCCAATTTTTCGTGAGGTTTTTAGACCATAGTGAACAGTTTTGAAATGAATTTTAGATATATATTATTGATTCCTCTAGTGGAGCAGCCTGAGCTATTTTTCTCTTTAAATTTAACTGAGTTGATAGTTAAATTATCACTAATTTTGTGGAAGATTACAATCATGACAGATCTGATTTTTTAATGATAATGTATCTGTACTTTAAAAAAATTATTTTATAGGTGTGTGGGAATGAAATGAATACAAATGTGATCTACAATAACAGCTGTTTATGATTGTTTTAGAGAAAAAATTATTAAAAATCCTTAACATAGTTGAGATAGATAAATAAAACATTATTATTTTCATTTAAACTATAGTAGTATATGTGATTAATCATTGAAATGAATAACTTATATAGCACAAGTGTGAATTTTATATAATAAACTTATTTACCTTTGAATTGAGTGTTGCTTTTACTTGGATTATAAGCCTGATTGAGTGTTAAGAATTTAATAATCTTGATAAATTTTTGAGTTTTAAGAGCTTCCTCATTTAGATGTTTTACATGCATGCATACATACATACATAATCACGCTGTTCCCTTACGGGGTAGGCAAGGAACTGTGCATATAGCTCAATAAACAACAGCTCCGTTCTTAACCAATCTTCACTAACTTTCTCCACACT
This sequence comes from Timema monikensis, assembly GCA_902151445.1. Lineage (NCBI taxonomy): Eukaryota > Metazoa > Arthropoda > Insecta > Phasmatodea > Timematidae > Timema > Timema monikensis. The sequence goes on from CABFVZ010000916.1 coordinate 201,923, forward strand.
TCCCTATCCTTACACACTTCCTTCGCTTCAACAACATCCATACACCGAGACATCATGATCTTTTATCCTTAAAGCGCTTAATGTTTCTCTTTTTCACACATTCGTCTAAAACATTGAGCCACGTCTCGCATTGCCTATTCCTGCCTTTTGATCCACACTCATCCTCTCAACATGCCCAAACCAACGTAAGCTGCTTATTTCACGGTTACCTATTGGATTCCCTTTCAAACCACACTCCTTCAGCACCCATTCATTACTCACTGTCCACGTGAGTTTTTACACATACATTCCACATATATTATAACTGCATTCACCTTGCTCTTGTGTTTCTCCTGACACACCCATACTTCACATCCCTAAAACAATGTTTGCGTAAACATATTTTACATACTGCAATCATCGCCTCTTTCGATACTACTTCATTCTTTGAAATAGTCCACATATATCCATCTACTCTCTAAGTTGCATTCACATTTGTCAATTTCACCATCAATCCTTCCATTTTTACAGAGCATTCTGCCCAGATACACAAAATCATTCCCTTTTTCTAATAGTTTTCCATTTATACAGGTTTACAATCATTTCCTAATCCGTCCTTATCAAAAACTATCACCTTAGGTTTGAAGACCTTTATACAACGATACATTCTGCCGGTCACTACATTAAAACGATTTAATGTTTTCTGCAAGTCACTTTTATTCTCATCCATTAATACGGTATCATTTGCATATAACAACACTCTCACATTCACACTATCCATTTGTACACCAACCACAAGCATCCCTCATATACTTATCCATGAATACATTAAACAACGATGGGAACATAACACAACCTGGTCTAACACCCTGTTAAATGTCAAACCGTTCTATCAAAGCTCCAGCCACCCTAACGCACACTTTACTTACATCATACACTGACATTATTGCATTTACTAACCATGCATCAACCCCCACCCTTTTTCAGAACATTCCATAACATATTCCTTCTTCAACCGATCGTATGATTAATCCATATAATCAAATGTACAATAAACTTTCTTCCTTACTGCCATACATTTATCATTCATCTGTTTCAATGCCATTGTCAGGTCCATGCAACCTCTACCAGGCATAAAACCACATTGCACACTCCAAATCGTGACCGCAGTTTTTTCACTTACCCTCTCAATTAAGATTCTCTCAAAAACTTTTCCCGGAATGTTTAGAAAGCTAATTGCCCTATAATTCTTATATTCACTCTTACTGCATTTGCCTTTGTATAAAGGAATAATTACAGTATTCTTCCAATCATTAGGAAAATTTTAAATTCTAGCACACATATTGACCTTCTCACACAATCTGACAAAAAGTAGCATACCCCTACACTTAAGTATTTTACTTGTTATCCCATCTAAGGCTGCAGTTGTGTCATTCTTTAAAATGTCGATAGCCTTTAACACCTCAGCCTCATTGATTATTTCACTAATCATAACAATTTCCCCATTTTCTTATAATGTATTTATGTCTACGCCACACAATTACTCAAAATACTCCCTCCATCACTATCTTATACTGTTTTCATCCCAGATCATCTCCCCACGTTCATTCTGAATGTCATATGTCTTTCCTTGTACAGTTGTACTCCTTGTTTAGTCTTCTTAGTCCACTTCCAAAATAGCTTTTTATGTCCTTTAAAATCACTCTGCAATCTTTCTCCTTCTTTTAATCTCATTAACTCCTTTCTCACCTTTACTACTTTCTTTGCATTCACCTTTATCTCTGTGTATATGTCCTACAGCCTATCACGTTCTGTTTCATTCTTCACAACAATCATTCATTTGTAGGCTTCTTTCTTTTATCTCACACTTCCTTCACTTGTTCATTTCACCATGCATCTATTTTTAATTTTCCTATCACCGTAACTCCACACACAACTTTTGCGTACTCAATCACAGCCTCTTTTATTCTGTTCCAAGAACTTTCTATATCATTATAGTTTATTTCTACATTCCATTTATGCTCTTTTAAAGTTTACTTTCCGCTCAGCAATATTTCATATTGCACTATCACTCCTTTATCCTGAAATTTGTTCACTTTCAGCCTTACTTGCTTATTACTCTTGCAACACTGCCTCACAAAGTTCCTATCTAATTAAACTACTGAGATCACTAGGAAGTGATCCGTTCCACATTCAGCTCCACGCGCAGCCCTAGTATTCTTTACTAAACTCCTAAATTTATCATCATACACTACAAAATCAATCATAGTCCTCGAAGCATTCCTTTGCAGTGTATACAATTTATTATTTGGGTGTTTAACCCATGCATTCGACGCGAATAAACCTTTTACTAAATACAGACTCACTAACTCATTACCATTCTCGTTTACACTGTCATCACAATTCCTTCCTAACACTCTCTCCGAATTCTCTCTTTGGGTTACCACACCTCCATTTATATATCCTTCTTCCACATGTTTCACATGCATTCACGATTTCATTGAGCTCATTCCAAAACTCCAGTCTCACATTCTCATCTTCACCCTCTACCCGAGTATAATCAGCAACCCATATAATTCTACGAATGCCTATATCCATACCTACCCGTAAAATTTTAGATGATGCAAACTCATACCTTCTCACACACAGCTTAGCTGTTGGGTTTAGGATTAAACTTACTCCCTTACTTCCCCTTACCCATTCATCCACGCTTGACCACAGTGCCAGGCTACCTTCATTTGTCATAAATACATCTTTCCTTTTCCGCTTGGTTTCACAAACACACACAATATCCATTCGTCTTCCAATCAGTTCCTCTAACAGTTTATTCTCTTTACCACACACTCCTCTCATATTCCATTTTCCAATAGCCCATTTTCTCACCAGCTTGTCAACAAATGGGCCCTTCAGTTTTAACCTCAGCTGCCCATCATAGCTCTCGTCATCCGAGGCTAATATTATATAGTTTATATTATTACTTAGCTTAGAGTAGACCAGGTTACTAGCCTTGATAGTACCCATACCCCTGACAGTACTCCCTGCTTACGGTAAGGATGTTGTACTGATTAGTGTTGGCACATTTCAGCCAGTAACAAGTACAACCGTCGCTCAGTCTTTTACATTAAAATCTTGTAACTAAAGGAATAGTCCAATATTATTGTGAGTGTTTTGAATGTTATCTGTACTTTACCATGTTGCCCTGTGTTAAAGCCGCATAGAACTGGAACAATGATATTAACTTGCTGACCTGTCACTATGAATTGATCGTCAACACATGTTCCATTATTGGGTCCCGCCAGCTGAAACACATGCAATCATTTTTTTTAACAGACACAAAAATCACCTGTTTAACGTGTGACGAAAGAAAACCAGAGTTAGGGCACTATCATACTTGCGACCTAGTCTCCATGACAAATAACACCATGACCTGGACTCCAGAACGTCAATCAATGTTATTTATATGGGAGACCTAAAGTCTCCCACTTCTAACACCAAAGGTCTTGTCGTGAGGATGTAGTTGCGTAAGTACGGTCGCCCTCACATATAACAAGGCTGTGTGTGTTGGTATCCTTTTTGTCGAGGGGAACAGGTTGCAAGTATTACCATAGCTATAATATTCAATTTTTCTCAATTTTTCTCAGTTTTTTTTTTT
>CABFVZ010000916.1:205564-257163 GCA_902151445.1 Timema monikensis
TTTTTTTTTTTTTTTTTTTTCAAAAATACGAGAGCAGCATTTGGCCAAAATGAAAACAAAATTATCCAGTAGATACTTTTAGTTTAATTTTCCTTTAGATAGTCAAGGAAATTACCTAATTTGACTAGAATTATTCCCCTCTATTAAAAAAACTCCTGGTCAAATACCGCAATTATTATATTAAATCAGTGGCGACACCTCAGTAAGTGTGCAGATGCAAGTGCACCGCCTATAATTGCATTATTATTAATATCACCGCATCTTACTACCCATTCGGGTTATACGCACTTACACTAAAGTGTAATGGTAGGGTGATTGTGAGATTAAATGGAGGACCTACAGCTTAACGTGGGATCCGAACCACGGTGGAGGCCTGGCATTCCACAACACTAACAATATGACAGTTTTATTACAACATCGACCAACAAAACAATCCTTTAATTGTTAAGTGCATGAAAGGCCAGGCTTTCATTGTAAAAACGTTTCTTCTCTCAGTTATTACTTAAGAGTGAATAAACTGAGAGTGAACTAAATTAATTCTATTTTTATTAAATCAATTAATCTTTAAAAAATTGTATACAAGGCCACGTGTACAGTTATTGGTTGAAAACGTGTCTAGGCAGATAGATATTACTATTATTATTATTATTATTATTATTATTATTATTATTATTATTATTATTATTATTATTATTATTATTATTATTAGCAACGTGTCTTACTACCCGTTCGGGTTGTACGCAAGCAGACAGAAACCAACCATGGCCAAAGTTTTATTTTGTAACTGATTAATAATAATAATAATACTTAGCACCACTTCTTACTACCTGTTCGGGTTGTACGCCTAAGTATTAATTACGCTAATGGGTTAGAAGTTAGGAAGGTTGAACATATAGGAAGTGAACCTACATTAATTTTGTGTGGAGGGAGAGAGGGAAAACCACTTAGGTAAAACCACCCCCAGTTCACCCGAGCGAGAGTTGAACCTCGATCTCCCTGTCATCGGTAGTCTAGCTCAACAGAAAACTAGCACGTTAGCTAACTACGCCATCGATACGGATAACTGATTAATATAAATTAAGAACGGCAGTTTAACTAGGAATTGCCTCTGTCTCAAAATGAAGAGGATGCCAGAGTCTAAAGGTACCAAATAGATTGTCTGTAAAAAACATGCATTCCTTTGAGATAAACCTGTTAAAATTATTTCATGGATTATAGCTTTATATCCAATTTTGTAACTACTAGGCTGTTCCATTACAAAGGCCCTGTTTAATATTCAAGTACCAAAGGCTCATTATTATACTACCTATTTTTAAGTTTAACTTGTGTGGCGGTTTTCCCGAGGGTATCAAATTGTTAAAAAAAAACGCTACTGAACAGTCATATTTTCCTCTCTCTTCCTTACAATCGACTAAGTTCACGCTAATGTAACAATAGACCTTTCTTTCTAAAATACTCATTATCTCCTCATCTATCTGAGGAGCTTCATCATTTCGTGGACATGGAATTAAAATATTTACTGATTTAGAATTTTAGCACCTGCTTCGGTGTCAGAATTGTCTAAGGACAATAAGGCGTCACTTTAGCAATATAACAGACTGCTGATGGGGAGATTGGGGTTCGAATCCCTATCGAGTGTACTGAAGGTGAATTTTCTTAAATGATTTTCCACTCACTCTCTCTCTCTCTTTATCCAAGCAGATGTGGTTACACTTTCTCTAAATTCAAAATTCCCCATCCTTTATACACTATAGTAACTATTACATAGGTGTATAAATCGAACGGGTAGTAATATAAGGTGCTAATTTTTTTTCAGCCTAAGTTAGACGATAGGTTACCTTTATATATTAAAAAAAGTGTCTATATCATAGCTTAGAATATTTTTATTTGTGCACTACCTGTTTTTTTGGTCATCAGCTGCCACTGTGTTAAATATTCAAGACATTTTTAGAATACTATGTGTAGTAAAGTATACTAAACATATCCACTAAAGCAATGTTTTCGTTATTTTGCCCCCAAAAAAATATTTTATGTTAAACAAATCAGCAAAAATACGGAACTCGGCATGTGTTTTCTTCTATCGCTCCTTAATAAACTTTCAAACTCTCTGATTAATATACTAAAATGTTATTCTTCTTCTTTGAGATATCTTTTAAAAACACGTTATTGCTATTTAAAAGAATGCCAACACTACCCTCCCCTCCCCCCCACCAATGTTTGGGATATACGCTTGCACTCGTATATTTATTTAAAAAAATAGTAGTACTTTGAAAAATGGAGTTATATAGGAAATGTACCCGCATTTTCATGAAGGAATAGTGGCCATTTAGGAGGATAAAAAAGTTCAGTGCACCTGGCTGGGATTTGAAACCAGACCACCTCGTAATTGGATATGCAGACTTAAGGAGCAAGACTTAAGGAGCAAGGAATTCAGACCGGTGTGAATACATTATTTATAGAAGTTTTAGTTATTTATTAGTAAAATAACTCGATAACCCTCAATAGATTGTTTAAATTTGTTTGTATAGCAACGAAAATGTTATGTATGTCCCTAAAAAAGTTTGTTTTAGAATAAAAGTCGGTGACCTGGTGGTCTAGGGGTAAGGTGTTAGACTTCTATGCTGGTGGTCCGGGGTTCAATCCTAGGTCCCGACACAGATTTATCTGATTACCAAACCCTTCCTTCACCTCTGACAAGACATCTTGTGAATGTAGGGAATGCCAGGGCTCCACCGTGGTTCGGATCCCACGTTAAACTGTAGGTCCTCCCTTTCATCTCACAAACATCCTACCATTACACATTAGCGTAGGTGCGTATAACCAGAACGGGTAGTAAGACGTGGTGGTGATAATAATAATAAGTGTTAAGTGTTAATAGACAATTGTTTCACAACAACAACAAAGTGTTAAAAACAATTAAAGACAAGCATGTAATACTGTACAATCCTTAAAAATTAATTATATGATATTTTACCTCAAAGTCAAAGAAATCCAGTCGTATCTGCGATACATGGGGATGTTTCTTAATCAAGGTTAGAAGGCAGGCTCGTAGATGCGAGTTTGTACCGGGGTAGTCTGGATTCACAAAGTAGGTGCAGTTAACACTGGTTTGTTCGTCACACGTTCTCTGGACTGAAACAAGTGACTCACGTGAAACTAGACAGCAAGCAAGCAGGATATGAGCATAAGTTTTGCTGAGCGTTATACTTGACAAGCAAACAATGGCAGCTAGAATATTTGACTAGTCAGTAGGTGGATTATTTAGAGCTACTTTTTTTTTTCAATATTCGATAGCTCTAAGCGTAAACCTTTACGAAGCATCAAAATTTCAAATCTGAATTCGAAGCTAACTAATATTCAAATTTTATTCGAATATGTAAATTTAAATATTTGAAAGATTCGAATAATATTCGAAATTTTATATTCAAATACATCACAGATTCTGATTTGATGGAATCTGATTTGAAATTCAAATCTAAATATTAAACTTTCTAAAAATTAAGTTTTTTAATAATTTAACTTTCCATAGAAACTACTACTAAATCATTATTAAAATATAATAAACGATTCAAAATATTGCATGTATATCATGGGTCCAAAATTTGTATTTAATTATAACGGTTCATGTTTTAAATGAGGTATTAATCAATCTAACTATTTGACATGAACCCAGAGAAAAAATCCTTTTGTAATTGAAAATTAAAAACATATTTAGTAATGTTTAGTAAAGTATCACTGATTTGAGAAGTAAATAATTCGCATGGACTTGTGGAAGAAATGTTTTTGCTCTTCCTTTAATGAATACATATGAGCAGAAATTTGCACCATTTTTTTGTACTTACAATGTAACAGGTTGTCACCGGGTTAGAGTCTTTGAATTAGTTTAAGATAACTTACAGTAGCAGCAAACTCCAAAGCCCCTTGCACACGAGCCGTCCTCCTGACCCCCCTGGGAGCGACATTCCAAATGGTGAAGACAAGTCCCATTCGCACCAGAGCGTGTGTGACATGGGCCGTTGCCAAATTTGATAATCGTGAACAGGTTCAAAACTGTGCAACAAACAAAGCATAGCAAATTTGAACACAACATGACTTATCAATTTTGATATTTATTGAAATATTGCAATCTATGTAATAGTTACTATAGTGTGTAAAGGATGAGGAATGTTGAATTTAGAGGAAGTGTAACCGCATTTGCTTGAAGGGAGAGTATAAAAACATTTAAGAAAACCAGCTTCAGTACACTTGATAGGGATTCGAACCCCGATCTCTCCATCAGCAGTCTAGTCTATTGCTAAAGTGACGCCTAAGCGTCCTTAGACCATTCTGCCACCGAAGCAGGTGCTAAAATTTTTAATCAGTTAATATAAAGAAGTCCTTTTAAAACCATTCCAAAACACTGCAAAAAAAATCTTATACCTAAAATTGGCTCTGTATATTTTTGTGTGTGTTTTTAAGTTAAAAAAAATCATTTAAAAAAATTGGAAATAGATTCCAAAAATAATAGTCTATACCTTGGAAATGTTTGAAATAAAATTCAAAATGCTTACTATACAAATAAATACGCTCAACTTCTGTACTTTATAAATAAATTAATTAATATAATTGACCACAAGATGCTATTTGGAAATTGTGCAACTGCTTTAGACTAATTATGTCCTACACCAATAAAACCAATGAACAGCTTCTCTCGCCACGTGGTCTAAGGCACTACTATCGCAATAGACTAGACTGCCGATGAGGGATAGATCGTGGTTCAATCCTGGTCGGGTTTACTGAGGCTAGTTTTCCCTTAATGTTTTCCCCACCCTCTCCGTGCAAATTCTGGTACACTTCCTATAAATATAACCTTCCTCATCCCAAGTCCATTAATGTAATTAGTACATAAGCGTATAACCCAAATGGGTAGTAATATATGGTGATAAAAAATAATAAAATAAATAAAAATAACATCCGTACCGGTGAGCAGGTGGTCTAAGGCGTGCTTGTAATATACTGTTTTGCCAGTGAGGTTCAAAACTTGGCAAGGTGCAATAGAGGGTGGTATTACAGATGTGGTTTTTATATTTTCTTCCCATATAAATGCCTGTGCGGGTCCTTTAAAAACAACCCTTCCTATCCTTATCTCCTGGATTAACACGCTAGTAAATATTGTGTTCAATTTAATCAATCTAAGGTCAACCTCAGCGGTCTTGGGGTAAAGTTCTCGCACTAGGGCCCGATGTTCGTGGGTTCAAATCCAGCTGGGGGTTACGGATTTTTCTTGAGCGATTAAAATCCGTAGCACAATTTCCTTCGGAGGAGAAGTAAAACCATCGGTCCTATGTCGATTGTGGCGTGTACAATAACGCTGGAAGGTATGTGAAAATAGCATTCCCGGCAAAATTGATAGTACCGTTCGCTCTCGCTCATAGAAATACTCTTGTGCTGAAATAATCAGTCGGTTCAGAAAGTGCAAATTAAATAACTCAAATAAATGAATAAAATAATAGCTTTAAAACTAATTAAATACCACAATGACATGTCAATTAACAATTATCATATATAGCAACAATGTAATAATTTTCTTGTAAGCTCTTTGTTAGTTATTTCGAATAAACCAAGATTGGGCTAGCGTATCTCTTAAAAAACTTATTCGATTAAAATATAACCTCTACTAGAAAATATTATTATTATTTGAGGTATTTAACGTGCATTTTATAAACCGACTGATTAAATCAACACATGATTAATATAAACTAACTTAAACCTAGAACAGACAAAAAAAAACCAGTCCACCGTTAATCTATCACTGTGAAATGGGAAACCCAAATTTCATCAACGGTAAATTTTTCAACCATACCAGGAATCGAATCAGGGATAGGTTAAGATTGAAATGGCAAAAAAACATAATAAAAAAGGTTTTTTTCGTAATAGCGTGGAAAAGTTGCTTATTCCTCTTGTAAATAGGAGTTCAAAATCTGGATGATATAGGACTATATCTTCCGCTGCCCCTCAAGTTTTGTATTTTGTACCAAGTAGAAACAATTATTTCCATGCAACTCTTTGCTTATTTCATTTTTAAAACAGTTAAATAGATGTTTTAGTAACGAAATAACCCAGAACGCATCACGTGGGGGTGGCTGTATACTAATATCCACCCACCACCCACTTTCACACAAACACACACACACCACTATTCTACCTTCACCCCTCCTGATCTTAATACCATCTATTTAGTGGCTACATATTGTGCTTTTGGGTTGAATTTTGGCATTATTTATTTTAAGAAATTCTACCCTGGCTCGAATGAAGCTATCTCTTGACTCGTGGCCACAAATTGCTGAAGAAGATTCTGATACTAGCTTAACACATCTTTCAACCGATTGGGTATAGCAAGAAAATTTCGGAAATTAAATATTCGTGTCTTCTTTCAAACTTCCAGAATTAATCGTCTCGATCGGAATAGTGGAATTTAAGTGGTGATTCGGTTATCTCGCAACCTTGCCATGATATCAAATCTATAGAGTCTTTTGCATCAAAATTTAAAGGTGGGATCTGGATAAACTTGATTTTGTTAGGTAATCTTGGTTTCTATCTAGCTTTCCAAATTCTCCTCACTGTTAATTTCTCTGATATGTTTTCTATTATCACATAACCTTGTCAGTGCAATACTGTTAGGCTGTCCAAAATATTCATTACGCTGAATCGCAGGGCCGATGACACGTTCTAGTTTGTTGGTGAAATACCGGGAAAATCTAACTAACTAAATTTTGAGCACCATTCTTGCAGGATGAGTTTCATTTGATTCGAAACAAAACTGCGGTATACACTTTCACAACATATTTTGATATTCAAATGACGATTTAGTGCCAATATATAAATGGAGCACTCGATTGGCTGCAATAAACCATCTGGACGGACAAACATTTCCAGGATATCTTTGGGCTAAGCTTTCACTGCAATTACCGGTAGTTATGACAAGACATATTTCCAACAAATTTCTCATCTATGATTAAATCTGTTTAGTAAACTTCAGCTAGGTCTGCTTCAATCGGAATGAAGTTCTTTACCACTTCAAGCTTTTCACCGTTGGCCAAATGTTTATCTATAGGTACTGAAAATCCCCACAGTTCTATTGTTGGTCTATCTAAATGCTCAAATCGATGTCACAGGGGGAGTTCGTTTCCATGTAGTTGACAAATAAGTAATTGTAGTGGTCTTCTACAATATTCTTAGAGTAACCTTAAATACCCCCTTTATGACCAGTATCGAGAGATGTGGCATCGTATCCAATGGCAATAATATGTGTAGTAACGAATTCGTGACTCTCTAAGTACTGGGTGATACTTAATTTGATGTTTGCAGCGGAACCAGAGTAAGGTGAAAAATGTCCGATGTATTGTGCGCAGACGGTGACTCTGCTCCAAAAGAATGTGTCTTAATAATTAATGGTGTACTTTGGAGAAATAAGGTCCCATTTTAAACGCATTGGGGCACCGGAAAGAATCTTTATACATATTCTAAATTTTCAAGGTAACATATTTGTATCAAAAGGAAACTTTTCCGCACTATTACGATTTCAATACAAGAAAAGATGATTTTTCGTTCCACCTTAATCCGGAACCCTTAACTTAGTGATCAGACACAATACTGGCTGAGCTAAAGTGTTTGACCTTAATTAATTAAGCATGTATTAAAGTTTACTACGCTTCTGTTTTTAATTCTTGTGGATATCTTGGTTGAGGCTTGGTTCATTAGACGATGTAAATAATATCGAAGATATTTAGTTCGATCCTTGGTTAGACCATTAAATAAGTATTCCAGTGGTGAAGATTTGTTTCCGAGTTCAATATAATTATATTTCCATGTTATGACAATTTCCCTCATGTTAAGTACATGTATAAATAAGTAAGTAAAATAACTACATATTTAATTTATTTTTGGTACGCTTACGCTTGACCATTTTGAGTCTACCAGACCAATATATTTTTAAATTTAATTTGTATATACTATCTTATAGACATGAAGATTAGGGATGCTTGCATAAACAAAGAGATCAAGTAAAGATAGAGCTCAGATCATATTTTCTATCTCTAAACATGGATGAATTGGAAATCGAAATGAACATGAAGAAAGTACAATTTTATATACTATTTACTTTCAACACATTCAAGAATATATCTTCAAAGAAATTATAACATGACCAAAATATCTCCATAAACTGGTGATTTAAAAAAAAACGAGTTTCCAAGTTTTTAGGAGTCATTACAGTTCAATAATAGATTATATTTACTTGTAAATTTAATCTAATAATAAATAAAAATTATAAATTTGGAAGTAATTTATTTTATTTTATATTTTTCAGACAAACTAACGAAATTGTAACTGCATGATATTGAAACTTGATACATAAAATTGTTGTATATTTAAAATACATATTTTGACATGTTCAAAATATGAAGCTTTTTATTTATTAATAAATACATTTTTAATATAATAATTACTATGTACTAGTTTTAATAGCTTTATCACCGCCACAAAATTATTTTATAAGGCTAAGTTAGCTTAGATCGATATTTGAAAAAAGTGCATATTATTTTAATTAAATGAGTATGAATGTTAAACTAGAATATAATGATTTTATTTTTATTTTGAAATGCCTGTAAATATCTTTCATTTAATGTAATTGATATTTGACCATTTGTTTAGAGTTGTATACATTTTAGAAAGTAGTATAAACTCGGTAATGTTGCTTTGTTTCGTGTACTTTTAAATTTAGCAATAAAATTGGTGTCATTTGCACAACTTTACAATAAGTATAAACTAAATGTTTTGGCAGAAAATATTATAAAACAACAAAATGTTCTGTGGCAATTTTTGCCAAAGTATGGATGTGACTCTAGATTAATTGACAAAAGAAACGTATTTCTTTAGTAAAATAAAAACATTTATTTCAAAAAAATACATGATAAAATATCTGAAACCACCATTGATGAAATATGTTTTATTATATCACCTCACATTTCTTTCATAATTTGTCGGTATGTACCGTACGTCAGTTTGAATAAACATCTGTTTGCTGTAAGAACTTGGAAGACTCAGAATCATAATAAAAATATGAACAAGGCACTTTTAAGAAAGCTTCTCACCCTAATTGCTTCATTAATTAAAAGAAAACCACCCTGTGGTACAGTGGTAAATGCACTTGGTTCCAAGACTAGGGGCCCAGTACTCGAATCCCGGTTGGTACCATGGGTATTTTTCCTGAAAGGAAAATTACCCCAACGGTCACCAGGGTTTTATCAATTAGGCTTAAGTTAGGTTTAAGTGTTTTTACTGATTCCATCCCCTCATACTCACCTTCACCATCATACTATCACCCTCATACTCACTATCACCCTCATACTCACTATCTCCCTCATACTCACTATCACCCTCATACTCACTATCACCCTCAATACTCACTATCACCCTCATACTCACTATCACCCTCATACTCACTATCACTATCACCTCATCTCATCAGGACATGGAAAGATCCTCCCCGGTACATTAGTACTGGATAATCTTTCCACATCCGGGCTACAAGTTAGTAGTCCAGACACGCATATTTTACATATACTGAATATATAGACCTATACTGTAAATCTTTAGAAATTACGTAATGGTGAAATTTGTATCATAAATAAGAAAAACGTTCTATTTAAACTGTATGTATACATTATTTTTTACCATTAATAATGTTTAATATGTTATGATTTTCTTTTAAAAACCATACCGCATGTTTGATAATATACATGTGTCATAAATTATTATTATTATTAGCACCGCGTCTTACTACCCATTCGGGTTATACGCACTTACGCTAATGTGTAATGGTAGGGTGATTGTGAGATGAAATGAAGGACCTACAGTTTAACGTGGAATCCGAACCACGGTGGAGGCCTGGCATTCCCCACATTCACAAGATGTCTTGTCAGAGGTGAAGGAAGGGTTTGGTAATCAGATAAATCTGTGCCGGGACCGAGGATTGAACCCCGGCCGCCAGCACAGAAGTCTGACACCTTACCCCTAGACCACCAGGTCACCTGTGTCATAAAAGATTAGTAAAATATATTATTCGACCAAAAATCTTTGATAAATATTCAAAGTTATATAATGTTTAATCGATCAAATAACTTTTATAAAATAAATATGACAGTATAATATCACCCTTCCAAAGGTTAGCAACAGAATCCTCAGATACAATACCCATAAGGCTATGACGTCATAAGGCTAGCATAACAGTTGATAAAACCCTAGCGATCGAGTAAAATCCGTACGCCACGCCTTAATGACGGCATCAAACGAGCTAACAAAGTTTAAGAACCGCCATTACAGTGACAGAGTAGATATTTCTCAAAGAATGATATTCAAGGACATGGAGGGTTTTAGTCATCATCCTGAAAAGACAACTCAAAGCTAGGTCCATGATCCAAGGACAATAACTTGGTTTCCCTGGTGATCAAAACACTATGACCTATTGTGAACACAATACTAAGCGAATATCTCTTTTGAATACAATATGGTGAACCTTCTGAGAATAATGAGAGCACTTGGAAAACAATACTATCCAAAAGGCTGTTGTTAAAATCCTCAGCAAACACGTGAGAACAATAACCAAAGGTCATCCAGAGATAAGTAAACAATAGGGACAATAATGTGTGAATAGCCATGAATGCTCTGATAAAATATTATGTATACAAAACTCTCCAAACGGTAAAAATGTATGGTTTTGGAGCGAAAAAAGATGGGGGACATTTGACATTCAACAAATAGATTAGAAATATAGAATAAGGTGGAGTTGAAGTCCATAATTTTTACAGTATTTGTAGCAAAATAAAACGTTTCAGGACAAAAATAAATAAACTATTCTTTCATTATATATGTTTAGTTTGATTTTCTAAACAGAGTAACCTGAACAGTTGTTGAATATCTGTCATGACTCATGAGTATCGCGGAATTCGACCACGATTTTATCTCTTCAACTAAAAACATTCTGACTCGCATCGGTGTTCGCATCGACTAACTGATCCCTCACATTTTAGACTAGGAAGATCAAGGTACGAATCCCAGAAGGGTCAATTGAAGGTGTATTTTCCTAAATGTTTTTTCCACTGACCCCCTAAGTAAATGCAGGTAATTTTTTTTCTAAAACTCTGACTAATACATTTCTATTATATTAGCATAATTAATGTATGTATATAATCCGAACGGTTAATGAAACGCAGTGGTAAAAAAAAAGTGTATGTTTAAAATGCCGCTATGCTCATGACAGTTATTCAAGAAATGTTGATATTATCAAGTGTAGAAAATTAAACTAAACATATCTACTGAAGCATTATTATTATTATTATTATTATTATTATTATTTGCCATCTGGCCCCGTGGTCAAGTAGTCAGTGCACCTGGCTACGAGTCTAGAGTCCCGGGTTCAATTCCCAGCTGATACCTTGGGTATTACTCACTATCACCATCATCTCATCTCATCAGAACATTTAAAGAGCCTCCACAGAAAGGATGTACTATTAGTACATTAGTACGTCCCCTGGACAACGGTACATTAGTACAGGATAATATTTCCACAAACTGGGCTAAGAGTGATTTAGCTCAGACGCGCTATATATATATATATACATATATATACATATATATACACATATATATACACATATATATATATATATATATACATTTAAAAATACGGCTATAACAACTGCGAAAAGACTGACCTTAGCTCGCAATCCCTCCCCTGTTCCCACCCACCCTTCGAGATGACCGTTTGCGATTAGGATAGATCACTCAGACATGTCAGTCGACCAAAAAGAGAAGAAAGGATTGTGGTCTGTAGGGAGGGGAACATTTATCTACTTATCAATAAAAAATAACAAGAAAAGAGATTTTTTTTTCAGTGTTGTTGGAAATAATTGTTACTAACTTTAGAAATAAAAGATTGGAAAATGAAACAGACTAATCTATTAATTAAGTTTAATCCCACCAGAAGTTTTATTTTATAATTTTATATAAACATTATAATTATGATAAAATTGCTAGTGGAATTGATCTATGTTATTAGAATGTAGACTGTTTTCATATTATTTTGTACTGTGTATTTTTTATTTTTAGCACCACGTCTTACTACTTGTTCGGCTGATACGCTTAGCTACTAATTACTCTAATTGTTTTAGGGCTTAAACAGGCTACATTTAAAGGAAGCGTACCCCATTTACGTAGAGGAATAGTGGAAAACCATTTTGTAACTTGACTTCCACGTCATTGAGAGTCCAGTATACTGAGCGAGTAGCGCGCTAAACCACGTGGCCACCGATGTAGGTAACTTGTTATTTATCCACATTTAGCTTTATTGTGAGTCGTAATGATAAGCCGTTCCTATCTTCTTACTATACCAATCTATTAGTTATGCCATAAAAATTGAATATCATAGGTTTATTTAAAATCATATCGCAAATATGACCAGGAGAGACATGACATCCAGGATCGGTTGCCTTGTTTGTAGACTATTCGCCGCGCTGGTGGCACAAAACGCTACCTTGGGTAGGCCTACACAATAGGAGATATAGCTTAGGTAAGCTTTGGGTATAGCGAAAACACATATATGGTTTATCATTACGGGTCTCTAGGTGGAATGGAAGGAGATGCAAGAAAAAGACTGTTTTTCGCAGTTTTTATGGCAAAACATTTTTTTTACCAAAATAAAAAAATATTTCTTCAGTAGAAACCTAGAATTTAATTTTCTTCACACGGTGATATAAACATTTGTTATATATATCTGTCACAGATGTCCTGGAATTCACATATATTCAACAACTGTTGATATCACCATGTGAAGAAAATTAAACTCTATGTTTGTGCTGGAGATTTTTTTAATTTTTTTGCCAAAAAAATTGCAAAAACATTGGTCTTTTCTTTCATCCATTTCTATCCCAAATGTAGTACGATAAATCAAGGCACCTCAGATAGATGTACTAGATAGCATCTACTCCCGTTTCATATTCATCTATCTATATATTAGAATGTGCTCACCGGCTGCAAATACAAAGCTAACCTAAATTCGGTTTATTTTCAGTGATTTTGATTCAAATTGCTACTAAATTATAGATCTACACCATTTTTTTTAGCTTTCCAAGAGATAATTTTGGTACGACTGCCATGTGGTTTGTTTAGTTTTCCCTCCAAAATATCGTTTTCCACCATTTTCTCAAGGTTAGTATATTTTCCTGATAAACATCAAGGTGGCCTAGTGACCAACACAGTGATAATGTATATTAATAAATAACGAGTCAAATTCCAGCGTTGAACTAACCTTACACGGACCAAGAAACATCCGCTAGACCGGAAATAAAGCTCGTGACATATACTTCACGCTTCCGTCCTCTTGGAACAGTCGACTCTTTGGTCACTCGAGCGTTTAAGAGTCGAGTAGAAACTCTGTTTCTGTCATAACGACCGACTTGGGAAGTTGGCAGTCCTCAACAAATGGGCGCCAGCTTCAAGAGGGTCAGGTTAATATGTGACCATACAATGACCTTCAGACTCCGGGATGTGGACCAAAGAGAAGGGTCATGGTTCAATTTCATGGGTGCATAAAGGTGGGGGTCTGGGGGTTTGGACCCCTGAAAATTGATGCTCTCTTCAAAGAGGATGCTCCGTTTTACCGTGTATAATCTTAATGACGTTACCTAATTGGAGATTTCGAAGCTATTTTGCGAAGCGGGTTTCATCTTAACTTGATGCACCTAAGCGGTCTAAGCAGTATCACACTTAAACATCAATGTACGAAATATAACGAGAGGGAAGAAAATGAGCAGTTCACCCTGTGAGACCTCCTGTTTATCTACTAATAACACTTCCCCTCTTCCTCTGACGAGTTTACATACTCACTGTACTATTGCGTCTTGAAAACATTAACTTGTTTTTTAAAATTATATTTTTCTTGTTACTGATTCCAGATAGACATTTGTAACCACGGACTTTTTTAATCCGCATCCCGGCAGGATGACTCCTACAGGAAATTTTCGTTAATAAACCAAATAGTACAAATTGTAAAGTACACAAATTGTAAAAATACACTTACAAAATTAATAAACTATTTCAAGATAAAAAATAATTTTGTGACACCGTAAGACTATTTTTAGATTAATTTAATAGGTTATGGTTTTTGTTTCTACATTGCAGTGGCGGCTCGTAGCTAAAATTAGTGGGGGTGCTGCTCCAGAAAATGTTTAGCCTTTGTTTTAAAATTGTGTAAAACGAAAAAAACATGTATAAAAAGAAAATTTATTCAGGAACTTGATAAAATCTTAACAAAAAAACTCAAACTTTTTTACTTACTTTAACTTAAATTGTTACATTTCAAGCTTGAACTATTCATTTAAAAATTAAATCCATTCTTCTTGTTTTAATTTGCGCAAAAAGTTCAATAATTTTCTCCTTGATCTCTGGATGACAATTGAGGAAATTTTTCTCCATTGAAAGTACTGCAAGCGCATTTAGTCTTTCTGTTAAATAAAATACCCGAAAAAAATGAATCAAATAGAATAGCTGGAAGCATTATAATAATCTAATTCTACAATCTTCTACACTTTAACATATTCAAGAACATGGTACACGGATTTAAGCACAACACACGCTGAGTAAAAAAACCTTCCTTCCACCATCACGCCAGAGCCGGCACTGTGAGAGCAACAGTGCTCTCTCTACCTGGCAGTCCCGCCTTCCTCCCCACCCCCTCCTATGTGTGCATGCGCACAACAGTCAAACACCACGATCTTTTTCATAAACTGGGGGATGGCTACTGAAGTACTGACATTAAGCTTAAGGAATATAGATTGTACTACAAAAATAAATAAAGAATTAAACAAAAAAGGATTCATTATATTAAATGTTATCGATAATATCAAGTGGAAATAAGGGGTTCTGCAGTTCCGCAGTGCCTATACACGAGCCGCCACTGCTACGTTGTATCTTTAAAACTCTACGAGTAAAAAGTACCTTCATTGACATGAGAAATCCTGTCTAGACTTGCCGTGACGTCACAGGTAGGCAAAGTCCTTAATAAGGTTCTTACTATAGTAATCCACTTTCAGACACACAACATTTTGTTCTAAAACCATACCAGGGTGTCATTTCAAGAACAAAAAAAACTCTTATTTAACCTTATTATCTTAAAAAAAATCCAATGTTCATATTTAATTTAGTAGGTCTACTTTAAAAATATTAGTATGCAGCCCACCCAACCCTCTACACACATACATACATAGCCTCTACCTCCCCCCCCCTCCCTCTACCCTTCCCAACATATAGTGTACATAATATTACCTCAATATTCTAGTGGATCCTCTTTAGCATAATTTATCTTCCCGTGCCCTGGTTCACTTCTCGGTGAAGTCGGTTAAATTTCGATACATTGCGTATTGTTTACCATTCAGGGCTATTCACATACGGTAGGATACATTAATGTGGTGGGGATGAATAAAGTAGAATTTAGATTAAATATACCTACATTTGCGTGGAAGGAGAAAATGGGAAACCCTTAAGTAAAAAAAAACTTTAGTACACCTGAATGCGATTCGAACCCTGACCTCCGCGGCACTGGCCAAACCACATATGGGACCGACACCTTAACGAAACATGCCCCCCTCTTTTATAAGTCATCTTACTTTTTGAATGACAGCTGGGAAGCAAGAATAGCTCCTACAATAGGATGGCATTTTGATTATTAATATTATTACTACCCGCTTCGGTGGCCACATGGTCTAAGGCACTACTCTTGCAATAGACCAGACTGCTGATGACTAGGATAGCATGGTTCGATCCCGATCGGGTGTACTGGGGTGGTTTTCCAAAATGGGTTTTCACTCTCTCTCTTTCTCAGCACGCAAATTCGGATACACTTCCTTTAGATTCAACCTTTCTCGTCCCTAACCAATTTGCCTAATTAGTACATTAGCGTATATCCCGAATGGGTAGTAAGACGTGGTGCTAAGAAAAATAATTAGTGTTATTATATATTTGTCAGAGCTTTGTGTTTTTAATCAAGATAAAACTTAAAAAAATAAGTTGTGATTTATTAGGTCTCAAAAATATAATAATGATAAAGAATAGTTAGACAATAGTAGTTTAAAAAATTGTTGAAAAATGTTCAAGAATTTTTTTAATTAGAATATTAGACACAGCTAAAATAACATGGACCAAATTTAAAACACGCATAAATAAAAAACCAGAATATATAGTGTTAGAATACTTGAGTTAGAAAATTAAAATGTTTGCTTGGCAGATAAACTCTATTAATTATTTAGTCATATATCAGTCAATGTATAAATGATAATAATAATATTTGAAACGATGGACTTATTTTTATTGAATAACATATAATATGTTGAAAAGTAAAAAATAGTCAATAAAAAGTTTCTAAATATTGAAACATTAAAATATTTTATGAGGCAAGTAAAAAATAAGCTATAAAAATATAACACAATTACCTTGTTTATCACACTTCCACAGTGGCATATATATATATATATATATATGATTTTAACAATTTAAATAATTATTTTAATTAGGGATGGAATTTATCTACTCGTAAAATATATTTATATTGCCATGGAATAAAGAGTGGCTAACCTTAGGTTATTTAGATGAGTTTTACTTTATAAAAAATAAGTCAACATTGAAATAAATTAACACGCAATGTATCGAAACGTTTAAGTCAACATTAAACAACTATTTAGAATAAAAAAGCTATTGAAATATTAGGATGTATATTATAATTCCAAAATCTTATCTAAAAATGAATTTAAGGCCTTGCTCCTTTAAAGATTAGGTTTTTTATTTTAAGAACAACCTAGTAGTCTTTCGACGTGTTTAGATATAGGTAATATATACCTTCATTAGTGAAATTATTGTTTTTAATCGACTAGTTTTCTGTCACTGGATAATGTTTGGCCCAGGGGCTAGATTTTGACTAATGGAAGGCTTTCAAATTCGCTTAATACACAAATGAATGTCTAAAAATAATGATTTGTGTGTGTTTGGCGCCAACATTATTAAAAAGAGGTTTTTGTTACTCTTACTGAAGTTGTTATGTTACATTATACATTATTAAACATGACATAAACTCTATGTAATATCAAAAGGTTTTCAAAAATTTTGCTCGAAAATTATGGGAATAAAGTAATTTCCAACCTATTCCAGCCAAACTTAATACAAACATCGGTCGTGGTTATTGGAAAAGTTGGTTGTTGTGGCTTATATTATTCAACCAAAAAGAAAATATATATGACAAAAATTGTGCATTGCCTTATTTGGCACCCGAAATGTACCGTAACAAAATTTATTTACCTTTGTAAAAAAGTATTATGTTTAAAAATAATGTCTCAATATTAACACAAGATATTAAATATATTTGATACAATGTTTGAAAGTTGTAGATTAAAAATTGATTTTTTTATATTCACTAAAATTGGTATAGGCCTACATATTGGATATGATTACAATTCGGGGTCCAAAATACCCAAACAAAAGGAACAGATTCAAAAACGTATCAATTATGTTTTAAATTCAAAATATACTATATAGCAATGAGCCAATCTTATAAAACAGCAAGACCTAGACTTTTCTGACTTGTGGACTAATTAATATTAATGATACGTCATACATAACGGGCCCCAAGAAAATAAAGGTGTTGGTGATGTTAACAAACAAGTAACACCTTAAATTACTTAAAGTTACTTAGAACCCGTGTATGTTAGGTAGGGTAGGGCTATTTGAGTCATTCGATTATTTGAATCAAACCAAACCATTATTCCCACCATAAGTATTATTAATTATCCCATTACGATATGTTATAGTTAAATATCAAATTAAATTTTGAAGTATAAAAATAATTTTTAACAAATAGACAATGGTCTGGAGTTGAAGACACATAATAACTAAACAGCATTCATCCACATATTTTATTTTTAAGGTCTGACAACTCAGCTAAGTTAGCGCACTGATCCAACAGTCCAGGTTTAAATCCTTGTCTGGCACACATTTAAATATATCCATAACACCAGCTTATAAAAACGCATACAGAATAGTTAGAAATTAAAAAAATGAATGCAAAAATATGTGTATGCAGTTACTAAAATGTGTAGTAAGAGAATTTAACGAATTTAAATGAGCAAGTAAAAATTTTAATATATATTACATTTTAGTAAATTTTGGATTTCAGATTCATTGCAGAAATAATATATCTTATCTAGTTTTTTTTTATTTTAGATATTCACTGCAACTTCAAATCTATGTTATATTAGTCTTCTTTGCAAAATTCTAAAGAAAAATATATTAATATAGATACATCCAGGTGAGAAATAATGATCATACAAATAACCAGGAAGATAGTTGACCTCAAAATTGTATAAACAATATTTTTTCGTTCTGACCAGCAATTTTTCATAAATACTAACTACAAGCTGAAATAGCATCTATATATAAAATAATAAAACACATTTTTAAAATCTAATTTCTACTCACACTTTGCCAATCTCTGCCTCACGAGGTTCTTTCGATGAACAAACTGATCATTTCGGTGTGGACTTGCCTGAACGAACACATTCCCTTTGATAGGTCTCTTCCGTAGCACTCTTGTCGTTTTCACAACCCTTGTCCCATTGGGGTACCTAGTTCTCATTGTCTGTGATATTGAAGAGCCAAGGCTCGAGAAAGATGAGCTTGAAATGAAGTGAGCATCCTCTTTAGGTTTGCCTCGAACATTTCCTTCAGAAGTAGTATCATTATCTAAGGAATCGCTATTCGCCTGTTCTGCTAATGTAACAGAATATAAAGTATTATCCGTGTTAAACCTGTTTGTCCAATTGTTGTGTCCGTGCCAGTATATATGTCCCTTTTTCGTTAGAAACATTGGCATACTAACAGTTTGAAGATTGTGACTCAGTACGTTGTAGCTTTGATTTAATGAAGGAATTCGATTCAAAACCTCATTCAAAGATTCACCCTCTTCAAGATGTATGTGATCATCTGCCTGCTGTCCATCGTCAGTATAATTTTGTCTGTCTCTCAAATCATAGTTGTATGTACCAGATGGATTATATAACTGGTGAGTAAATTGAGGAAGGCTAACTGTAGATGGAACATCATTTTCTATTCCTGATACCCACATAATCCTTCGCTTTGGATTCCACAACTGATTTGAGAAATCTTTTTGGAAGTGGTCTCCATTCACAAAACTAACCAAGAATATACAGCCGAGTGTGGTGAAAAGGCCGGAGCAGAAGTAGCCTATGATGCTGGTGTTTCTGAGATTAGCACACATGTCCACGATAGACTACTAAATTCGCATGGGCAACTTTTGCACAAGAATAGCGTTTTTGTCAACGTGTTGGACAAATCGTCTTTCGCATTGCCATCATTTTGAATATACGGTCACATAAGTAAACTTTTAAGAAAATTAGATATATCATTTACAATTTTTTTTTATAAACGATTTTAAATATTATTTTAAGATATGTCAAAGAATAAATAGTATATACTAGTATGTTTTAACATTCGCTCCAAATAATAGCACCTGTCGTTATCACTCGCGCACATATGAGGAATATAATAGTCGACCGATAAGTACCCATTTGACCCCAACACGCGTACCTCTGGCACGGAGGAATACTCTGAACTAAGTCGAGGACTTGGGCTAATGGGTACACCGGGAAGAGTCCAGGGGGAAGACAAGGAAGACAATGTCGTTCGTTGGTTTCTTATGTTGGTCACACACCGCTCGGCCGGATGGGCGGCTGTGGTTGGTTCAGTGACACGCCGTCACGAGCGCTTGGCTCGGTTCGCCCACTTGCTTGGTTATCCCCTCAAGCGCGGCATGACTTGTAAGGTCCGTTTCTTCACTCGTGGTCATCACAAACAAATGAGGGCCAAATAGTTGTATTATGTGCATACATACACCACTGAATTCACAAATATATACACATAAACACATTCATATTATTATTATTATTATTATTATTATTATTATTATTATTATTATTATTACTCTTTGCTGATGATGTAAAATTATTTAAAACTATCAAATCAATTGCAGATTGTATAGATTTACAAAATGATGTAAATGGTATTTTACAAGGGTCTTTGGAAAATGGAATGTCTATCAATAAATCTAAGACCAAATCTATAACTTTTACTAGGAAAACTAATCCTTTCTTTTTTACTTATAAATTGGGCAGTGATAACATAGTTCGTACACTTTGTATTAATGATCTCGGTGTCCTCCTGGATAACAAACTTTATTTCCACTATCATGTTGACCATGTCATTTCCCAGTCATTGAAATTACTTGGGCTTATTAAATTTATTACTTCATCATTTAAGAAAGTTGACTGTTTTTTATGTCTGTATTACGCCCTGGTTAGATCTAAGTTAGAATATGCTACTGTTGCTTGGAATTCCATTACCTTAACTGACTCTCTTAGGTTAGAAAACGTTCAAAGAAAATTTGTTGCTGCATGCTATGATAAATACTTTAGTAACCGGATTTATTATGATTATGACAGAATTCGAAACCTATTAGGGCTCCAAACTCTCTTCTCGCGTAGACTTTATTGTGATGCCCTTTTTGTTTTTAATATTTTCAATAACAAAATTTCTTGCAAATTTGCCCTTGATCAGGTAGGCGTTCATATCCCTTCTCGGGCTTCTCGTAATCCTAAATTGTTTTTTCTCGAAAGCTCTTATAAGATGAGCCCTATAGGTCGTTGTATCCATAGCGCCAATTCTAGATTTGTCGAATTCGACTTTTATCATAAAAGAAAAACTAAACTCAGAGAGTTATTTAAGGTTATCCCATATCAATAATTTATCATGTAGAGGTTTTGCCTATATTATTTAAACTTACAATATTCTGATCTATTTTTTGCATAATGTTACTATTACTACTGCTTACTATTTAGTTATTTGTTTTTAATGTTACTTTTTATTCTTATTATTATTATTTACTATTTTTTTATCTCGTAACTATTCATCAGTATATAACATTATTTATCCATTTTTTGTCTATCTTATTTTCTCGTGTAGATATATGTATTTGTGAGGTACTTGTGTACTTTCAGTGCTGGCCTGTTATAGGTCTTACGACTGTTGGCCAGCACTATAATAAAGGAAATTGAAATTATTATTACTTTCCGTGGAGGCTCTTTCCATGTCCCGATGAGATGAGGTGATGGTGATAGTGAGTATGAGTGTGTGGAACCAGTGGAAACACTTAAACCAAACTTAAGCCTAATCACCCAAGCCCTGGTGACCATTGGGGTAATAACCTTTTAAGAAAAAATACCCAAGGTACCAGCCATGAATTGAATCCGCGACATCTAGGCTCGTAGCCAGGTGCACTGACCACTACACCACGGTGCTGATTAATCCAACACTAAATAAAAATCACGTTTCCGGTTTAAATGCAAAAATACAATGGCTGACACGAATGTACTGTTAGTTAGTTCCTTTTTTAATTCTTTCGTCCTAATTTTTTTTTTTGCTTGTGTTTTCTTTCTAGAAGGCCGCGCAGAACCCGCTTGGTGGAACTCTGGCATATTATAATATAGAAACGTTGTAAGCATTTACCATTAGTAAAACCCGAATTATATAACCCATCACTCTCGTGTTAGACTAGATTATTGACGACGCGATGATGAGGTCTGGGTTAGAATCCTGGTTAGGTTACACGCCGTGTACCCGCATTTGCGTTGGGCTGGAGTGGAAAAACCATTTAGTAAAAATCACTCACATTAGAGCCCATCAGGATTCGAACTACGACCTCCCAATCATTGGCAGTCCAGTCTATTGCGAGAGTGAATCCTTAGACCATACGGCCACCGAAGAAGGTTGTCTCAGTGTTGTTTTGTGCCATCTAATCTAAAGAAACACAATGAGGAGGGAAGTAATTAAATAAATACATCATAATTCGCCTGAAAGTAATATGTTAAACTCCATTTATTATAAATTCTTCACTACACATCCGTTGTGAGATTGGATCCTGACCTTGAATACTTGAGACAGGAGTCTAGCCACTAGTTAACCCTGGCGGTTTTAAGGGCGCCGCGTCGGCAAGCGAGAAATCTCTCTAACCCAATATTTAATTCTACGATGCGTTATTTCAAAAAAATGGTTCACACCAAGATAACGTCGAAGGATTCCAACAGGGCTAATTTACCTTAACAACTTTATAGTTTTGACTTTCATTAATAGAAAAAAAAGTGTGATAATGTGACATTAGCTCATTTTCGACGATTTTTTAATCATATTAGCGGAGCTGTGAGACTAAACTTAATGAAAAAAGTCTCTAGAATTAGCCTTCCTCTAAAAACACAGTATTTTTTTTATATTTGATAATACGCTAGAATGAGACACCGTAAAAGAAACAGTGTATTATTATTATTATTATTATTAATAATATTATTAGCACCACGTCTTACTACCCGTTCGGATTATACGCCCTTACGCTAATGTGTAATTATAGGGTGATTGTGAGATGAAATGGAGGACCTACAGTTTAACGTGGAATCCGAACCACGGTGGAGGCCTGTTATTCCACACATTCACAAGTTGTGATTAATACACATCTTGTCAGAGGTGAAGGAAGGGTTTGGCAATCAGATAAATCTGTGCCGCATCCTAGGATTGAACCCTGGACCACCAGCATAGAAGTCTGACACCTTGCCCTTAGACCACCAGGTCCCCAACACAATGTTAGTGGTTCAAACCCAGCCGGGGTCGACGGATTTTCCTTGAGCAATTGAAATCCGTAGCACAACTTCCTTCGGAGGCAAAGTAAAGCCGCCGGTCTCATGTCGATTGTGACATGTAAAAACACCCTGGAAGGTATGTGAAAATACATTTTCTGGCAAAATTGGTAGGTCTTTTGGCGCTAGCTCATAGAAATTATTATGTGTTGATATAATTGGTTGGTTGAAAAGGTGCATGTTTAAATACTTAAAAAGTTAACATAATTAAAACACATTTTTGTTATTTCATTGTCACACTGACTTTTTGTTTTATGTTTTTTGTGTCAAAATTGTGTTTTTTCTTACGATAATTGTTAGTCAAAAATATTTTTATAAACTAGCTATACTATTATTATTGAAATTATTATGAATTAAAATGTTTATTGATTAAAATATTTAATTTATGCTTGATGGAGCCTTACGAAAACCAATCCCCTTGCCCCCCACTCCCCAACAATAAGCCTTAGAATTGCCCTTGTTCAACATGATAATTTCAGTGGATATTGAATTTTTTTCATAGTTATAGTTTAATTTGAGTAGAACTTTCTATCTTGATTTAAAAAGTCTTGTTCAAATTATACAATGCCAGTTATTCAATAACTGTTGAGATCTTGATATTAAACGTATCTACTGAATTAATTTCTTATTTATTTTGACCAAAAATAATATTTTGCCTTAAGAACTGAAAAAAAATACGGGCCTAATCTTTTGCACCAATGGTGTTATTTTTTTTAACACTGTTGGTAATGTTACAACAATTATCTTAATTTTTAACACTGGTGTTAATATTACAACAATTATGTTAATTTTTCAACAGTGGTGATAATGGTACAACGATGGTTTTAATTATTTAATGGTGTTAATGTTATCCCAATGGTTCTATATTTAAATGGTGGTAATGTTACAACAATTATGTTAATTTTTGAATAATGGTGATAATTTTTCAACAATGCTGTGAAATTTGCAACAATGATACTAATTTTTTTAAATATTGTTGATGTTTCAACAATGGTGTTAATTTTAACACATTAGTGTTAATTTTTCAACAATGGTGTTAATTACGAGTTTTAAATCTTTTGCCAAAGTGACTTTCATTGTTGACAATTGTGTGCCTATAAGCTGAGATCTCTCGGGTGTTTGGTTTTATTTCAAACAATTTTGTCGAAACTTACTTCGGTGGCCGCATGGTCTAAAGTGCTACTCTGGCAGTAGACTAGACTTCCGATGACTGGGAGAATGAGGTTCGAATCTTGGTCAGGTGTACTGAAAGTGGTATTTTCAAAATGGTTTACCATACAAATGCTGGTACACTTCATATAAATAAATCGTCCTAGTCCCTAGGTCATTAGCGTAATTAGTACATACACGTATAACCCTAACGGGTAGTAAGACTCGGTGCTAAGAATTCATGGATAGAGCCGCTTTTGGCCCACGGGCCGCGAGTTTGACATGTCTGCCGTACACGGTCTGATGAACACTGGGATCATTCTGCTCTAACATTACGATAGATATTACTTTTATATCTATAATTTGGCTGCTTTACTTTATGTCCACAATAATACTAAACGTATAATCTTGCGATTCTCTTACATCCTTTCTTGCAATTTCCCGACATTGCAACAGTTTCATGGCAGCTTTAAAATTTAAATAAATGAACTGCTATTGAACTTTTTATTATTATTATTATTATTTTTAACTAATAAATTTCCCACTTTGGTGGTTCACTTGGTACTATGGCATCACTCTCGCGATAGACTGAAGTGCCGGTGATTGAAATATTGGGGTTGGGTACAATAGGGGTGGTTTTTTTCCTCTTTTGTTTTCTACCCTCCTAACACGCAAAATCAGGTTCATCTCCTCTAAACTATACCTTCTCTATCCCTATTTCACTAAGCATGATTATTTTATACCTAATTCAGACACCTTAGTTCAGTTGGTAGCATGTCTGCTACCAAGAAAAGGGCCCCGGGTTCGATTCCCGGTATGGTCAATAAATTTATCATTGGTGAAATGTGGCTTTCCCCTTTCACATTGATGAATCTACGGAACGGGAAGCTGGTTGTTGCATCTTTTATTAATTTAGGTTATCCAATAATCGTGGGTTCAAACCCAGAGGGGGTCGATGGATTTTTCTTGAGCTATATACATCCGTAGCACAACTTCCTTTGGAGGGGAAGTAAAGCCATAGCTCCCATGTCGATTGTTAAAGAAACCTGGAAGGT
This sequence comes from Timema monikensis, assembly GCA_902151445.1. NCBI lineage: Eukaryota > Metazoa > Arthropoda > Insecta > Phasmatodea > Timematidae > Timema > Timema monikensis. The sequence goes on from CABFVZ010000916.1 coordinate 230,607, forward strand.
ATGTTAAAATACCTTTCCCGGCAAAATTGTTAGGACCTTTCGCTCTCACTCATAGAAATTCTCGTGGATTATATAACCAGTAGGTTCAGAAAGTGAACGTTAAATACACTAGAACCTCGTTAATCCGGACTAATTGGGACTGAAGCTTGTTCGGATTAGCAAAAATTCGGATTAAGGTGAAGAATATAGGGATACAGTATTTTCCCGAATTTTAAATTACACTTGAATGAGTTTAATCAACTGTTAATTTATTTAACTGATACATAACACGTAATAAAATGTACTGTAATTATTTGTAGTTACAGGAAAACACATTGTGTTGATTACAACATGTAAATATTAAAAATTTATTATCATATATCAACTGTTTCTTACAATTTTCTTTTAACTTTGAGCTTGTTAACCTATAACATATATTTCATTTGACTTAATTATTTTCCTTGTTTTCCGAAAAGTGTGTTCGGATTAACGGAGTTTTACTGTGCCTCAAATAATTTTTAAATAATTATGTATATAGGTCGAACGAGTATTAAGACGCACCGAGTAAAAAATACCTATCTGTAATGTTATTATAAATTTTAAGGAGGGGTGTTCAAACACCCCAGGACACCCCTTACCCGGTTGGGTTGGCTACGTGCCCGAACCAAATTAATAGTATAATTTTATTTACAATCTCGCTTGTGTGAAGAACATTGGTTTATTAAAAGAGTAATTGAAGACGATGACCAGGATGGAAATATCTCCCAGAGCTCTTTGACTTAATAAGGAAATTGTTGATGATTGCATTGCCAATCATCATTTAGACGGTTGAAGTGCAACTCTTTCACGACGTTTTGTTGCGTGAAATTTCACGAGTCAAGACACAATTCAACTAGGTCGTCAACTAACAACACAAACCGTACACTTTATATACTACGCGTGATGAATTAATTCATGTTCTCAATGATAGTGCGTATTACATTCATCAATATTGAAGACATTTATTATTATTTTTCTACAGCAGTGTGCATTAATACCTATTGGTTGCATGAAATGTAAGTAGAAACTATAGTATAATGAATTATTTTGTACCTCTACATTAAATAAATGTTTAAAAGTTACTAAAATTTATATGATTTTTTTTATTCTTCTGAAATCTTATTTTATTATTGATAAATCAAATGAAATATTAAAAAACTATATATTAACTTCTCATTTGAATAAAAATATATTTTTTGAAAATATTATTTTTATGTATTCATACTTTTCAAAATTATTTTTAAAAAAAATCAACCTAACGTATGATCAAGTATTTTAAAAAATAAAGCAATATTTTATAAGGATTGCGAAAGTCACTTTTTAAATGCGAAGCAAAGTCAAAGCCGAAGATAAAGATAAGGCTTTGATTGTTGTCACCTATTACTATTTTTAATGTTTTTAATTACCCATTACGCAATATAAGAATGAGACTAGACGCGCCAAATGCTACTTCCGATTATTTGTTTTCGTTGCGTTTTCTGAGGTCCAAACTGTTTCAAAATTGCCCAACCTTGATTTATATCTATCTTGAAATCGTTCTCGAACCGTAATAAGATATCGATATCACCTTGCAAGAGAATTGCTATTTAGTCATATCGATAACTAATTTACCATATCGACAAGATAGATTATGAGGAAATTAACGATTAAAACGGATTATTTTTTTACTCGCAAGCAAAACTTTTCTCTCATCACAGACGAGCAGACAAAACTTTTTTTCAAGCCCTACCCATATTATTTTATCTTTAAAGGGGGATATTCTTAAAATATGCTTTAGTTATTTATATATCATTTTATTAAGGGCATTTAAATTTTCAATTGTGTATTTGAAATATGATTTAAAAACACGTTTAATTATAACGTTTCAAATAAAGATTTTTTTTTATTTTCGTAGAAACATACATTGCAAACAGTAATATCTAAAGGTATGTGTAAGAACATTTACGGAAATATTTGTGTAAACTGCTGTGTTCCCATTCAGTTTTGATTCTTAATAAAGTAAAATGTTTAATATTCTGAAGATGTACAGTACATGATACAGTTGAGGTCTTAAATTAGTCAAAACTAATTTGAATTAAACTTTGAAAATGAAATAAATCTCTACTTAGGCTTATGTATACAATTATTCTCCACATTGTGAAGATGAATTAGAAAATAGCTAATGCTAGGTTATGTTTTCTGACCTTATAGGATATACAATGCATGCTATTTACGGTGTGTGGTACAGGGTGGCCCAAGGAAAAGTAGTTCACCTCCAATATCCAGCAGGCGCCTCACTCTGAATTGGAGGAGGTCAATCCTCTTCCACCCATATTGTGACATGAAGAATGAGTCAATAAAGATTTAGACAAGCAGTTCACTTGCTCATTCTTCATGTCACAATATGGGTGGAAGAGGATTGACCTCCTCCAATTCAAAGTGAGGCGCCTGCTGGATATAGGAGGCGGGCTACTTTACCGTGGGCCACCCTGTAGTACTGTACAGCATATTTAATCAACTAGTTGTGTACTTCTTATATACCAGCGGTAAACAAATTTCAGAGTTTAAATTAAATTATAGCACAAAATAATACAAGTTTGTAAAGTTAGTACCTGTATTTTACGTTTCTTAAACATACACTTATTTATTTTAGAACAAGACAAAGCAATGCAGTACAATACAGTAGCCCCATGGCTTCTTTGGTGCTGACTGACAGTTCACAGCTAACTTCTGACGGCTTTGAAAAGTTACCAGACCCAATTATGTATCCCTACGCCGAGCCATAGGATCCGCAAAAAACATGTTTTTAGCAGCTGTCACTTCTGACAGTCCACATTTATGTATATACCTAAATGTTGACTGTCATAAGTCAGCTGTGAGCTGTCAGTCAGCACCAAATAAGCCATGGGGCTACTGTAGAATCGTTTACATCACCTTTGGCATTCGTAAAAAAATAAATGAATAATCTTGACTAGAATTTCCAGACCGAACAAACCTATTTTTTAGGTAAATTCTCTGGTAGGCCTATGTTATTGTGTTTTTCTCCTCACTACTCTCAACAAATCCATTTCTGTATGCAGTGAACTCAGATTTAATCGATGACCAAATCACCAGCGATGGAAACTAAGGGACACACTTTGATGATTCTCATTTGTTTGTGTTCGTGTTCGTGTTCGTGCGTGCCTTGGGGCACTGGTTTCCCCTCAGAGTGTCATCGGAGAACATGGGGCAGTGGTGAGCAGAAAAGTAAAGAAGAAAACGCACTGGAGGAAAGGTTCGTCAAACTCGAGAGACGACTGCGATCTCTCGAACAATCAGGTAATATCAAATAGGGAAACGTCTAGTTCTTGAAGGATTCATTTACTTTGAAATACATAGGCTTATTTTGGTAGGAATAACGGTATATACTAGTTACTAAAGTTACTAATACAATTTTAATATATATATATATACATCAAGTCATATTATTTGCAGTTGTTCACGTTTGATAGATATTATCAATACCCAGTGGCGGATTTTAAAAAATTGTGCTCCTAGGCACAATTATAATATGCACCCCTCCCCCACATTTTTTTCAAGGACTTTAGGAAGTTTCGGAGGAAAAAAATGTTGGTGGGCGAGGGGGAGGGGGGCGGGCGGAAGTTAGTATTCTAGAAAAGATTTCTACAAAAGATTATCAACCATGAACAGTACATGACCTACAGTAGCTTAAGTTAACATTATAAAGAAGGGAAGACTGAAGTCAGTTACAAAGCGATTGAAAAGTACAGTTATTTAAAAAGAAATATTGTCATTCTGACTTTAACTTGAACTATTTCAATAATGTTAGTCAATAATTTTTAAACGTAATTATAATAAACAAAATATGTATTCAATATATATATATATCCAAAATGTGCCGCTCGCTAAAGCCGCCGCCCCTAGGCCCGTGCCTGGTGAGCCTAAAGTGTAAATCCGCCTCTGTCAATACCTATAAAATAACACAAATAATATTGTAGACTGTTATGGATATTGGCCGCAAATAGATATGTTTGAATTTTCTAAACTAGCTTTCCAATTAAAATTAGGTTAGCTTGCATGGTTCCGCTATGGTGTAGCCTATAAGACAGTGCCATACTGTAATACGTTAAGGTAAGACGGCTACAGTAGCCTTATGCCTTCTTTGGTGCTGACTGACAGCTGACAGCTTTGAAAAGTTACCAGACCAAATTATGTATCCCTACGCTGAACCATATGATCTGCAAAAACATGTGTTTAGCATCTGTCACTTCTGACGGTCAAAATGTATGTATATACCTAAATGTTGACTGTCAGAAGTCAGTTGTGAGCTGTCAGTCAGCACCAAAGAAGCCACGGGGCTACTGTAGTTCCAGTTATCAGTGATAACAGCACTTACAAGTAAAAAAAATCACTAAATTGTTCGATGTAAATGCTACAAGCTGGAGGGTAAGTTTCTAAGGGTCACGGTCAGAACACAATAATTCAGGTAACATAAATACCACTGCTAGGATGTCACGGCAGCTCTGCTGACAGCGCTGTAGTCATTTGTGAGGTCTGCCACCCTGACCTCGCGCAGTGTTTTCTTGTGGCAGCACTGCCAGAAGAACTGGCGTGGCACCCTAGTGTGGTACAGGCCTCAGACTCAAGACCCACAAGAACATGTTGGAGGAAGAGGGTTTGTAATTACCGGTATGTTGGTAGTGTGGACTGTAAACAGTGAGGATGGTCGCTGGTTTTCCTGCTGTCATGGGCCTTGTCAGTGTCGTCCAGAAACCTTCACTCTGACCTGCTGGAGGCATCAACTGGGGAGTTTGCCCTCGGACCAGATCGTTCCAAAAGACTTGCGGGTTATGTAAGTGCAACAGACAAACTATAGTTCCAATATTTATATATGCTTCTTTAAAAATTAAAAATAAATTCAGCATCGTCACTTACTACCCGTTTTGGTTGCACGCCTATGTACCAATTATACTAATAGGTTAAGGATGAATAAGGTTGGATATAGAGGAAGTGTATCCGCATTAACGTGGAGGTAGAGTGTAAAATAACTTTGGAAAAACCACCCTCAGTAGACCCAACCCGTCATCGGCAATCCAGTCTATTTCAAGAGTGACGCCTTAGACCATGCAATCATGGAAGCGGGTTATTTTAAATTATGGTGACCTGGTGGTCTAGAGGTAAGGTGTCGGACTTCTGTGCTGGCGGCCGGGGTTCAATCCTCGGTCCCGGCACAGATTTATCTGAAATTACACATTACCGTAAGTGCGTATAACCCGAACGGGTAGTAAGACGCGGTGCTAATAATAATAATAATAATAATAATAATAATAATATTTTAAATGATGTTGAAAAGAGTATTTTTTCACATACCATGACTTAATATAGAATAATTCCAAGTAATCTTCGTTTACTCTGTAAGGTAGCAGACTTACCTTCCATAGTTCACGGGTATAGCTTAGATTATTATTATTATTATTAGCACCGCGTCTTACTACCCATTCGGGTTATACGCACTTACGCTAATGTGTAATGGTAGGGTGATTGTGAGATGAAATGAAGGACCTACAGTTTAACGTGGAATCCGAACCACGGTGGAGGCCTGGCATTCCCCACATTCACAAGATGTCTTGTCAGAGGTGAAGGAAGGGTTTGGTAATCAGATAAATCTTTGCCGGGACCGAGGATTGAACCCCGGCCGCCAGCATAGAAGTCTGACACCTTACCCCTAGACCACCAGGTCACCGGTATAGCTTAGAGCCACGGTGTAATCCACCAAGGTAGAATTGCTACCTTTCAGGGTAAACAGAGTTTAAAGCTTGATTTTCTTACGAAGAACCAACCAGCCGGAAGGCCTTTAGTCCTACCAAAACCCTACTATATATATATATGTGTGTGTGTGTGTGTGCAAAGATTCGAAACGTCGAAGTCAAAGCTAAAGTCAAAGCCTACTTAAATCGCCTTCGCTTTGACTTCTACACCCACAATAATCCTCGCATCTTTGAAACATTTCAAATGATAAAGAAAACTTGAATATACAGGATGGGGCCGAAACGAATAATATCTTGAAAATTAACACTTTAACTGAAAAGTAAATATTCACTAGTCAATAAAAGCAAACTATATACAACTTTTTTTTTTCACTTTTTGAAGATAATGTGACAAAGGTGATCGAGCTCCACCGGACATCAGACAAACCTCAGCAAGTTGTCCATCACTTTCCTCACCATAAATCGTCTAATTGTTTCCGCCTAATCAGTATTATGAACATATTTGAAATATTTCACTAAATATGAACTATTCCAGCATATAATCATTTCTATAACAGACCCTAAACATTATTTTAACACCGACTAGTTATTAAGTGACATCTATAACGAAGGCAGAGATAAATTCAGATATGTCACCATAAAATAATAATATTATGGGGTTTTTTTACTCTACACCTTTCTATATAAATAGATGAACTTCATGGATAGTTTATTAAAAATTTAAACCAGTGTTATGTGACAACAACAAAAACTTTATCTTTGACTTCGTTTCTCATTTAAAGAGAAACCTTCGCACAACCTTAGTAGAAAAAAAGGCTCTACAAAAGAAATTTCGAAAATAAAATAAGGTTATACGTGTTATAAGCAGCGTTAGGCCTAACGAAACGGGTCACTAATTTTAATCATTAGGAAGCACAATTCTTGTACGCTTTTTCAATGAGAATGACATTCCCAGAAACCTCTCACAAAAATCCCATAGGATCATTTGACGCCATATTTGTCTGTGGTTTTTTTTTTTCAGAGATTTAGGAATCAATTTTCTCACAACTCTTCACAAGAATGCCTTTAAAGGACTGGAATATCTGTTGGAGCTGTAAGTAAAATAAGAAAACATTAGTTCTAACTTTACCATGCAAGCAGTCATTTATTTAAACAAAAAAAGGTTCAACAGAAATGTTATCACGGTTATAAAGAACGGTTAAAGGTATATTTAGAATAAATTCAACCACATAAAAGTGTAGAGGTTATAAAATCACAGTGCTAAATCATAATAAATGTGTCCAATCAAGATTCGAACCTTGACCTCCCCGTCTCTAGCTGTACAGTCTATTGCAAACCATTTTCCACAGACAGCATGGTCTCTGATGTGGATCAAAACCATGTGTAGACTCTCAAATAAAATTGAATCTAAACCATCAATATGTTTTAATTTCGTTACAATCAGTCAAATTAAAATGATTCCCTCCTTTTACTGTAGAGTGGTCACAATTTTTTTTTTCCAGGGACCTGTTTGACAATCAAATTGATTACCTACCACCATCCATTTTTGATTCATTAGGAGCCCTTCAACATCTGTGAGTACAATTCAATTTTCATTGACAGTTATAACTACTCTATTTACGTTCACGTATTCATACGTCAAGTCATGTGATTTGTAGCTGTCACTTTTGATAGCTATTTTCAATACTAATAAAATAACACTAATAATAATAATATAGTTTTATTTATTTATTATTTAGAACCACGTTTAACTAATCCGTTCGGATTATACGCTTAAGTACTAATTACGCAAAGAGCCCATTTCTACGAGCGTGTTTAGCAGCGTTGCTTGACGATACCGTGTTTTAAATGGTTGTGTTTCCACGAGTGTGTGTGGTTGAGTTAGCAGCTCTGCTGCCGCGCACAATCGCCCATCCTTGCGACTAGCCGCGACGTTTCCTAGCAGCGCTGCCAGTGTAGATACATTAAATTAAATTGTTCTGTTTCCACGGGTGGTAGAAATGTTCGCGACTCTTTCAAAACAGAACCACGTGTTGTTACACCAGGCTAACAATTACAGTAGTATTTATTACTATAGAATGTCATCCCAACAATCATTTGAGAGCTTGGATGTGGAAATGTTTATTAGTGAGATAGAGATGCTGCCAGCCATTTGGAATTACAGGTCATCTGAACACAGCAATAAGCAAGAAAAAACAAGATCATCGGAATCATTGTGCAGAAAGTTTATTCTATATTTTGAATAAAAATCCCTTGCTGGGAAGAATGAGACTTGTGAGTTTGATTTATTTTAACCCTGCTAAAATTTCAAATATTGTTTTATTATTAGTTGTGCATAGTGTAAGAAGTGTCTACTATTTTAATACATAAATCATTAGTTACACCTTAAAAATACTAACAATGCAGTTATTTCGAATTTGAGAACGCTTGCTATAAGTCAATAATCAACTTTAACATAAATTACAATTAGTAATCCTACTTTAATGTATTATTATAGCCATAGTACTTAGGGTTTATTATTATTTATTTTAATACAATAATTATTAAATCTAGTATATCTTTAAAATACTAACAATGCAATTATTTTGAATTTTAAAATGCTATAAGTTAATAATATTTCACTTAAATTAAAATGAATAATACGTAAGAAGTTGGGTTCATTCTATATACTTGTAAAACTTCCATTGTACTTATATTTTATTGTATAGCCATGACACTTCACCAAAAATGCTTTCAAAATTTTATTTATTTATTTTTATTATTTAGCACCGCTTCTTACTACCCGTTCGGGTTATACGCTAAAGTACTAATTACACTAATGGATTAGGAATTGGGAAGGTTGAATTAAAGGAAGTGAACCCGCATTTGCGTGGAGGGAGAGTGGAAAACATAGGAAAAACCACCCCCAGTTCACCCGACCGAGATTCGAACCTCGATCTCCCCGTCCTCAGCAGTCGGGCTCAACACGACAAGCGAGTTAGCCAACTACGCCACCGAGGCGGGTGCTTTCAAAATAACTTGCAAAATGATCACAGATGTATGTCGCATATTCCCCACCACCTTTTACTACAGTCGAAGGCTTGTCATGTAAGCCTTCAACACATAGAAAGATGTGCTCGAAATTATAACCGTCTCTTGCACGCACATAATTGTGTAACAAGACACATGATTTAACAATGTCTTCTGCATTTACATTTAATAATCTGTGGAAAGTTCTCCATTTATTGGCAAGGAGTACAAAAGTGCATTCTATATACGGACGTGCACGACATAGCAGGTAGTTGAAAAGTTGAAAATTATTTTCTTAAACAGAGAGGTATTTTCCTCCATATGGACGTAGCATTTTGCATGAAAGTCCAAATGCTTCATCTCCAACGAATAAATATGGTAAATTAAGGCCATCTGTAACTTCCAATGGTTTATCTTTTGGAAGGTTAAGTTTATTTTCGTGTAATCTTGTCCAGAAACGTGAGTTCTTAAATATGGAAGAATCTGAGTTTTTGCCGTACGTCTACGAAGGTAAACAGGTAATTTGAATCGCAAACTGCTAATAGGACAGTTGAGGAAAAGTGTTTATAGTTATAAAATAGGGAACCACTTGCCTGCTAGTTTTATTATACGTATATGCTTACCATCTACGGCTTCAATACAGTTCGGTAAATTGGCTTGGTTCTTAAAACCCTCCTTTACATTTTTTCATTCTTGTTCTTTCGTGCGGAGCCATACATATAGGTAACCAGATTACGCCACATAGCTTGGCAGAAGTGCCTTACAATTCTTGCAGCGGTAGTTATACCAATTCTGAACGTGGAAAGCTTGGGGAACTTCAGCCAGTTGCCAGATACCAGTAAACACATGTCTATTATTAAATACACACACATTGTATCCATAAACACCAAACATACATCCTAACTACTACATCTGCGACCACTTTAGTAGTTTTTGTACATTGGTATTATTACAGGTATTCAATTACAAAGAAAGTGAAAGAATATTCAGAATAGCTACACCCACGAGATTAAAAAAATAAAGAAGAATAAATCGGGGAATGCAGCTACCGAAAGGAAACACTACATAATTTCAGCAGATAAGCTTTTTGCAGCCGTTCACTACAAACAATGACACTAGCGACATCTTTGAGGAGGCAGAAAACCACGAACAACAGGAGCCTACACGAGAGCCCGTCGAAGAACGTCAATCTAAGTCTTCCGCTGAACCATATAAAAAAAACCACTACGCCTATAATAAAAACTTTATGAAGTACCAGCTGAAAGTGTCTCTGCTAAACTGAAGATATTTGTGCAAGTGAGTGATGATGAAGAAGACATTTTATGCTCTCATTAGTATTAGAGCTAAAGAAGGTTCTACAGGAACTAAAGCTTGATGTGAAAACGGAACACTTGAACGTATTTAAAATATTTCGTAATCAGAGCTCTCCATCAAGGTATACCCTCCATTTAGATTTTATCACAACCAAACAAATACTAACCTCACACACACTACTTCTACTGGTTTCAACCCAAGACCCGTTTCTCTTCAAGCTGATACACCTTCACCAGTATTATCTGTGACCAATGAGTCGGAAGGCTCATATCTTTTGATATATTAACTAAACAAATGCTATAAAGGCTAAACTATAAGGTTTTGATGATGCCAATGAATTTATTTCGGCGGGTTTACTCGTTTAAATACTTGTTTATTATTGATTAAGGGCGTTCAAGTATTGGAGGAGAGCTTCAAACGATGATTACTTAATACAGAGAGAGACAGGAAAGAATGAGGGAGGGTGAATCGCGAGTAAATTTAAAAATATATATATTATAATATTATACATTTTTTAATAATACCAGTTAATTACAATAAATTTAGATTTACTGTACAACAATGATTATTGTAAATTAATCGGAATTATTTCGACACATTAATTTACAAGTCTATATTAATAACTACCAGCAATTTATAAAATGCATACAAAATCGTGTTTATTCCTGATAGAGGGGGTAAGAGGGGGGTGATATGGTAGGGTTCAAAATGGCCAAAGATATTCTTACGTAATACTTGAACGCCCCGTTAAATACCTCTCCACTATTAACTTATTATTATTATTGTTATTATTATTATTATTATTATTATTATTATTATTATTATTATTATAGCCGCGTCTTACTAACCGTTCGGGCTATACGCACTTACGCTAATGTGTAATGGTAGGGTGATTGTGAGATGAAATGGAGGACCTACAGTAACCTACAGTTTAATGTGGGATCCGAACCACGGTGGAGGCCTGGCATTCCCCACATTCACAAGTTGTGATTAATACACGTCTTGTCAGAAGTGAAGGGAGGGTTTGGTAGTCAGATAAATCACTACAGAAGTCCGACACCTTACCCCTAGAACACCAGGTCACCCGTATTAACTTAATAAACTTGTTTTATTGTATAATATGTTTCCTTACCTTAATGTAATCGAAAGTCTCTCTTCTGGAGGAACACATCTTCTCAATTTTGTGTCCAATCCTGAAATTCCACCTCGTAACAAATGTAACAATTCGTCAAAGAATTTTATTTACATTCGAAAATACTTGAAAATTTTGTTTTCATATTTTCTTATTTCAATAAATAACGTATAGAACTGTCCAATTTCTAGTCTTATTGAAAGTAGAGGGAGAACCCAGTACTGGTGACGCCATCTTTGTTTTATAAATTCTCTTATGTAATAAAACAAGTGCAAGTACTTCATCATCGAAATCCATTTTATTAATGAAATCTTAGAAGGAAACATGGGTTTAATATTGGCAGCGTGACAGCACTGCTAAATACGCTCTTAGAAATAGACTCTAATGGGTTAGGGATTGGGAAGGTTGAATTTAGAGGAAGTGAACACTCATTTGCGTGAAGGGAGAGTGTAAAACAATTTAGGAAAACCTTCCCCAGTATATCCGACCGGGATTCAAACTCCGATCTCCCTATCACCGGCAGTCTAGTCTACTGAAAGAATGACGCCTTATACCATGCGGCCAATGACGCAGGTGTTATCAATGTTTGCGGCAAAAATATATATGTATATATTTGTATTTTCAAAAAAGTGCTATAATGTGCATTCGTAACCAAATCAAGCTATAACATATTATATGTTATGTATACAGTCAACTCTCGATTTTACGACCCAGGGAATAGCCCTCTCAAAGTAACGACCCTTTTTTGGGGAACCATGAAAAATGTGGGAAAAAAGGTTTAAAAGTTTAAGGAAATCGGCTGTACAATGTGTTTGTTGCATTTATTTAGGTCGCTGCGTTTTAATTATCTTTGTGAGCGCTGTATTACTAGTAAGTGAGGTGGGTCAGGTATAGAAATAGACACCACCTCATCAATGCCAGCCAATAGCACTTGACTCTGTCCACCCCCTACCACAAGCAAGACAATGCTTCCCGCGCGCGACTGCCGCTACATCACGCGCCAGGCTTGCTTTTGCCATTGTTATTTCGATTCTCGATTTGGTTACTATTTTGGTTTAACGCTATTTGTTGTCTAAAAAATGCAATTTTTTCGTATGAAGGTCAGGGGTGGAACAAAATCTGTTAAAATTCCAATAACGACCCCTTAGAAATAACGACCCCTTAGAAATAACGACCCTTTTCCAGGGAAACGTGAAAGGTCGTAGAATCGAGAGTTGACTGTGATATGTTAAAAACATTTTCCATTTGAATGAAAGAGTACAATGGAACAAATAAATTAAAACTTCAAGTTCTCTTAGGTCTTATCTTACTGCTTTCGTTTTAATATTTTTCTTGTGTGTCTTTTTTTTCCCTAGACGGCTGCACAAAAACCGCTTGGCGGAACTTTCCGACAGATTATTCATCAGCCTGTCTAACCTGGAAACTGTGTAAGTACCCTCTCGCTAGTAATAATAATAATAATAATAATATTGCCACTCGTAGCCCAATTTGTGGAAAGACTAGCCTGTACTAATGTACTAATAGTACATCCTTTCCGTGGAGAGACCTTCCATGTCCAGATGAGATGAGGGTGATAGTGAGGGTGTGGAACCAGTTGAAACTTTTAAACCTATCTTAAGACTAATCAACTAAACCCTAGTGACTGTTGGGGTAGTCCTACTTAGGGAAATAACCCAAGGTTCCAGCCGGGAATTGACCATGAGACCCCTAGGCTCGTAGCCAGGTGCACTGACCACTACACCACGGAGTTGGTTAATTCAAAATTAATTCATAAATTATAAAACAAATCGAAAAGTAGGAATTAAAAATTAGTACGAAGTATTAAATTTTATTCCATAAATATCTAATTTAAAAAGCCTGGTTTCGACAGTGCTGCTTCGGTGGCCGTATGGTCTAAGGCGCTACTATCACAGTAGACTAGACTGCCAATGACGGGGAAATCGAGGTTCGAATCTCGGTCGGTGCACTGAGGGGGATTTTTCCAAAATGTGTTTTCCACTTTCCCTCCATAAAAATGCGGGTAAGCCTCCTATAAATATAACCTTCCTTATCCCTAAAAACGATAAGCGTAATTAGTACTTAAGCTTATAATCCAATCGGGTAGTAAGACGCGGTAATAAAAAAATGAATATAATTTAATTAATATTAATTTGTATTCTATTATATTGGAATACTAAACACAAAAGTATCCATAGGATTTAAAAAAATATTTATTTATGACTATTTTATTATTATTTATTTATTTATTATTTAGCACCGCGTCTTACTACCCGTTCGAGTTATACGCTTTACGTACTAATTACGTTAATGGATTAGGAATTAGGAAGGTTGAATTAGAGGAAGTGAACCCACATTTGCGTGGAGGGAGAGTGTAAAACCATTTAGGAAAAACAACCCCCAGTTCACCCGACCGAGATTCGAACCTCGATCTCCCCGTCCTCAGCAGTCGAGCTCAACACGAACTAGCGCGTTAGCTAACTACGCCACCGAGGCGGGTATTTATGTCTATAAACATATTTTAGTTTTAAATTTTTCCCAAAGAATCTTACTCGCGTGTGAAACGAGATTTTTTTTTTTTAGCAGTCCGTCTTACTACCGTTTCATATGATAAGCATGTACAGTGCATTAATTACGCTAATAAGTTACGAATGAAGAAAGTTGAAATTTAGCGCAAAATGTACCTGCATTTGCGTGGAGGGAGATTAGAAAACTGTTTATGAAAAAACTCCAGTCACCCGACCAGGATTCGAAGCCCAATCTCTCTGTCATCAGCAGTAAGAACAAGAAATAAAAACTTTGTATCCGTTTTCATAAAACAAAATTACCAGCGACCCCTGGCAGTAATGGTTTAGCTGAGGTTTTTTTTATAATCTACTGTTATTCTTTGAGCAGTTTTGGATCAAGTAATAAATAGAAATAAGTAAAATAAATTTATCAAAAAATAAATACATAAAATGTAATATTATTAATTTGTTTATATAGTTTACTAACTTTACATACACAGATAAATATTGGAACCCATTACCGTAGTTTGTCTTAGTTAATTATTCAAATGCATATTAATCCTACCCGCCTCAGTGGCGCAGCTGGCTAACGCGCTAATCGTGTTGAGCTAGACTGCCGATGAACGGGGAGATCGAGGTTCGAACCTCGCTCGAGTGAAATGGGTTGTTTTTTCCTAAATGGTTTTCCACTCAAATGTGGGTTCACTTCCTCTAAATTCAACCTTCCTAATCCATTAGCGTAATTAGTACTTAAGCGTATAATCCGAACGGGTAGTAAGACGCGGTGCTATATCATTATTATACATGTGTTCGTAAAATCATGTATGACGACGCTTATTTCTGTAATTAGCTAAACATATATAGAGAAAGGCTGTAGTTTATCATAATTTCTATAATTTTATTTATTTATTTGAGGTATTTAACGTGCGCTTTCTGAACCGATGGATTATATCAGCATACGACAATTTCTATGAGCGAGAATGAAAGGGCCTATCAATTTTTCCAGGAAATGTATTTTCCCATTCCTTCCAGGGTTCTTTTACAAGTCACAATTGACATGGGACCAACAGATTTAATTTCCCTCCGAAGAAAGTTGTGCCACGTATATTTTTATCACTTAATATACTCTCACCCACCTCGGTGGCGTAGTTGGCTAACGCACTTGTCGTGTTGAGCTCGACTGCTGAGGACGGGGAGATCGAGGTTCGAATCTCGGTCGGGTGAACTGGGGGTNTGTGTGGAATGCCAGGCCACCACCGTGGTTCGGATTCCACGCTAAACTGTAGGTCTTTCATTTCATCTCACAATCACCCTACCATTACACATTAGCGTAAGTGCGTATAACCCGAACGGGTAGTAAGACGCGGTGCTAATTATTATTATTATTATTATTATTATTATTAATTTACTCTCTTTTTGTTAATGTTCGCTATGACCCCCATAGGGTTTGTGACCCACGATTTAATAGCCTGTGTTCCAGATGAACTCAAGTGTTGCAGTAGAAACCTGACTCAACTCCAAATTCTAAGTTAGCATTTAAAATAAGAAGGGGATATGCTAGAAAACGTTATTCCAGTAAGTTACAAATACATTGTTGAGCCATTTCAACATTACGTCAGAAACGTTACAAGAGAAATCCAACCAAGCAGCAGTAGACCGTAGCTGCTAGTTGCATAAGTTATGTTAATATCACTCCAATATCGAAAAGACTGGCCACATTAATATATTGAAATACCCATACCCGGAGATTCAGGAAGTTCTAAAATCGACCGATTTCACTGAAGATTACTTCATCTACTTAGTCAGATTCCATATTTTTTGTTGGCAAATAAATATTGAATGGTGATTAACATCTTTAGAAACATTATACAATTTTGCGTACACAATTTCAAATACAATCAATAAAATTAGAATTAGTAATTGATATTTTTAAAATTTGTTTTAAATTATCACTGAAAAAGGGTTACTGCAAAAGCCTAGGTAGAATATTGACTATCCGAAATAAATTAAACATGACTATGCTGACAGATCAAAGTTTTAATAGGGTGGAATAGTACGGAATACTTATGGTACTTGTGACAGCAAATTAAAACAGAAATAGTTGCGTGTGACGTTGCTCTTGGTGGTGAAAATGGCTTACAGACACAATCAAGGAAATATTAAACCATATTTGTTGCGAGACACAAGCTCATTCCTTACAGACACAATCAAGGAAATATTAAACCATATTTATTGCGAGACCATATTTGTTGCGAGACACCAGCTCATTTCTTACAGAATCAATCGAGGAAATATTAAACCATATTTGTTGCGAGACACAAGCTCATTTCTTACAAAATAAATCAAGGAAATATTAAACCATATTTGTTGCGAGACACAAGCTCATTCCTTACAAACTAAATCAAGGAAATATTAAACCATATTTGTTGCGAGACACCAGCTCATTTCTTACAGAATCAATCGAGGAAATATTAAACCATATTTGTTGCGAGACACAAGCTCATTCCTTACAGACACAATCAAGGAAATATTAAACCATATTTGTTGCGAGACACAAGCTCATTCCTTACAAACTCAATCAAGGAAATATTAAACCATATTTGTTGCGAGACACAAGCTCATTCCTTACAAACACAATCAAGGAAATATTAAACCATATTTGTTGCGAGACACAAGCTCATTCCTTACAAACTCAATCAAGGAAATTTTAAACCATATTTGTTGCGAAACACAAGCTCATTACTTACAAAATCAAGGAAATATTAAACCATATTTGTTGCGAGACACAAGTTCATTCCTTACAAACTCAATCAAGGAAATATTAAACCATATTTGTTGCGAGACACAAGCTCGCCGATGTTGGTTTGAATATATTAGTCTTCACCAATTTCAATAAAACTTCATTATTAGAACTAACTCTGTTACCTCGAATAGCCGAGATCTCTTAAAACCTAAAAAAAAGGCTATATTTGTGTATCTGTGGTCAGAAAAGTTATGGATGTATGAGTTAGCCAACAGCCTTACCATTCATTCACTGCAATATATTTCTTGTTCTAGAGACCTATCATTCAACCAGTTGCACTATCTACCAGAAGGCCTCTTTAAGGAAACACTTAAGCTCACAGTATTACATGTGTCTGGGAATGGAGTGCACACTTTACCTGAGTTAGTCTTCCATAAACTTCATCAACTGGAAGATTTAGACCTTTCTGAGAATTCCATAGCACATGTACACGCTCGGATATTTAAAGGTTGGTTAAATTGATTTAATTAGAAAATACCCTACGCATGTGTGGGATTTTAATTAAATTCAATTGTTTAGGGATTTAAATTTTCCTGAGTTATTGACTTAATTTTTTTATATTAAACATCACAATAAATTATAAATAATACTTTATTGAAAACAAACATTGAAAAAAAATTGCTAATTAGCTGATTTTAGATGGAGAGAAAAAAAATACTTATAAAGGAATAGTAACTATAAATGGCGTTTATTAGAGAATATATTTTAATCCCTTTAATTAAAGTTGCTATGTGCATCACTCACAACAGTAAATGCCGTGCCAATCTTATCTGAAACTTTTCTTCCTCTCTCTTTGGATCAATGCAATTATACCAACAAAAAATATTTACAATCTTTACTGAACTATTATAATTAAATAAATAAATCTTTCTTGTCGATAAAGGTTCTCCCAACCATAAATCCGTATCTTACTTTTTTTTCCATGACCATTTATGTCAATTCAATCCCTAATTAATATCAAAATGCTCAAAAATCTTCACCCATTTGTTTAATCTGTGCTAGAGGAACACAAGTAGATGTAAAGGGAATAAACAATAGATAGTTTGTTTTTTTCATACGTAAGTAGCACTTTTTTTTAACACTAAGCTGCGTTACTAAACAAAATAGAGTAAGCACAAATAGAAAATAATACTAATTACATCTTAATGAGATTTCTTTCGCATGCATCTGGACAACCATGGATACCCAATGAAGTCAGGAACAGGTCAATAAATATTTAACAAATATACCAAAACTTTATAAATGTCATTATCATGAAAATGTATTCCATTGTGAGAGTATCGAGTTCCATACAAAATAAGTTACAGCTGCTTTCAGAGTAAAGATATTACAAACATATTGGAAACAAAACCTCATCCTAGGCCGTAACCAGAGGGAGTTTTTGGGGGTCCGAACCCCCCGTGAAATTTTATGCACAAAATATATATCAAAAATTAAGATACAAGCACAATTTAGGAGGCTTTGTTACCATAAAAAGCACTTCAGAGAGCTTCTAGAGGTGTTTAATATTTAGAAACTTTCCTAACCTCCTGCAGTTAGGGGGTTATGTTTCCATGAAAAGCACTTCAAATAGCTTCTAGAAATCTTTATCATTTAGAATTTTCTCTAGCTTCCGGCAATTGGGGGATGTGCCCACCGAACCCCCCTTGAAATTATTGGCTGGCTACGGCCTTGACCTCATCCATTCCAAATGAATGTTTTTGCGAAAGAGTTATGATATATCATTATTACTATTATTATTATTATTAGCACCGCGTCTTACTAACCGTTCGGGTTATACGCACTTACGCTAATGTGTAATGGTAGGGTGACTGGGAGATGAAATAGAGGACCTACAGTTTAACGTGGAATCCGAACTACGGTGGAGGCCTGGCATTCCCCACATTCACAAGATGTCTTGTCAGAGGTGAAGGAAGGGTATGATATATCAGATATCCACTGCTATCCATACAACATAATTCATGCGCAATCCCCAATCCATAAACCTATGAAAAACAAATTTACACTTGGTTCATTTTCATTCAAAAGAGCTACATTATCGTACACATATATACATACATTCCTATGGGTATACAATTTCTCCCGGTTCGAAAAATTACCTACTTGAAATATAGGCTTATCCTGGTGGAAATGTCCTCCATTATCATTCACGTATAGGCTACACACCTCTTCAAAGACTGTACAGTCAAATTGTACTTCATCTTCATGAAGTTACTGAAACTTCACCATACATAAGCTCTAGTCTAACGTTCCGTCTACTGGAATAGTCAGGTTACATAAAATTTGGTTAGGCTGAAACAAACACAGTTTTTAATCTGACCTTTTGACCGGCCCAGTGGTGTAGTGTACAGTGCACCTGGCTACGAGTCTAGAGGTCCCAGGCTAAATTCCCGGATGGTACCTTGGGTAATTTTCCTGAAAAGGAAATAATTACCCCAACGGTCAACAGGGTTTGATTAGTTAGGTTTAAGTTAGATGTTTCCACTGGTTCCACACCCTCATACTCACTCACCCTCATACTCACTATCTCCCTCATACTCATTATCACCCTCATACTCACTATCACCATCATACTCACTATCACCCTCATACTCATTATCACCCTCATACTCATTATCACCCTCATACTCACTATCTCCCTCATACTCACTATCACCATCATACTCACTATCACCATCATACTCACTATCTCCCTCATACTCACTATCTCCCTCATACTCACTATCTCCCTCATACTCACTATCTCCCTCATACTCACTATCACACCTACAGTTTAACGTGGAATCCGAACTACGGTGGAGGCCTGGCATTCCCCACATTCACAAGATGTCTTGTCAGAGGTGAAGGAAGGGTATGATATATCAGATATCCACTGCTATCCATACAACATAATTCATGCGCAATCCCCAATCCATAAACCTATGAAAAACAAATTTACACTTGGTTCATTTTCATTCAAAAGAGCTACATTATCGTACACATATATACATACATTCCTATGGGTATACAATTTCTCCCGGTTCGAAAAATTACCTACTTGAAATATAGGCTTATCCTGGTGGAAATGTCCTCCATTATCATTCACGTATAGGCTACACACCTCTTCAAAGACTGTACAGTCAAATTGTACTTCATCTTCATGAAGTTACTGAAACTTCACCATACATAAGCTCTAGTCTAACGTTCCGTCTACTGGAATAGTCAGGTTACATAAAATTTGGTTAGGCTGAAACAAACACAGTTTTTAATCTGACCTTTTGACCGGCCCAGTGGTGTAGTGTACAGTGCACCTGGCTACGAGTCTAGAGGTCCCAGGCTAAATTCCCGGATGGTACCTTGGGTAATTTTCCTGAAAAGGAAATAATTACCCCAACGGTCAACAGGGTTTGATTAGTTAGGTTTAAGTTAGATGTTTCCACTGGTTCCACACCCTCATACTCACTCACCCTCATACTCACTATCTCCCTCATACTCATTATCACCCTCATACTCACTATCACCATCATACTCACTATCACCCTCATACTCATTATCACCCTCATACTCATTATCACCCTCATACTCACTATCTCCCTCATACTCACTATCACCATCATACTCACTATCACCATCATACTCACTATCTCCCTCATACTCACTATCTCCCTCATACTCACTATCTCCCTCATACTCACTATCTCCCTCATACTCACTATCACCATCATCTCATCTCATCAGGACATGGAAAGAACCTCCATGGAAAGGATGTACTATTAGTACGTTCGGACGTCCACTGGGCAACATTACATTGTTACAGGCTAATCTTTCCACTACAGAAGATGTAGCCCAGACGCGCATTATTATTATATTATCTGACCTCCTGAAGGAGTGATTGTATTAGTTCATAAAAATAATACCTGGTGGACAGAGATTTGAGCCATGACATTCCCGTTAGTGATAGCTTTGTGTAATGTGAGATCAATGCCATAGATTGCACTCCCACCGATAGAGGTGGCTATCTAGTTTTCAATTCTCCGAAACTACATGTTGAATATTTTCCAGATCTCGTGTCTATGAAGAAACTTGGTCTGCAAGGCAATCATCTACAGCACCTCTCTTCAGATTTGTTCATTGACCTTAGAAAACTCGAATACTTGTCATTAAGGAGGAACAAATTGACAACTATAAGCCCTGGACTTTTTCATTCTCTTCCTCAGCTCAAAGTATTAGAGCTAAGTGGGAACTGGATCGCTAATGTAAGGGAAGAGAATATTATTGTTAAAGTGATATACGTAAATGCTCAATTATTTTTAATCTTGCAACAAACATGAAACTTAATTTTTAATTAGCTATAAGAAATATTTCATAAATACTAAATCACCTTCTAGTACGTGATCTTAATAATAACGTGATTTTAAAACT
Source organism: Timema monikensis (assembly GCA_902151445.1). NCBI lineage: Eukaryota > Metazoa > Arthropoda > Insecta > Phasmatodea > Timematidae > Timema > Timema monikensis. The sequence goes on from CABFVZ010000916.1 coordinate 251,535, forward strand.
CATTCATCTATTTGATTAATTTTATAGAATATGTATCCTTAAAAACATAAATATTCAATAAGCAGAATTATAAAATCATATTGGACATATTTAGAAAATGTCAGAATGTTTAATTAACCTATTAATTTATAAATAAAAATAGTTTTGAAATCCAAGTGCCTGAGCTGCTTCAGATGGCTGAGGTAGCTTTTCAGGACTAATCTTCAGGTTTAATTTATTATGTTTGATTGATTTGACTAACAGCGATCACAGGCGTTGAAGACCACGCGCCGACCGCACAAGCTGTCCCGCTAAAGTCTGTCCTGAACCTTCTCCCTCCAATCCCCCTCCCCATACATCACCTTGAAATATCTGGCCACATCGTCCATTTCTTTCATTCTGGGTTGCCCCAGAGGTCTTAGAGTTCTGGTTATGCCGTCCAGCTCTTGGACTTCTTTCCCGTTGCATTCTGGCTACATATCCTACTGATCTAATGTTTTGTATTATAACCGGTTGCTCCATCAACTAATTTATTTCCTGGTTCTTTCTCTCTATATATCCATATATCCGTTTTCCTCTCTTACTGGACCCCATATTTTTCTCATGGCCTTCCTTTCAAATACCCTTAGTTTCTCCTCATCCCTGTTGGTCATGCTCCATCTCTACGGGCCGTACAAGACTATCGGACACACAATAGCGTTTTATGTGACCTTATCTTTGTTCTTGTGAAGATATATCTGAAGCTAAGCAAGTTATTTATAATGTAGTAGCTCCGGGATCCAGCCAACATTCTTTCATTCAGCCCCAAGATATCTGAATTTCTCCACCTTTCCCACCTTTATATCTCCTGCCTTTACAGTCCCCTCATTCGTTCTTCTCCTTTACAAGGTCATTACCTACATTTTCTTTTCACTGGTATGTAACCCAAACCTTTTGGCGTTCCTCTCAAACTCCAGGGCCATCTTTACTATCCCCCTCAGCCATTAGCGCGATGTCGTCGGCAAACTCCAACTATTAATGCTTTTAATTCATAATAAAACTATTTCAGTCCGTTCTTTTCTCCATTTCCAGCATGACCTTTTCTAAAACCAAGTTTAACATTACCTGTGATATTGCATTTCCTTCTTACTCCTGTTTTTATCTCAAACTCGTCTGACATCATTCCCAGTGCTGTAGTGGTGCCAGGGTGGCATCCTGGCACTTTTTTGCCAGCCGGGGTGCCACCCTAGTGCTTTAAAAGGTAAAGGGTGAAATATAATACATCGTTCAATATGAATGGTTATATCAATAAAATTCAAATCAGGGGAAAGAGTAAAAGAAAGTTTAAAAGCAACTGAGAGTGAGAAATTTCATGGTGTGGATATTACTGAGAATCCGTGACAACAATCATTAAATAAGATCGGTTGCCATTTTTGAGCAACGTTATGGACCATTTATGAGCTAGTTATTTCACAACCATTCCAAGACGTGGAATGAAAGCGAGTGACATTTGTCAAGAAAGATATTTCAAAACATTGAAGGATTTTGAGAAATTTAACCCAGGCTTGTGGCTGAGTAATATGGAAGTGATATATGGCAAGGAATTAAAAAAAATTGCAGCCACTTCTCATACTAGAACTTAAAAAAATAAAGTGAATGAATTTCTGAACTAGGTTTTGAATGTGGATAAAGACGTATTCCAGAATCCCTTAAACCTCTAGCAAACTAATTAAAACCAATTCCTTGTAGTTATGCTGAGTGTGAACGTAATTTTAGTGTGATGAACTTAATAAATACTCCATTACGCTGCTTACTAACCACGTTGCAACATTAATGTTCATCAAACTAGATTGACCCCTTTTAAGGCAATGGGATCTACTACCATAGGATCAGACCGGGTTGCTGCATCATCGATCAGCTCTGGGGACAAAATCACGTCATGGAATGTGACGAAGCTGTTTCTAATCATAATATAAATGAATTTGCGCATTGCTTTAAGATTTTTCAAAGAATTAATAACTTGAGTTACATTATTATTAACAATTTATATCTTGTATTTGTATGTATAAAACCATTAAAAATAGTCTACATATTAAACGTTAACATCCAATTTATATTTAAAATGTTTAAACATAACATTACTTTAAATTGTGGAAATTACCGCTCAGGTACCTTTTTCCTCAGGACTACACCATTGAGCAGTCCTCTATACTTAACCTTAGCTTTTGTCGTTCCTGTGAAATACCTGGATTATTACTCGATTATTGTATAAAATCATATGTTTAAATTCATTCATTTTAAACTTCAGCATTTGATTCAGAATTATGTGTTGAGAAGGAGAAAATTAAAATCTCATTCTTGTCATTTTTTTAAAAGTCAAATTATATCAAATAAATTGCTTTCCTTTCTAGTTAAGTGGGGACGTGTTTTCCAGTTTGACTGAACTAACGGAATTACATCTGGGCCAGAACTATTTGGAAGCAATACCAGAGGGAAGTTTCCGAGCTTGCGGGAACTTGAATAAGCTGTTTTTATTCAATAACAATCTTGAGAGATTAGAATCTGATGCCTTGAAAGGACTGACAAATCTATCATCCCTATTACTCAACAACAATCTTCTCAGCTACCTGGGGGACACAGTTTTTGAGGACGTTCCTAATCTTCTCAAAATGTAAGCACGAGTTATTTCATTAAATTAAAAATATCTATAAAATGCTATAAATGTGTACAAGAAAAAAAAATCTTGGTTCTATATGTATGTGTGAGGCGCAGTCAATTTAGTTTTAATTTGTCTAATCAAGAAAATATGCGCATTGATACACAAACTTGTTACGTCACATTTTTCCTCGCATTCAGTGGCAGCTCATGAGCATATGTGCACGTGAATACCTAATATTTTGATTACAATTATGTATATTATTTTAGTTTTAAATAATTAATTAGTCTATCTAAATCTATGTGATAATTTATTACCCTAAACAATCAAGTTCTAATATTGTGATAAGCAATTTCTTGGTGTAATATTAGTAACTGTACTGTACGCAAGTGCAAGAGATAAGGTCTCGTGGGTAGTTTGGCAGGACAGTGTGAGCTTAGAATTATTTATTACAGTAAAAGTACTAATGCACACGCGCACGTCAGAATTACATAGCTCTTATGGAGATTTAACCTGGGGAGTATATACGATACATCCGCTGTTGTGAACATTTTAATGTTTTGTCTATCTCCCCCTTATCACAACCCTGGAGAGTCAAGCCATTCGAACTGATCCAAGCAAACTGGGGCGTTTGTGACCCTCATGAGCCCATTCATTATTCAGTCGAGAGTGGGTGACCAAGCAGTTTGGGCGTATCATTTTGAGTAATTATCTTTCTTTTGTTTGGTAATTCGGAAATGATGTTTTAAAAAAAGATGTCAAGATACTTTGTTTAAAACTTGATTCGCATTGCAAATTCATAAGCACCTAATTATGATCAGAGTCTAGTTTGGCTAAGAACTGCAGCTGAATCTGATGATGATAAGAAGTGGGTGGAGCATGAGTCGTGATGCAGGATACTGTTTCGGTGTTTTTAAGTCAATGAGATATTTACTGCAAGTATTCTCAAGATATACTTGGAACGTAGAAAGAGTGTTTTGCTTTAAATTCACTCCTCATTTAAATGGGCGTAGCATCTTTAAGCATCGTAATTCAGTTGAAATCCATGTTTGGGCCAAATTGACTTTTTAGAATAGAAACAATAGTTCAATGTCAGTTGCCAGTTTAGCAGTATTTTGAATTGTTTTGGAAAGGAGGTAAACAAAATTGCGTTATGTTGAAGGACTTTATGGAACAAGAAACTTGTTTCACCCTCAAGTATTATTCCATCTTTATAATTTTAATGACAGGTCATGCAATGAAAAATATCTATAGGGAGAATAGGTGAATCTTAACCACCATCTTAATGCCTACTTGATGTGCAGTCAGGAATCTTTATAGCATCACTTTGTTTCCACTATCGGTAATCTACTTTCCACAGTGCCACTATCAGCTTCTTGAGCCATGGTAGTCCTCTAATTGGTTATGCCCCTACGAGATGAGAGTAGTATTATGATCCATAACCGGATTGCTTAGACTTACCATCTGCAATAAACAATGAGCTGATTCTCAATCATCAACGCGAAGAAGCGCATGATATCTTCTAGTTTGGTGGGCTCCTCTTTTGGCGAAGTAGGATTAAATTGAGAAGGGTGAGAAGGATAAATACGAGGTTAATAAAAGTAGGGGGTTGTTATGGGGAACTTTTAATAAACCCTAAGACGATAATGGTCATGGTTTCGTCTGAAATTTACTTTACAGCTAATATGATTGCTCTTAAGGAACTGATGTATTAATAATGTAAGGAAAGTGATAAATGATGAAGATTTTCCGGGAAACACAGTTGAAGTTCTGGAATTAAATAACAGATAGCTGGTAAACCATAAGCAATAGAATCGGCATGAACTGGAGCTCTTGTAGAATAGTTTAAATGGCTGAAAATGATTTCTTGCATTTGACACACTGGTTCTTGGTGACCAAAACGCATTCTTGTTAGTGGGCTACTTTCAGTTTAAAATGGTTAAAATCAATTGATGGCATACCTGGTTGATTCCAGCTGTGGTAATTTAAGGCTCTAACTGGTATGAAATTTTATTATTAAATATTAACTCCTTAGGCAAAATTTAACAATTTTCAACAATTAGTTTCAGCCAAAATTTGCAGCAGGGATGTAATTTTACTTTCGTTAGCCACAAAAAAGAAAAGTAGAATCTATATTCGTAGCTAATTTTTATGAATATTAAATATAGCTGATGAATGACTACTAGACACAGGACTCGAACCCAGGAGTCATCCTTAAAGTACGTTATATTGAACGTCCGGATTGAAACTATTCATTCAAATTTACCCATGCTACGATTTATTTATTTTCCGAATATTTCTGTATTTATCAAGGGCTGTCCCTCCTGACCGAATTATTAGTACATTATGTGAATGTGAATGTTAACTATCTTAGATAAATATGTGAATGTTAACTATCTTAGATAAATAAACAACAAATATAGCTCTGATTGGAATACATCCACCCTACTAAACGCTCAATTTGAAATCCCTTATGAGGGCTGATACATTTTCTATAAATTCAAGGTTCCAGATCTGTAATCAGCCAATATTGCAGTTTATTTAAGTATGGTTTAAAATTATTTGGTTTTTAGACGTTTGTTGTTACATTCTAAATGATTATATTAAAAATGACAATATAAGATAAAAAAATGTGTGTGTGTACTTATGTACGCGCGCGAGAAGTTATACTTCTTTGGCATCATTAAAAAATAGTTTTTAATTGCATGCAAATAATTAATTACAATAAAATGATAATATTTAGTATTAATTATGTTAAATAATAATATTTTAATTTATATCAATAAATAATACATACGAATAGTTAACCTCAATTATATTGGAGCACTTGAAAAAGTCTATAAGCACAATTTTTTTCACTAATATTTACGAATAGTAAATAATATTAATCAAAATATTCAATTTAAATCACTACTGAATATAATTTATTAGCACATATATAATTCGCACTTGTATGAAACTAAAACACGTGTTGTGAATGTAGAAACTAGAAACATGTGGATAAATATTATATAT
>CABFVZ010000916.1:258193-272947 GCA_902151445.1 Timema monikensis
GGGGGGGGGGGGGGGAATAGAGACCCAAAGCCAACGAAAACTTTTGAAAATTGTGTACTTAGGGAATCTAAGTTGGATTAGGCTACAGGATAAGGTCATAGTGTAGTCGGTAAAATTAAGTCTGCTACCATTTAGGTGATACGGTGTGTACACTCCGTTTACCTTGAAAAGTGGCAGTCTCATCTTGACAAAACACACTATAGCCCAATCTTAATAGCTGCACCAAAATGGAACCCGTTGAAGTAAGCTTAATTCCTTTCAGGGTAAATGGAGTATACATTAAAATGTGTAAGACATAAGTTTTATTGTGTTAATTACATATAATATAACGCTGCAAGTAACCCACTAATATTTAGCTTGTTTCTCTTAGGTGGTTGCAAGACCATCAGGGGAAGGTGTGGGATGCAACCCCTACATGTCGTGGGCCAGGTGATCTAGGAGGTCAACATGTACAAGATATGACGTTCGATGACCTCTGCAGTGGTCAGTGGGCTAGTATGACCAAACTTTCACCAAGGGTCCCTATAAACTAGTTTTAACATTATTGATATTCCCACATCAAAAAGATATGAAACTAAAACTGATTAAAAGCCCAAAATGAACAGTTGAAGTGCATGTCAAGGATTCTACATGCCCTCTTCACACTTCCCTATGAAATTAGTAATTTCATTTCATTTAATGGTATATTATGTGCCATTGTCAATAATTTTTCAAGATAACCAGCTCAAAATAAATAAATTATAATACACTTAGTTATTTTTATTACCTAGTATGTTCAACATAGATAATTATGATTAATTACTCCATATAAGGGGTAAATGTGATGGGAGTTGCTTAGTGAAAATATGCTCGCATTAGTGTTAGCATTTTGTTATGATAACAACTAAATTATCTAAGTTTTTTGTATTAGAAATTATGTTAAAAGTGTTTAAATCGTGTGTTTTAAAATATGTATGATGTTTTATTTATTATTTTGAATTATTACTTAATTAGGGATATCACTTGTAAGATATATATACAGAGCATATTGTAAATAGATCTATGATTTATATTTTTAAAATTGGGAACTTTTGGGTTGCTTAAAGACTAAAGTATATTCTTATATCCAAGGTATATTTATTTTACATGCCTCATATTTTATAAATGCATTGATATGTTTTAAATTAAAAGCAATGCACAATTTCACTAAAATAATGGTTCAATATTAGGTAAATGTATATATAAGGCCAGTTTTGAATTTTTAAAAACACACCATAAATATGATTTATGTCAATTTGTTAATCCAATTAAATATTAAGAATGTCTTAAAAACACAAACTCTTTTAGTATAAATGAACAAAGACCTAAACTATAAACCTCCATTAGTGTTCTAAGCTTGAGAATCCCAATTTGATAAAGCTTCTCTCACTAGTGTATGAGATAAACTATAGCTTAATACATAATTAAATCTTACAATTATGGACTGAACACTTTCCTTTTAACTTGAACAGAATTGTAAAATCAATTTACCATTATATTTTTACTTTCCTCAACAATTCAAACATAGATACGCTAATTTATGAATAATATATACCAAAATTTAAAAGATAAAGATGGACAACTTTACTCTTTAAATACTGTTTCATATTATTTGCGTGGTAAAAAAATATAACTTTGAGTTAAACATTTTTATTATATTTACTAGTGTTTTGTATGAAATCTTATGTTATACAGGGACCTGAACTGAACTGGAAAGCTAACCATCAACAGGAACACCATGTTTGCAAATTTTAACAGTCAAACTTAAGTAATCTGAAATTTTGGCCTAGGCCAATCAATTAGCCTCATAAATGACAGAAATGTCAAATTTGTTCACTCTTTTTTTTTATATGCACACATTCTTATATAGTAGCAGACCCTAAAGACTCGTCTAAATGATTATTCAATGAATCAAGGGTGTAGGGAGAATTTAACTTGGGGGAGGGGGGTGTCAAAATCGTAAGCTTATTACATGATATTAAAACTTAGTGCTAAGTCCTAAGAAATAAGAACATTGTTATTATATAAAGGTGTATTATAACTTTATTCATGTAAAGGGGGAGGGGAGGTCAAGCAACAAAGAAGTTTGTTTGGGTACTTTATACCCTCCTCCCCCAGATAATGGTATAAAATTGGATCCTCCTAGAAGCTATTGTTTGGAGAGTTTTTGGAATTTATACTCTTTTAGAAGCTATTTAGAATGGTGCCCAACAGAAATTTGGATACTCTTAGAGGCTATTTGGAGTAATCCTCCTTCGGCAAATTTTTAAAGTTGTATGTCTCTAAACCCTATTTTAAGAAGTGCTCACCCAGAATTTATTTTTATATATTAATTAGATTCCCTAGGATCTATTTGAAGTGGTCTTAACCCGTTTTTTTTTTTTAAATTTTGATGCCCCTAAAAAAGTGGTTCCCTACCCTAAGTTGTGACCCAAATGAGTGTCACAAAGTGGTTTAATTTTTTTTTTATTATTTTAAAACTTCATTAAATACCACATTTACAAATACTTAGTCAAACTAGGACATTATGCAAAGTTAGTGCAATACTGACAATAGCAACATTGTTGAAATTAAATGTTCTCCTTTATTCAGAATTTTGGACCCAGCACAAGGACAAGTTCATTCTGACTCAGGAAACAGAAAAGGCTCTTTTCCCTTTTCTGACCATATAGTCTACCTCTGTGAACAAGTATTTCCAGGTCTTGTAACGATTAAGATCCTCTGAATGATATGCATTGTACTACACCATTCAACATATTCCTTAAACTCAAAAAGTGGTTGTCACTGAAAAACTCTTGTTATGTCACAAATTTTTTTATGGGAACATATTGTGTGATTTTCTATTTGTGATATTAAAAAGTTACTGAAATTGATTCAACATAGTTGATAACATCTATTGATACAATATACAAACTCAAAAGAACTCTCCCCAAGAATGAAACGACATTACAGTATCCAGCGAAATAGTCTTCTTTGGTCACTTACTGAACGTTGTAATAAAGTCATATATTTATTAAAAATTGTTTCATTTTGTTTGATTTTTTTGCAATATTAATTTAATAAACGCTAATATGAGAATAATAAGAAATAGAAACTACCCTTTGGGTTGCCAGGCCAGGAAAATATAGCCTATTTAGGATCACGGATCAAATTTTTTTGGAAAACATTGCCCTAAAAGCTATTTAGTTTTTTCCTCACCTGATTTTTTTCCCCCAAAAAAAATTATATGTATTTATAATTTTTAGAAATTGGATACTGTTAGAAACTATATGGAATGATTTTTACCTGGATTTTTTTAAAATTATTAGATGTATTTTAGAAGCTATTGAAAATGGTCTTCCCACAACTTATTTTTGAAAATTGAATGCATTTATAAGCTATTTGGAGTGGCCCCCACTTCATTTTTTTTTTCTAATATGATTTTCTTACAGAAACTATTTAGTGTGGCCCTTACTGTTTTTTTATCAGATGTCTCTAGAAGCCATTTAGAGTGATATTTATCTGGATTTTTTTTTTTATATATTAAATGCCTCTAAGAGCTATTTGTAGTAGTCCCTCCCTGACAAATTTTTGAAAAGTGGATGCCTCTATAAGTGTATTGAAGTTTGATACAAGGCCATCTTCAAGCATCAAATTGAAAACTTCGGAAGTTTTTGAGAGGGAGTTTGAACCCCACGACTCCCCCTCCCTATGCACATACAATGAATGGGCCAATATGAATAAAAATTTTCTTCTTATGGCACACAACACATTGCTGTTTGAATGGGATGCATTTTATCAAAACAAGACACTCATTTAATTAACTATGGCCACTCTTTCTTAATTTCATAAATCTGATACTTTTTCAAATTTAAAAAATGCTTTGAAAAACAGCGAGTCATAGATGGTCTAAGCAGATTCTTAGCCAAAATCAAATGACCAACTGGAGATTTTTCTAATGATTTCCACTTATCATTACTAAATTTGTGATCTCATGCTCAAATTATATAGCAGGTATTAGCCATTCCCTGGCACGTGTTTAGCACAGCAATCTACACTGGCCCGGCAGCCATTTTTATACTTGTGTACTCTTATACAAAACATATGTTTTCGCTACTCAACTATTTTCTCATTTATTGCCTTATTCATGGTCATAGTAGATAATTGAACTGGTAGCCCCATCTATTAGCTTCACTATGAAGTATTCAGACGGGCTAAAAGTACAGTGGTTCATCGATATATGGGCAATACAATAACTTATTGCAATAAAACGTGGATTCTCGCCCAAACCAGAGAACGTTCGGGAAAACAGACATTCAATGCCCGCGCCAGGGAATGGTTTAAATGTTTGAACACTCATGAAATTGAACAAAAACTTTTGTTCAGGCCATAGGGATGATTCATTAATGTGTTATTTAATTAGGTTTTTAGATCAGAATTTAGAAAAGAAAAATGTATCATGAGATTTATAATATTTTTATACTGAAAGAGTAGAATTTACAAGGATAATCAAATGATTTTGATAAAGATTGTTTTTTATTTGAGTGTGTTTAGGTAGCGTGGGATTAACTACTTATTTGATAATCATGTACTGTGTAAATAAAAAAAATCAATTTTCATGTAAATACTGAAGCACTGTTGAATTAATCGCCCCGCGATGGACGCCAATTGAAGAGCTTTCTCTTCTTTTGGTTATTTTTTATTTGAATTGTCCTGGTTTTTATACTAATTGATGAGTTGTGAACTAATGTGGTTTGATTGCCACGCGATTTGAAGTCTTTTTATAAGGTTTATTTATCTCACTCTTTATATCACTTGCCCCACGTTGGGCCACAGTTTACTATATTATGTAATAAATACACATTTATAAAGTTGACATTCTTTTAATTCAAAATCTCTGTTTATTCAAGAGAAAACAGATCATGTCGTTGACAAACTTCTTACGCGGACGATCGTAGGGATCGCGGACAGGAGCTACAGTCCGAGTACATACTGGACTGGACTCCTAGTGAGGTTTTATTGCCCCATCTTTCGCATATATCAATAGCTCATGGAAGCTTCCAGAAGCTTTTATATAGTAAAATAAAATAAAATATGCATGGAAGTAGAATGTTCAAGAACAGGAAGCTGGCTCAAATTACCATTTAGAAATGCATATTGTACCTTTTAGGAAAGGAAGTAAATTTATTTTCCTTATAAAATACCTTAAATTGTTCTTTTGACTCTATAGGTCTTACATCATGTACTCTGACGTCATTGACAATGGCTCTTGTGCCCCCTTAGAAGAAGTGCCTTAAGCGCCATGTAATAGATTATATAATTTAAATAAAATAAGATACGTTTATAAAATTAGGACGATATTATTGTCAATGCTCTCACATATTCTTTAGGGGCAGGTCAGTAACATTACAATACATCAGTAAACCCCCAAATTTATTAAATATATTATCAATGTTATACTTACTGATTTCTCAAAATTTTATTTCTATAGCAACAAAAGTTCAAATAAATTAAACTGTTGAGTATTTAAATTTACTCATGTTTATGGATTTATTTAGATCTTATCCCATCAAAATAAATAATTGTAGTCTTATTTCACTCCCCTCAACCCTTGCCAAACACAATGTACTTCTATATGTTCAGGTCATGCACATTTTATTAATGTAAATAAAGAATGAGTAATGTAGAATTTAGAGGACATGTACCCAAATATGCATGAAGGGAGAGTGGAAAACCATTTAGGGAAAATTTTCCTTAATATGCCAGGCCAGTATTTGAACTCTGACCTCATCACCAGCACACCACACTAAATGAGCTTGATATTTCGTTGGCATGCCCACCATAGGTTATCAATTATATTTTAGCTTAATTAACCCGCCTCGGTGGCGTAGTTGGCTAACACGCTAGTCGTGTTGAGCTCGACTGCTGAGGACGGTGAGATCGAGGTTCGAATCTCGCTCGGGTGAAGTGAGGGTGGTTTTTCCTAAATGGTTTTCCACTTTCCCTCCACGCAAAGCGACTATTAAAGGAAAAGGTAGACTGGCCTCGGGACTCAGTCGGAACGAGGAGGAGGGAAACACAACAAACTATTTCATTACTTTTAATAATTTTCTTTTATCTAACTCGAAACAATATTTTAAACATAATTTAAAGTACTTATTCGTTTTGAAACGTTGACTATGTGTAATCTAGTGCGTGCATCAATACCTTAAAATACAGTCATCATATTTACTTGGAAAAATAGAAAATACTTGTCTTTTTTACATATATAATAAATTATTTTATGAATATTTTAACGTATTTCAAAATATTTAACTGAATAAAATATTTGTATCCGCTGCGTGGGTGCATCATTGTAAAAAAAAACTTGTTCTCATCATGTTCAACCCCATGGTTTAAATTTGTCGTTCGCCTTTTAGAAGCTATTTTCATTGGACATTTTGTGGAAGTGCTGTGAATAATAATTTTTTTTAAGTGGAATAAAACGATAAATAAGCTTTGTGGCCGACCTCAAATAAATATATAAATAAGTAAAACAAAGCTTCAAATCATCCATCATGTAAATATAAAAACAAAACTTTTTTTTTTAAATACAGTCCTACCATTACTGTATAGCCCCCTCCCTCTTTTTATCCTCCCTCCTATTTTCATCTCATTCATCTTTCCTCATCCCTACCCCCCACCCCCTTCAACAACTTTTTTTTCAGACTATATAATATACTATTGACAATTTTATGAGGAATAAATTAAATTTTCAAAATAAAATATAGCCTATGTTACTCGCTGATAATGTAGCTTTATATTGGTGATAGAATTTTTAAGATCGGTCTAGTAGTTTTTGAGTTTAACAATTACAAACAAAAAATCAAATCTTTCCTCTTTATAATATTAGCATAGAAGTATAGATATTGGTCAAAATTACTGTGGTTAACTATCACATTTATATATTACCATCTGTTTTCATTACAGTGATCCAAAGGGTTAGATGTCAGCTGTTTGCGTAGGGATATACAAGGGAGTATTTCTAGTAACTTTTTAAGCTGTCATCCAAGTAAACCTAGGTCATGAATGAATTATATTTATCAGTGGTATCTGCACTATGGGTAATTGATGCTCAAATATACAATATAAAAGGTGTAAATTTATTCTTGTATGAATATTTAAAAGAAAAATATCTACACAATGCTATACAGATAACTATTTGTTTAATAATCTTTAATTTCATACAAGGTACAGCTTCAGTGGGATAAACTATTAACCAAAACCTTTTTTTTAATTATAAAAAAAAGTAGTGTTGATGCCTAAAATAGCTACAATTAAATGGTATAAATGTACCCAATGGTACCATATTATATACTCAACTAGTTGAAGTGTGAATAATGGAGTGGCTAGCAGCCTAGGTAAGTTCAAACACAAGTAATGTTAGGAGAGAAAAAATGTTTCTATGAAAAAACTTGAAATTTAATTAAATAGTCTGTAGTATCAAAGAAAGATATTCTATAAGCTAATCAATATTGATATTAAATAAACAAATTATAGGTGTTAGCGTGGCTCTGCATTGACTTAACGTTGGTTGGTTCAAACCCTACCTTTAAATATGTATGCTAAATTATGCTATTATTTGCATCTTCGTTATGAATATGAAACAAGGTGAGCTGGTGGTCTAGGGGTAAGGTGTCAGACTTCTGTGCTGGCAGCCGGGGTTCAATCCTCGGTCCCAGCACAGATTTATCCAATTTCCAAACCCTTCCTTCACCTCTGACAAGACATCTTGTGAATGTGGGGAATGCCAGGCCTCCACCGTGGTTCATATCCCACGTTAAACTGTAGGTCCTTCATTTCATCATACAATCACCCTACCATTACACATTAACGTAAGTGCGTATAACCCGAACGGGTAGTAAGACGCGGTGCTAATAATAATAATAATAATATTAATATATAATATTTAGCACCGCGGCTTACTACCCGTTCGGGTTATACGCTTTAAGTACTAATTACACTAATCGATTAGGAATTGAGAAGGTTGAATTAGAGGAAGTGAACCCGCATTTGCGTGGAGGGAGAGTGGAAAACCATTTAGGAAAAACCACCCCCAGTTCACCCGACCGAGATTCGAACCTCGATCTCCCCGTCTTCAGCAGTCGAGCTCAACACAAGTGCAATATTAATAATAATATGAAACAAAGAGGATAGGTTTGAAGGGTGGGCTTGCATTTTGGTAGCCATGAACTTCCATGTGCCTTCATGTCAGAGAGTTAATAGATACAAAATTATAAACATTGGAATTTTTTTTAAATATATATTTATTTTGACATCCTACCCTTCATATATGAGTTGATTATTTACCTTGAAGAGATTTGTGACTATCTTCGAAGGGATTAGAAAACCTGATTCAGATAATTATGGGGGGATTGAATGAGAATAAGCGTTTGCTTAGGATTTATGGTTAAGTTATTTCCAGATGTCTTAGCTGATATCATCTAATAATGTTAGCGGTGATGTCAACTAAAAAGAGAGTACACTCAGAAAGTGCACAGAGTGCAATGAAACACAAATATCCTCAAGTTAAACTCAAACCAAATATACATTAAGATATGAACATTCTATAATAAATAATACATGGATCATAAAAAACATAGCACACATAAATAATACACTAGGATACAATTGGCCAGTGACTACACAATACAAGTTTTTGCGGCTTTAGTTCACAAATAAAATACAGTATACCTTGTTGTACAAAAGACTAGATTCCTTTAACTTTCCCTAGTGTGGCCAAATAATATTTCATATACATAGCCTGTATTTAAATTAATTATCCAAGCATCAGTCATCAAGAGTAGTTATTTAAAAATAACCAAAGTACCAAGTTGTATTAAGGAGTATGGTGACATTTTGTGTAGGGCACTTTGAGGGTTAAATTTTGCCAATTTTTTTTAGTTCAAGCCTAAATAGATAGGATTTATAGATATGATTTATAGCAGCACTCAGATTTTGATGACATGTAATTTTTTTAATTTTTGTTCATACAAACAAATACAACCACATAAGTACATAAAACTTGGTTCATGATCCCCCGGTTGTAGAAATAGGAATTTTATGTCATTTTGAAATTATTTTCTATATTTATGTGTTTTCAAGTCTTTTTAGGCATATTTGAAGTCATAAGTATTCATGATGATTAAGTATATTTTTAATACTATCAATATTTTATAAACCATTAGATTTTTTAACACAGTTGTTAGAATAAAATAAATTAATCAATGCACTTTGTTTACTCTGGTTGGAATATACACATTCCTGGTTAGACACTGCAACTATGCTCAAGAGGATTGCGTTGGGAGCAGATGGCTTTTACTTTTGAAGCAGATATTTGTAAATAAATATTATATTTAACAGAATGCAAGAGTTTAGTGGCTAAAGGCCTTTCATTGCATATGTATTTTTTTGGTTTTTTAAAGTGTGTGTTTAGTTTAGTCATGTGCATTTATTAAGAGTTTTTGTTAGGTCATGTTTTAGAATCTTTAGGTCCTTTTTTAAAATGTTTAGGTCCTTTTTTATCAGTTTTAGGTAATCAAAACCTAGGCCCTGTTTAAAAGTATATAAATATGTATACTATAAAATTACAAATGTAAATTACTTAATGAATATTCTCACATTACTGAAATATATGGCAAGCAACACATTAGCAATTGGTAGCAAAAAAAAAGCTTTTTTACACCTAATCAAAGCATATTCATAAATATAACTATTTCAATGACCATGGACAACCTTAATTTGTGGAATATAAGATACCATAACTTATGTGTAAGAGTCAGCAAATTAAAAATATGTAAGCCTATAAATTGCATGATACAATTGAATGATTTACTTTCAAATATGATTTTAAGTTCCTTTTATTACTCACTGATACATTCACATATAGCATACCTTGTATAAGCAGCATTTGGGAAGTTGTGGTTTTGATTAAATGTATATCTTAGGTAAACTTAAACACAGAGTAATTAAAAGCATTTACAAATTACCTTAAAAAGCACACCAAACCACAGAAATGTATTAATTAAACGGCATATTACCACTTACTATGCCAAACAAATAGAAAAGTGGTTTACATTCAATAAAGTAAAATTAAATGTAGTTAAAAACTTTAAATTTTCAATTCTGGTTAGTCCAAAGATGGTTGTGATACATTAATATAAAAAATGTATAGCTCCCACAAATTTGGCTTGGATTAAATTTGCAATTTGAACCATATGGTTTGTTAATAACATATTTTAAGTTTAAGAATGCAAAATATAAGAATTGTCTACTTGTCTGTATATGTATATACAGTATATACAAGATGTTATGAAATGTAAATATTTAAACATGTGAGTAGAAATTCAAGTCTTATTGCAAAATGTGTTTTAGTTCCATCAATGAGATTGTGTAGGAAGTAATGGAGACTCACACCTTTAAAATTTAGGTCTCACTTGCATTTTACTTGACCTTAATATACTAAAATACACAGTGACCTTTAAATGAGCCTCCCATTACATAAAAACAAATTAAACTAAAACGCATTTTATATTAGATTACCTTTATTAAATACTTACTTGCAGTAGCTTACCATGACATTGATAAGATTACTGCAATTTTTATGGATGAATTCATGGTCATGTTTAGAGAGTTTATACCATAATGTAATATTTTACTATGGGCATCCAAGAGATGATAAATAATTATATCTTAAAAAAAACTCAAATAAACATGTCTCCCACCCTCACTTACTCAGCCAACCAAAAATTGCTTATCAAAATTATCAAGAACAAACTCAAAATAGTCATTTTTCTTTCTGTTCTAATTATGCTTGATGTTTCAATAAGGTTCTATATAGATATATTTAGGTTTAACCATCTCCTTAGTGTAAAAGAAAATTCATTTAGTTTGACTCCCAGTGAAACAAAATATTGATCTAAACAGTGTAAATTCCCGACTTAAATGACATTATTAGAGAATGTAAATAAGAATCAATAAAAGTTGAGACAGAAATTATATATTAGATAATTTATTGATATATAAATTTTTTAGAGGTGCTGGCGCATTTATTGGTGTTTCATATATGTATATGTACTTATACAAAGTTACAAACAATTGCATAAAACTATAAGTTTCAAGAGCCCAAGATGTGATAGTTATGGTAGTCCAGTTAGAAAGCTGATTAACTTTGGATGATTAAAACTGCTTGCACAAAAATAATTATTAAAAATATAAAACTTTAGTATCAAAACGTATAAACCACTCAATGAATTTGTTGACTATACTTATTTGTAGCAATAGTGTTAAATTATTTTCAGTATAGGAAATAAATATAGACCGACTAATACTTTATTAACATGTCTTAAGCACATGTGTTAAAACCAAGGCTAAGCTTTTTATTTAAATGATTAAAACATTGGTTATTAGTATTATTACCTAATGAGTTAAGGAAGAGGTGGGTAATCAAGAGTAATTTTAATATCATTCGCAAAGAGAGAAGATGGAAAACCACATAATAAAATCCTAACTAGAATTAAAGCTAAATTATCCCTGTTCCTTCAGGTTTTAAACACTCGTGCTGAGCTGCCGATTAATGTTTTGCTTTTCAATTTGGAAACATTTATAAAAAAAAAAAAATTTTACGTTGGGTTTTTACAAAATCTATACAAGAATTATTGGAGATCCTGAAGGGATTTGAGTTTTATATTTCCAGAAAGTGAGCAGTATAAAAAGCTATATTAATATGTTTTCATTGTAAAAAACTATGATATATTGATATAGATAATGCTATGCACAGTGATTATAATATAATAATTTCTAGGGTGTTACTACACATACAGGTAGAATCTTGTTTAGAACCTAAATTAAAAGTCTTACAATAACATTGTAAATATTTAAACAAAACAAACTAAATAAAATAAATAAACCTATGAACACAGACTTTTCAGTTTCAGCTTGACTTATATAACAATACCTTAATTTAACAATTCACAACAACCATAAGAAAGCTATGTTTACTAAATAACATACACACTTACAAGTCTTAAATAATTTCATAATATAAATGTGTGTTTACTTTTAGTGAAAAAAGCACTAAAATGGTTGCAGTTATATTTTAATTTCAAAAATTCTGTAAACTTAATGACAATCCACAAAATAAATCAGTTATAAGGAACTTACATCCCATTAACTGTACAACATAAATTGACTTCTTCATTGCACAAAAGGCACTGACAAAAACAAAAACATCACTAGACTAAGGCTTTGTTCCAAAGAGAAATATTTACTTGATAATATGGCAGGCAGAAGTGAGTTATATTAAAATGTCAACTTATTAAATTTCTTAGTTGAAGAGTGGCAGATGATAAAAGTCATAGCCTCGTCTCCCTTTCACAGCCAAGTAGATATATACTACATGGTAAGCACCAGGAATGAAGCAAATAAAGCCTGCAATGAAGAATGCAAAGCCTTGGATTCCTGGCAGTGGTAAGCATTCCACAATAATCCCAGTTATCAGCAGACCTTGACAGACAAAGATAAAACATACAAGATAGATTAGTGAATGAATAATAGTCTAAGGTTAGGTACGTGTGGATTCATAAATTATTTCATTACAGATACCTATTAGATCCATATAAGTTCAGAAAATAAAGTGGCACACACAAACTTATGCTTTACAGATTAAATTTACAGCCCTCAGACTCTCCTGAAAGCAGGGCAGCATAGAATAGTTAAGCCCAAAATGTTGTGCATATTGGAATAAAACAAGACGCAAGAGTTGTGTAAATAAATACCAAATAAACATGAACATTATTAGAAACGTTTATTAGACGGCAAGCAGAGCTATGCATAGCGGCTGGTGGCACACATTTCAAATACAAACTTTGTGTTTGGGACCGGTTTTATCTGGTATAGCCTATAGTGGGTGCTGTGCATATCAACTACATATGTCTACAAACATTATTAGCTATGAAACAAAATATTACTTATTAAAAAAAATCATCTCAGTAATCAAATCACAAATGAAACAAAATAAGAGATTACTTTAGAGAAAGAATAATTATGATGTGGATTATGCAGAGGGTCAACATCTATTTCTAATCACAGGTTGAATGAATGTCAAAACATGGAACAGGCTTCTTGGCATTCCTTTGTTATTTATAGAACGAGATAAACTTATATGCTATGTTAGTTGTTTGAAATAATATTTTATAGGGAATGTAACTTATATTTAAAGGTATATTTATATACATATAATGAATACACTATTTTTAATTTAAAAAATATCTTCCAAAGTTGGCAACATATTGTCGGTAAGATTATTATAACAGATTAAGCCTGTGATTGTGAAAGCAAAATTACACCTACAATAAAAGTGCAGTAAAGAGTTATTGGATTTTAAATATTTTAGGTAATCATTTTTAATTAAAAAATAAAATTGTTAATTTCATGATATGTATATTTAATACTTACACCAGTGCAATAAGACTCCATCATTAGGTTTAAGGACTTCACGTAGTGTGATGGGAGAAGGGATGAAATTGTTTTGAAGTTATATATGCAGCCCAAGGCAGTAATAAATCCACTAATATATAACACATTTAAATAAAGTTATAGAGTACCAAGATTTATCCAAACTAGAGCAAAATCAATAATAATGCTATAAGGGTATTTATTAAATACAATCCAAACACTAACATAGAGCCCACAGTGGTAGCTAACAAGTCTAATACATTACTTGCATTGGAGTTGGTGTCCATTAATGGGGAGGTTGGTGTTTGAATCCAATCGAGAAAAAATTAAGGATGCTTTCCCTTGTGAAATGTTTAGCTGCGGTTATCCCAACCTATCTCACCACTAACATACATAGGCCTATTTCCAATAAAACTCTTTAAATTAAAAAAGGAATGAAGACTACGCAAACATTGTAATGGAGATAAGATAGAATGGATTCTCACAGTACCTAGATTTAGAAAAAATAAGTATTTTCTCAATAGTTTTTAAGAATAAAAATAAACTCGCTAAACAATGAGCGACTGCTACGTGTTGGCGAGGATAGTGCTAACATTTGTATAAAGAGGGTGTCATGTGGTCAGCAACCTGAATGCTCGAGCCATTAAGCTCAATTTCCTAGGGCAGAGCCACTACTACTTTATTTAAGAAGCTCCTCAATTGTCCTCATGAGGCTGAGTTGACCCTCTTTCAGACCCACTGCTTCACAAGAAAATCTGGGAGCACCGGATATTGAACCCAGGACCTCTGGATCTGTAGCCAGGAATTCTGACCACTATACCACAAAGGCGGCTTTTAAGAATAAGATTATATAAATAATACAAACATTAGTGTCACCTAATTTTTATAGGAAAATCTTTTTTAAAATATACAAACATATTTTTGTAGCCATTTTATTATTTTGCTAGCATTATTTTATAGATAGTGATAATATCTACCTAATGTGACAACTGAGGATCACACGATTTGATGTAAGAAAAATTAAGACTGGAATAATATTTACTTGCAAGCTATAAAACCAGAAGCATGCTTCGGTGGTTAAATACTCTAAAGGTCTCACTCTTACTATAAAATGGTTCACAGATGCCGGGCAGATCGAGGAACGAATACTGGTCAGGTGTACTGAGGGTGGTTTTTTTCTAAATGGATTCCCCACTAGTCTTCCTGCCAATCTCAGTATATCTCCTCTTAATTATACCCTCATTCCTAATCCATTAGCATATT
>CABFVZ010000917.1:0-11590 GCA_902151445.1 Timema monikensis
CGTGGCATGTATTTTTTGTTTCCATTTTCTTTTCTTATACTATATGTTTTAAATAAAATTCTCAACAGTTTAATTCATAAAACAGTACGGTAAATAAATATTTCTTTCTACACCAGATTTTAGGTTAAGATTTATACGTATGACTATATTTATTTGATATTAAAAAAATATTTTTTTTATTCATAAGTGTTTGTTTTTCATTTTCAATCACTTGTACTTTAGCCAGTCATTGAAATTGTAATGCCTATTTAAATAAGTTATTTATGGAGAATCATGACTTATTAAGAAGTTTGAACCCTATTTTAAAAGTTATTATAATTCTTGAAATAAAAGGTAACATTTATATTTTTATTTTATTCTTGGACAAGTTTATATTTTATGTTATAGAAGGTACATTTTCACTTTTCATTACTGGAGTTATAATACATTTTCAATTGTGTCTTAAAGATTCCTGGTGACAAGACAATCATTAAACTTTACTAAAGTGAGTATATCTTATTTCTGATAGGAATGAAAATCTGAGAGTCCTTTTTTCCTACTAAAATTCTATCATATAGTAGAATTTTGGTAGGGAAAAAACGTTTCACACACACATTCCGGGCAGAAATGTACATTTTATTTGTAGGACAGTAGTTAAGCATGTCTCCGCTAGTACGCTAGTAACAAATCTAGTTTTTAGTCTGGCTAATAGAGGGCTCTTATATTGTAGTTTAAAAATCACTCGCTAGATCTCTCGCTCAATTAGTACTCCTGCCATTCGCAAGGAGCGGGCTGTTTCACGGAGGACCTTTAACCTGGTCGTCAACAATCTCTAAATAATCTCTGTTAATTTGTTTTTCTTATGTTGGCTAAAAACGTTTAGTTTATTCTGTATGTGAATTGCAGGTTGCCAACACTACTGATTTTTCAGTAGATACACTGTTTTTAACTTTTTTACTGATTACTTCAAATAAAATTATCAAATATACTGATTATGTTCGTATGTTGTCAACTTCACTTGTTGGCTCTTTGAAATGATGGGATAGATATTTGATAAGGACTGAGGGGGTGGTGTGAGTGGGAGGGAAAAACTTCTACGCAGCGTTGTAGCTTGACAACTTAAAAAAAACCTTGTACTATAATAACAGCTGTAAACTTACCCCACTTCCAAGAAGTTGGCTGTCACAGTGAATAGACAGGAATGAGCTACTACACTAGTATGAAGAAATCCACTTACTTTAAAACACACAATTTTTAATAGCTTATTTTGTCTAGATAATGTAACAAGTACTTCCGAACACTCAAAACATGAGCGCTGATCAAAGATATAGAATTATTTTTTTTGTAATTTATTTTAGGTACAGTATTTTACATGCACTTTCTGAACCAACTGATTATATCAGCTCACGGTAATTTCTATGAGCGAGAGCAAAAGGACCTTTCAATTTTGCCAGGAAAGGTATTTTCACATACCTTCATGGTTCTTTACATGCCACAATCGACATGGGAACAACAGCCTTACTTCCCCTCTGAAGGATGATGTGCTAAAGATTTTTATCGTTAAAAAAAACTTGTCGACTCCGGTTGGGTTTGAACTAACGAACATTCGATCCTCAGGCGAGCACTTAACCTTAAGACCACTGAGGTCGACATTTAAGAAGAAAAAATAAGTTAAAGGGAGGAAGAATCACACAGGTGAGTGATATCACCTACGGTCAATAAAATAATTAATAAAGATAATGTTTCACCACTTTTAAATACAAATTATACTGAAATCTACTGAATTTTTGAGGTTATGGCTACCGATTTGTATGGTACTAGGGTTGGCAGCTATACCCTAATGTGAAGCTTTTTAGCCCGCTTGCTTGGTGTAGCAACATTATTATTATTATTATTATGTACCTTTAGGTACTTCGGGATTTTATCAAAAACTCATCTATGTAATTTTTATTATAAATCCTAAATAAACAATGATTGACAATGATTATTATAATTATTATTTATTATTATTTATTTTTTATGTATTATTTATTTTTATTATTATTTATTATTTAGTGTTGTTATTATTATTATTTATTATTATTATTTATTATTGTGTTATCATCATCATCATATTATTATTATTATTATTAATATTTATTATTAATTAATTATTATTAAATTTTTATTAAATTATTATTAAAATTATTATTATTATTATTATTATTATTATTATCCTGTTTTTAACCTGTTTAGATTACACACTTATGTACTAATTACGCTAATGGTTTTAAGGATTAGGAACATTATATTTTTGATGAAGTTTACCCACATTTGCATGGAGGAAAGGTGAAAAAAAACTATCTCCCCATCATCGGCAGCCTAGTTTACTACAAGAGTAGCCCCTTAGATCTTGCAGCTGGCAAAGCGGGCTATATTTTGATATTAAAATACAATATAATAAAGCAGCACCACCACTGCTTTTGCAATCTGAGCCTGAATTTGTTTCAGATTTAATTTGGTGACTGATCCATTACCACCACCAGCGACAAGATGAGTAGATTCTTTGCAACAGGTTCAGACTCTTGAGTCTGAGAGCTCTTCTGAGGAAGAACAATTGCCCAGACAACCTACGGCTGCTTTCACTGTATGTATAGTACATGCTCTCTTTTACAAATACTAAGACCGATTAAAAATAACTTGAAAACTCACAATTTAAAAAATATATTATTTTATCATCATTCTTAATTCCATGAATTAACCTTCGATGTCATATAACCATAACTACCGATAATAAAAAAATTCACAAATAATCTAATTACATGTTGCAAGCCATCTGAGGATTAAGGTTTTATGTACAAATATAGTGAGATGCGCTACTATTTTCTACCACTTGGCACATGTTATGTAATAATTAATATTTTCTTACAATTTAAATGATTATTTTTCTTATTTATTAAGGTTAAGGTATATTTTTTAAACCACAACTTACTACCAGTCTGATCAACACACATTTTATTACACTAATGCAGTAAGAATGAGGAAGGTAGTATGTATTTGGGGGGAAATGTACCCATATTTGCATGCAGGGGGAGAAAAGAACACTGTTGGAAAAAAACACCCTAAGTACACTGGAACATAATTCAAACACTGACTTCATAGTATCTGGCAATCTGTGCCAGTTGTGTGCCTTTTTAAGTTGGAAATTTAAGGGGGAACTTTTAATGTGTGTACCAGCCTACTTTTTCAATATAAAATTGTATTCTTGGCCTTAAAATGTAGACTATTTTTTTTACATATATATTTCTGTTCTTTTTATTTTAATTCTCCTTTATATGACTTGAGTTTAAAAAATATTGGGGTCTTGAGGAGGGAAATTGCGCCTTTGGCCACAAAGCTGGGTTTGAATCCTGTTTGGGTATAGTTTTTCCACTATACTTCCACACATAGGTGGCTAGCCTGGATGGGTTGTAATCTACTAGACAAAAAAATAACATTATTTCCATTGTTAAATAAAATATATTTTAAAAGTGATATGACAAAGAGAATGTTAATTTTTCAGTTCAGCGATGAAGAGGAAGACACCAAAAAATTGTCAGATTAGTTGAAGAAAATCATAATGAAGAGTTAATGAATTTAATTTGTAATATATGATATTACAAAAAAATTAAGGACACGAGCAGTATGCTGACAAGTAAGTTGTATCATTAAGCAAAATATAAATTAATGAATATGTATTATAAAATAATAAAACAGATATTTCATGATATTTATATTTACAAATTGATCGATCACTTATTATATTATTTCATAATGTTTCAAATCTGTGTTTTCTCAAGTCATTTTAACTGAAAGAGCTAATCCTGCTATCAGGGAGACTTTAAATAGGCCAAGAATAAATTAGTTCTTAATCAGTGTGTAGAAAATAATTATGACAATAAGTTAATTCTGATTCTTGACAAACCTAATGGATAAGATGCTCTAAAATGTTAAAACTATTAATTTTGCAATTATTTGGTTTAGCCTACTAAATATGGTATTTTTAGTGTTCATATTTGTATATCTGTTTATATTTTACTTTTGTATAGTTTTACAAAAGTTGTATATGGTTTTACAAACATATCTGTGCCACCACTTTGAAGGTTTTGAAGACTTGATGCGTGCCTATACCAAGGACCTCCCAGTCATCTCAAAGGAAGAAAATGGCCAAACACCAAGATTATATGTGCGCTGTTTGGTATAAATGGATGATTTTATAACTGAAGGGTGGGAATTTCGTGAAGGAAGGTAGCTTTAACAACATAATTGTCACTACTTAAACAAATAATTAGGTGTGTGTGAAGTCCACTTTTCAACTTAAAGCAAACTCGAACTGAATATATGAAATATTCTTGAATCCAAATCGAAGTTTGAATATTTTTGGCTGATTTTCTGTGCTTAAAAAGATAATCTGAGTCTAGCACCAAGTCTTACTACCCGTTCGGGTTATAAGCACTTACACTAATGTGTAATGGTAGGGTGATTGTGAGATGAAATGGAGGACCTACAGTTTAACGTGGGATCCGAACCACGGTGGAGGTCTGGCATTCCACACATTCACAAGTTGTGATTAATACACGTCTTGTCAGAGGTGAAGGAAGGGTTTGGCAATCAGTTAAATCTGTGCCGGGACCGAGGATTGAACCCCGGACCCCCAGCACAGAAGTCTGACACCTTACCCTTAGATTGCCAGGTCACCTTTTATTCATTAAAATAACGTATAAAATGTTTTATTGTACACTTGTTAAGTAATATTTTGTATCGCAATATGCAAATCAATTACATCAGGTTTTTCCAAATCCTTATTAATTTCTAATTTACATAACAGCCTAGAATGGCAATACTTTATGAAGCTAGTCATTCAGACACGCTTTCACTGCGTATGTTCATGCCGTTCTCCAGGACATTAATTATGTCAGCAATGTGGTGAAACACACTTTCATTTGCTTCCTTTATCACAGCATTACCACGAATTATCAAGTTTGGTTTGACTTCCATAGACCTAGGTTTTTGAGAAAAATCCGAGCTTAAAATATTATTTTTCAAGGTTTTAAATTGAGAATCTAATACATCTGTAGTTAATACACGTCCATGATTTTCACTAACACAGCTTGTTTGGCGTGACCCTTGAATTTGCTGCTCTAAAATTTGGCCTGAAACTAAGTACTCATTGACTTACCACTGAAACAAAGGCACATATTTTTTACCATTTTGAGGTTCGATTATCCTATGCCTTAATGTCTCCAATAATGTTTTACTTTTTACTTTCTGATAGTGTCTCTGTCGTCTGCCACTGTTTTTCACACGATGAAACTACTGTATCAGAACCAGAATGTACTTAAAACGTTAAAACAATGATTGGACCTATCCCTGCACTAAATTTTTCCAGGATTATTTTGAACTTCCTTGAAACTTGTTTGCGCGTTCGGATATATTCTGTAACTTTGATTGATTAGGTGTTTTTCTTTAGTAAAGAAATACATATAAAATATCTTTCTCAGGTGTCATCTGGAAAACCATATTTTTGACTGGAGAACCTGGAAAGGTCAGGGAATTTCAAAGTTTAAATTTAGTTGCAACTATGGTTAGATAAGTAAAATATGTGTTGGTTTTACAAATTTTGGACAACAATTAATAATTTAAAAAAAATGAATGTTTTTTAACTAATTTAATATAGCATACATAGTTGTATGGATCTCATTGTTTTATTGATCTCTCACGACCCCCCTCCAGTGGGCTGAATCTGTCAGGATAGCTTGCGGTAGAGGTTAGGTTGCTGTTAAGGTAGTTGACCCGATGATCTAGTCTGCTATGGTCCGGCGTAACTGCCTCTGAAATTAATGATAAATGTCAGCCACAATTACAACAAATTAGAGACTTTAATAGCTCAATCTTGCCCCTTTACTCCCCAACTAGAGCAACATTGTTATGAGTAGTCAGCATTCCTGTTTACCATCTCTAATTCGTTACATCATATTCGCTAATCCAGTGTTCTCAGTCACCTACATCCAAGGAAAGTTATGTCATCCCAACATTGCTCAGGGTTGGGAGCAGTTGTCCTCTGATACGATGATACACTGTTTACTCAAAGATTTAAGTACAGTGTTATACAAGAATTAGGAAACCCATAAAAAAATTAAATATGAAAAAATAATTTTTTCATGTAAACTTCCACCTAAGCATTGTTTGCGCTCACTAGTCAGTCATAGAACATTTTTTGTAATACGGGTTGTTGCTCTTTACCTTTGTGGTAGTTTCAAGGGTTTTATTCAATAATCCTATTTACAATCCTTGAACTACACTTAATTTTACTTCAAAACTATAATATTCTTTTTAAATTAATTACTAAATACATTCATATATTTACCGTTTAATCATACACATTCTCATTATTAATT
Source organism: Timema monikensis (assembly GCA_902151445.1). Classification (NCBI taxonomy): domain Eukaryota; kingdom Metazoa; phylum Arthropoda; class Insecta; order Phasmatodea; family Timematidae; genus Timema; species Timema monikensis. Next base: position 6,396 of record CABFVZ010000917.1, read on the forward strand.
ATTACTAGATGAAATTAAAAGTGGAGCACACTTCTAAGGTCTATGTTGTTTTGAAATTGCTTTCTTTTTTTATTTCTATAAGAAAATAAAATAATATCCATAAACTTTGACTGTCCCTTTAAATATCTTAAATTTAAGTAGATGTATTTGTACTTATATCCAAAATGGGGCATGCGTGGTATGTAGGGAGCTTGTATAGTAGACATAATTTAGTTTGTTTTTGTTTAGTACTCTTAAATATATCAATTTGTCCTTAAAATGAAAAATATTTTTTTTTAAACTAAATACATATATCATTATTACGGTTTATAGTTGTTAACATTAGAATAATAAATGTCCACCTCAAAAAGATCTTCTAACAGTTAAATATAGTGTGGCCACATTTGATGAACGCTGTGTTCTTCCAATACAAGTTTTAGGGAAGCTATTTATGTTATCTCTAAAGTTTATTTATTATCGAATTACAGGAAAAATATGTCAAAGAACAACTCTAAATCCCTCACATCAATCCGCCAGAAACTGCGCAAGTACACAAAAGAGTTTGAAGAGGACATGGCGAAGTTCAGAGCTAACCCTGACCAGCCAGATGAGGAGGAGGAAGAGAGAGCAGAGGTAAGTTCAGAGCTAACCCTGACATATATGGACATATATGACCCTTACATATATGGAGCACATTGTGTGATTTGCAACAGCATAAATAAAACTTTGATCAGTCAGACACTACAGTTCCTAGTGAAAAAACTTGAATATTGTTCTGTTAATTAATGATTAAATGAAGAACTTGTTCCTAAAACCAGTTCAGTCCATTTAATATATATATATATGAGAGCCAATAAGATTTTTGTCTGTTTTTAACTATTAAATAAAAATTAGAACATAAATAGGCAAAAAACAATCCTAGTCTCACAAAGACAAATTACAAAAATGTACAAATTTGATTGCAATACAGTTAATTAGTAGGGGTCCGCGAGTTTGGGTTTTTTCATATGTCAAACTCGAGTGGAGTATTTCTAAAAGCTCCCGAGTACGAGTATATATTCATAATTTTAAAATGTTAAGAGTATATATTTGTTTATTTTAAATGTAAATATCACATCTTTAAAATTTGAGATTTAAAAAATATACTAAAACACATGTTCTTAAAATATGAATGATACTCATTTTCATAAATATAAATACTTCTGTGGAAAAAAAGTTAAGAAATGGAAATAAAGGTTTTTAAATTAGAAATAACGCTTAAAAAACACAATCTAAAAATAAGAACAACACTCAAATAAAAATATAGGGCCTAATAGAAAAAATAATTAAAATGGTTTCAACACTCATGTCTTTAAAGTGCGGCAGAAGGGAGCGCAAGTATTTTTACAGTTTTTATAGCATTACTTTTTTTGACCAAAATAAATCAAATATTTCTCCAGTAGCAACATAGAGTTTAGATTTCTGCACATGCTAATATCAACAGATCTTGAATATCTGTCAAGGGTGTCATGGAATTTTGTCAAAACTTTTTCTCTTTATTTAAAAAGCAAACAATGTGAAATATTAAATGCTTTTTTAATTCAACTGTGATTAGTTTGGTAGAATATGTATTGCAATACGTAAGATAAACATTGATTTCAGACAGGTTGACCAATATTATTCTATAACTAAATATTAACTAAACTAGTGCTAATTTTGTAGTTAAACGTATTGATTAATACGAGTTTTAAATATCTTATGTTTGAAAACATTCAATATAATAATATATTCTTGATATTACATTTTTAATTTAACATAAATAATTATTATTTTAGAAAGGGACCAGGTAAAAATAGTAAAAAGAATCATTCGATTGTTTAGTAATCTAATTAGATATTTTTATTTTCATTGCTTTGTCATAGCAATACAAGTAAACAACTTCAATCAAGGATAATTCAAAATGGACGACAATATTGAATAAATTTACTGGTTGAAAGTAGTTTTAAAGCTCTATTACATAAATCTCATTACATATTCTCCGACTATTATATGTGTTGTACTGCTGCTACTAAATATCGACGTAGTTTCTGTTACATATAATACTTTCATCAAATTAAGGAACATGTCCTTATTGTTGATCTTTGTTTCAAGCTTCAAATATCAATAAATATACAATATACTAATATAATGTTTACACAAAAAAATAAGTCGGCCTTTATAAAGGTAGTGTGGTGATGTCACCTACTGGAATTATAAACAAAAAATTGTAAAATTGGCTTATACTTAGCTTATATACAGCTCTTAGACTGAGAAAGTGGATGGGTGTAAATTACATGATATACACACGATTCAACATTTTTGTAGCTATAATATACCCACGTTCCTGCATCACTGGGCTAGGCCATTACAGTTTCTCTTCTCTTTGTCCTCATTTAATAGTGCCAGACATAAATTTGTTTAACTATTTTGAATTTTGAAAACTAATTTAATATTATAATAAAACACATCATTCACAAGCAAAAATAATACTAATTATTATTATTATTACTTTATTTCATGTTTCCTTAGATGTATTTGGTAAATCTATTCTAATTTATATATATATATAAATAATTTAAAGTAGGATAGAAGGCCAATCAAGGCCTACCAGAAAATTATAGGCCTCAAAGTTAACAATTCTTTAATTTTCAGGGTGAATCAGTCCCCTTCTTCAGCAGAAGAGAGTAAAACAAAGTCTGTTTACTTTCTTCTGCTGAAGACTGGGACTGACGTACCTCGATAATTATGTGTTTTGTTGTATTTTAATTGTGAACTTTGAGGTTTACAATTTTCTGTTAATTGTGTAGGCCTTGCCCTTCTAGCCTACTTTCAAAGCTGTTTTGAAGCAAAGTTGAATCTGATGTTTGTTTCAAAGCTAAGCTGAAGTTTCGAAGCTTCGCATACCCTTAAAGAATTATTAGGCTTGTATAGGTACTTCGTTTACCTTGAAAAGTAACAAGTTTACTTTGCATGTTTTCACTATGGCATAGTTTCTAAAATGGGCTTATATTGTGGTCCTTTGAGTGTAAAATAAATGTACATAAATTAATTTTAGTTAATAATATTGATATTAAACAAATATTTTAAATAATGAGCGTGTAAACTGGCCGATACATTCCAAGGCTGTGGTGGCTGTGGTCCGATGTGTTGCACTCTGCTAGGCCGAGGTCTGGATTGGAGCAGAGGGAATGGGATTGGTCCTACAATGGAAGTATGATGCACCATATTGACTGAATAATGAGTGGTGAGGTTTCTTCTGAAATACACATCAAATGCTGTTAGTTAGGATACACCCTTTGTGAATTTTTATTTATTCATGGAGACACATTATCAGAACACTTTGACGTCAAGGAGATATTCAGAAAGCCGGAGTTATTTAAGGATATCAACATGATCTCATTGAATTAAAAACTGTACATCTTAAGCTTTATAATTTTTTAAATATATTTATGAAAAGGTGAAATGATTTCACTCTCAATTATGGGTTTGTAGTAACAAATAGGAATAATAATTTTTTTGCAGGGAAAAACAGAATTTCTTATGATGACTTAACAGAAACTAAGGAAGGGTATGTAACAATAATATTTCAATAATAATTGGCAGGAATGAGCAGTAACAAGAACCAGGAAGAATGAACAGTAAACCTAATGACACATAACAAGAACGAGGAAGAATAAACAGTAATTTTAATACAAGGGCTGATTGGATTTCAAGACTCAAATTCTTTAAAACAAAAATATCACTTTTTCAAGTGAAATTTATCTTAGAGCTCTAATACTGCTTATTGGTTCAGAACAATTATGATTAAAGGATGCCTTTAAGACCAGGCCCCAGACCAGTAAATTATCACTCAATTGAATGAATGTAAGCATTTAGTTACTATTTGTAGTTTATATCATTTTATTAAATTTATATTTCCTCTTATGTTCATAATTTTTTCCAAGATTCACATTCGGATTCGGGATTTGGAGGTAAATTAGAGATTCGGATTTGTAAAAATAATTGATACGACCCAACTTTATTTGAGGCATTAAAATAATTAGTTCATATTGTGCAATAACATTAATTAGATACTATACTATGTCTTAATACAGTGAAATAATAGAATGACTTAACTTTTATCACAGTCAAGTGATCAAATATATGTGATATATCAATTTCTGAATAAACAAACATTCATAATACTTTAAAGTATGACTATTTTTCATTGATTAACTGTCTGTTGGTGGTTAGTCAACCCTTGTGTTACACTGTCCAAAACAATGCTCTCTCTATATTCTATACTATCTTCTGTCCTGTACTATCCTCTGTTCCCCTATTATAAATATTGTTAATTCCTATTAAATATTGTTAGTTACTGCTGTCAATCCCTTTTCATTTCTGTTGTCAAAAAACAATATTTCCAACTTAAGCAACAATTTCTAGCAAGGTAATTAAATCTCCAGATACATTCTAGCTTAAAAATGTAGTGATTATGAATTAATAACTTAATTTGTTATTTAAACCAACCAAATATAGTATGGTGTAAACTAACACAAACTTTTTGAATTTCATCCTGAACCTATCATGTAGATTTAAAAGTATAAGTCTTATTTCAAGACATGATTTATCATTCTAAATCTTTACTCATTAAAAAAAATTAGGTTTGAAATATTCTGATACATTATTATTTTAGTCGATTAGGATGCATTACATTCCATTTAAATACATACTTCAAATAATTCCATTTAAATATCTAACAGTTATTAATAGAAAGTGGAGTAAAATTGTATTATGACGAAGTTTATGGCAACAATAGAAATATTGCATTTAAATTGCATATTCCTCATGTATTTGGTCATTAAAATATTTTTTTCTATTTTTACTTAAATGAAGTTTTATAGAAAGCCAATGGCTTGCTCACCGATATCCCGTGTGGTCTGCATTATAGGAATACACCTGCAGTAAACCATATGGGTCCATGTAGCCAAATTTTCCTGTTACACTTCCACTGGCATTTCGTTTTTCTTCCTGGAATGTACTGCCTAATAAAACAAATCCAGTCAACACATTTACCTCATCATTGTACCCTATGATGGGTTTACCCACTATCTGAGTCCAATGCCTTACCTCGGTTAGTAGTGTGTCTGCCTCGGGGTGTCTACAGAGTCACCAAGGTCACGATAAAGTTACTAATTGCAAAAAAAAAAAAAAAAAAA